>JAECXW010000395.1:0-342606 GCA_018153365.1 Drosophila fuyamai | reverse complement strand
CACTAACCTGCATTTAATTCTACGAATTCACCTGACGAAACACTGCCTTCATCTGGCTACAAATAACACCTAAAAAAGAAGTAATCAGAACATTAATAATTATTAAATTAACTACAAACTAATGCATGCAGTATCCACTTAACTGAGGAGCGGCTGTTGTTCCTGATTGCTGCGGATGAAGGAGGGCCTCCTTACAGGACTGAATTATAATCCAGATCGTGCCAAAAGGACGACATGTACCAATTAAATCAACATCTGAAATGGAAATTTTTATCAGCCAGAAGTTAAAATTTTATTAAAATAACACTTACCTGCATTTAATCACACCAAACTTACCTGACGCTACACGTGCCTTCATTTGGCTACAACTATCACCTGAAAAATTTTATTTATTTATTTATTTAACAAATTAAGCTTAGCATACAATGTTAAACTTAATGCTATATTACCGAGCACTGGCTGCGGAGGCCTTCGAAAATAAATAATTAAAACATTAATAATTAATACTTATTAAACTATCTACGCAGCATCCACTTAACTGATGGGCGACTCTTCCACTTGCTTACTGCTGATGAAGGAGGGCCTCTTACCTGTACCTAGAGCGTGCCAAAAGGACAGCGTGTGCCAATTAAATTGACATCTAAATCCGATACCTGAAAAGAAACTTAAATTAGTAATTATTACTGAAATTTGCAATTATTTTTCACGGCTATCACGCCAATTTGCATTTGTAAACAAAGTAACATGGCGCTGCCACTTATAGGAAACAGCTGTTACAGTATTGTCAGTATTATCTAGTATTTTTTAAGCGGGCACACAAAAACTGGTGTTGAGAAACAAACTCACTAATTTAAAACATATTAGATCTAGTATTTAATTATTAATTCTAGTATATTACACTGCCCCGGCTCTCTAAAATGGCTAAACACCAGTATTGTAAAACCTGTAAGGTCTCTGCCCATATGGCCTTTAATTGTATTTGTAAAAAGCATTATACTTGTTGCGCAAATAAATAACTGCTGGACACACTTTGATGTGCTCAGTCCTATTCGTGCTTGCATCATAGAGTAAGAAACTATATAGAGGTTTCATTTGCTCTGCCCGCGCTCTCGAGTGACTTTGCCAGTGATGCCACGTAGGGGAAAAACGGAAAAAAAGAGAGTTTTGCATTTGTTCGAATCGAGCTTGAATCCATGCCCATGGTGAATTCTTATTGCTCCACTGTTCGCTCTTATTCCTAAGGATAGGGGCGAAAACTCCCCATACTATTTCTTGTGCTTCGCACATGTTAGAAGGGGTGAGAAACCGAAGTTAGAAGAAGTTAGCTTCGAACATGGCTCTCAGCAGAGCTTTGGCAGAGGCCCGGGCAGAGCAAATGAAACCTCTATATCATAGAGTAAGAAACTATATAGAGGTTTCATTTGCTCTGCATCACTGGCAAAGTCACTCGAGAGTGCGGGCAGAGCAAATGAAACCTCTATATAGTTTCTTACTCTATGTCTATATAATTTCTTACTCTATGCTTGCATTGACAACACACTACCGAAAAATTAAAGGTCGGAGTGAAACTGAGAATATAAGAATTAAAAAAAAAAAAAAAAAACTATACACTTAAACCAATTTTTTTTTGTTTAATTAATTACAATATTAGTATTGTCTCCTATTATTCTTTTCCCACCCCATGCAAAATTAAAAAATTATGTTGGGTTGGTTCGGCTCAGAAGACACCCAGTCTACGGGAAATAAAGCTATGTTGTTAATAATGTTCAACTAGTTGATCATACGGATGCTATTAAGTCAATGTGGATACTACTTTTGATCCTGACAATTAGCAGCGTTGCTCAATTCGTGCTCACATTATACTTAAACATAATAAAATATTTAAAAAACGTTATATAAGCAGAGCTAACGACTTGGACAAGGTTTAAAATCATTTATTTTTTTTTTCGTCTTTTTGCATCTTTCTATAAAAGACCTACGTTTAAATATATTGTCTACCTAACAAGGATGGACCGAAAAACTACAAATAATAAAAGGATTAAGAAAAAAAGCATTTAAAAGAATAGCCGCTATTCGAAATGAATTAGCAGCCAGTGATAATCCATCATGGGAACAAGCATGTGAACTTCACGCAGAGCTAGACCCCCTCAAAAAAATTTGTAAGCACTAATCTACAGAAAACTCAAGAACCCGAACAATGTTACAAAAATATTGAAATCATCGGTGAAATTGTTGACAAAAAATATCCTCCGAAAGAGAAATTTTTGCCAGTACTTAAAAAGGAATGCCCGGCAGACTGTTTAGGCCCTTTATTCACAAACACACAATGCCCCAAAAAGAATAGTAAAAAAAAAATAAAATAAAAACTAAAAAATTTTTTTTTAATTCACAAATCTGTTCTTTATTATGGATACAAACAGATGCATAGAAAAAACACGGGAAAGGGAACCCATGTTCGATTATAGAGTAAGATCTATCCTCGAAACACTGCGGAACCCCATCTCAGTGTACAACTAAAAATTGAATATATGGACAAATTCAATCTAAGTAATTCCCCATTAATACATTGTATTAATACGCAAAAAGCTATAGTATTATCAACAATAGAAAACTGTAAGGTTTTTTTCGTCATTGACAAAAATGCATTGCTTGGCAATATAATAATATTTAAAATTATTATGAAATAAATCCTAATGGATTGGAAAACTATTTCTGATAAATTAAAAAAATAAGAACAAATTTCGACAAGTCATATTAATGTCTTTCCCAAGACCGAAATGTTCCGGGAACAACCATGCAAAAACACGCTAAAGTTCTAGTAGACAGCTTAAATGAAGCACGCCTTATAATCTACGAACACAGAGATAAATTATCCAGTAAACACTGGACAGATATCTCAAAATTATTATGTAAATTTAAAAACAATCTTAAAAATATAAAACAAAAATATAAGTCAGACATTTTAATTCCATCTATCCTTAATACACCATTTGAGGAGGAATTGAAATCAGAAGAAATAGAAGATAAAGATTCCGATACGGAAGATTTAGTCGAAACAAACAAAGAAACCGAATTTCCAAGAACCGAGGACATACACAACCTGACTATTCCAGCGGTATTAACGTTGACCGAACTGTCAAATCAGGAAAACTCGGACTCCGAAGAAAATATATCATACGAAAATTTGGAAAATAATATAATCAATATGACGGACGACTCGAGCATACATGAAGGAAATCAGCTCGGCAATTCCAGAGTTCGATGGAAAAAAAATCCAATTGCAAAGATTCTTAACAGCATTGAAATTGGTCAACCTTACCAAGGGACCATTCGAAAACATAGCTGTTGAGGCATAGAGTAAGAAACTATATAGAGGTTTTATTTGCTCTTCCCGCGCTCTCGAGTGACTTTGCCAGTGATGCCACGTAGGGGAAAAACGGAAAAAAGGAGAGTTTTTCATTTGTTCGAATCGAGCTTCATTCCATGCCCATGGTGAATTCTTATTGCTGCACTGCTCGCTCTTATTCCTAAGGATAGGTGCGAAAACTCCCCATACTATTGCTTGTGCTTCGCACATGTTAGAAGTGGTGAGAAACCGAGGTTAGAAGAAGTTAGCTTCGAACATGGCTCTCAGCAGAGCTTTGGCAGAGGCTCGGGCAGAGCAAATGAAACCTCTATATAGTTTCTTACTCTATGGTTGAGGTAATCAAATCCAAAATAGTTGGATCAACATTGTACAAAGTACAAAATGATACAACTATTAATAACATAATCAGTAAACTCAAGGCTACTATAGTGGGCGATTCTTCTGACGTTGTAAAAGCGAAATTATTAAACATACACCAAAAGGGAAAAACGGCTACGCAATTTACATTTGAAGTAGACAATCTAGGGAAATTATTGGAAGCTTCTTACATTGACGAAGGATTAAGTGCAGAACATGAAGACACGTTTAGCCCAAAAGAAGCCATTTCTACAATGATAAAAATTGTAAAAAAAAATATTAAATTAAAAACCATTCTGGAAGCTGGCACATTCAAAACAATGAATGAACCTGTTACAAAATATATTCATTGCAGCACGGAAATGACAGGAAAAGCAAACAACATATTTTATACAAATAACAAGAAAGGAAAGCTAACTTCGGGCGGAGCCGAAGTTGATATACCCTTGCAGAATATTCTGTAAATAATATTCTCTAAAATTATTCATATGATGCATACTTAATACTCATAAAAATCCCAACTTCCTAACTTTAAAAACACCAAAGTTAAGGCAATTCCAATCGTTCAGTTATATGATACCTATAGAATATAGTCAGCCGATCCATATAAAATTTGATATGTCGGATTGATTGGCCAAAGATAAAAGCAATAGAAAATCCCAACTTCCAACTTCCCACCCCATGCAAAATTAAAAAATTATGTTGGGTTGGTTCGGCTCAGAAGACACCCAGTCTACGGGAAATAAAGCTATGTTGTTAATAATGTTCAACTAGTTGATCATACGGATGCTATTAAGTCAATGTGGATACTACTTTTGATCCTGACAATTAGCAGCGTTGCTCAATTCGTGCTCACATTATAATTAAACATAATAAAATATTTAAAAAACGTTATATAAGCAGAGCTAACGACTTGGACAAGGTTTAAAATCATTTATTTTTTTTTCGTCTTTTGCATCTTTCTATAAAAGACCTACGTTTAAATATATTGTCTACCTAACAAGGATGGACCGAAAAACTACAAATAATAAAAGGATTAAGAAAAAAAGCATTTAAAAGAATAGCCGCTATTCGAAATGAATTAGCAGCCAGTGATAATCCATCATGGGAACAAGCATGTGAACTTCACGCAGAGCTAGACCCCCTCAAAAAAATTTGTAAGCACTAATCTACAGAAAACTCAAGAACCCGAACAATGTTACAAAAATATTGAAATCATCGGGGAAATTGTTGACAAAAAATATCCTCCGAAAGAGAAATTTTTGCCAGTACTTAAAAAGGAATGCCCGGCAGACTGTTTAGGCCCTTTATTCACAAACACACAATGCCCCAAAAAGAATAGTAAAAAAAAAATAAAATAAAAACTAAAAAATTTTTTTAATTCACAAATCTGTTCTTTATTATGGATACAAACAGATGCATAGAAAAAACACGGAAAGGGAACCCATGTTCGATTATAGAGTAAGATCTATCCTCGAAACACTGCGGAACCCCATCTCAGTGTACAACTAAAAATTGAATATATGGACAAATTCAATCTAAGTAATTCCCCATTAATACATTGTATTAATACGCAAAAAGCTATAGTATTATCAACAATAGAAAACTGTAAGGTTTTTTTCGTCATTGACAAAAATGCATTGCTTGGCAATATAATAATATTTAAAATTATTATGAAATAAATCCTAATGGATTGGAAAACTATTTCTGATAAATTAAAAAAATAAGAACAAATTTCGACAAGTCATATTAATGTCTTTCCCAAGACCGAAATGTTCCGGGAACAACCATGCAAAAACACGCTAAAGTTCTAGTAGACAGCTTAAATAAAGCACGCCTTATAATCTACGAACACAGAGATAAATTATCCAGTAAACACTGGACAGATATCTCAAAATTATTATGTAAATTTAAAAACAATCTTAAAAATATAAAACAAAAATATAAGTCAGACATTTTAATTCCATCTATCCTTAATACACCATTTGAGGAGGAATTGAAATCAGAAGAAATAGAAGATAAAGATTCCGATACGGAAGATTTAGTCGAAACAAACAAAGAAACCGAATTCCCAAGAACCGAGGACATACACAACCTGACTATTCCAGCGGTATTAACGTTGACCGAACTGTCAAATCAGGAAAACTCGGACTCCGAAGAAAATATATCATACGAAAATTTGGAAAATAATATAATCAATATGACGGACGACTCGAGCATACATGAAGGAAATCAGCTCGGCAATTCCAGAGTTCGATGGAAAAAAATCCAATTGCAAAGATTCTTAACAGCATTGAAATTGGTCAACCTTACCAAGGGACCATTCGAAAACATAGCTGTTGAGGCATAGAGTAAGAAACTATATAGAGGTTTTATTTGCTCTTCCCGCGCTCTCGAGTGACTTTGCCAGTGATGCCACGTAGGGGAAAAACGGAAAAAAGGAGAGTTTTTCATTTGTTCGAATCGAGCTTCATTCCATGCCCATGGTGAATTCTTATTGCTGCACTGCTCGCTCTTATTCCTAAGGATAGGTGCGAAAACTCCCCATACTATTGCTTGTGCTTCGCACATGTTAGAAGTGGTGAGAAACCGAGGTTAGAAGAAGTTAGCTTCGAACATGGCTCTCAGCAGAGCTTTGGCAGAGGCTCGGGCAGAGCAAATGAAACCTCTATATAGTTTCTTACTCTATGGTTGAGGTAATCAAATCCAAAATAGTTGGATCAACATTGTACAAAGTACAAAATGATACAACTATTAATAACATAATCAGTAAACTCAAGGCTACTATAGTGGGCGATTCTTCTGACGTTGTAAAAGCGAAATTATTAAACATACACCAAAAGGGAAAAACGGCTACGCAATTTACATTTGAAGTAGACAATCTAGGGAAATTATTGGAAGCTTCTTACATTGACGAAGGATTAAGTGCAGAACATGAAGACACGTTTAGCCCAAAAGAAGCCATTTCTACAATGATAAAAATTGTAAAAAAAAATATTAAATTAAAAACCATTCTGGAAGCTGGCACATTCAAAACAATGAATGAACCTGTTACAAAATATATTCATTGCAGCACGGAAATGACAGGAAAAGCAAACAACATATTTTATACAAATAACAAGAAAGGAAAGCTAACTTCGGGCGGAGCCGAAGTTGATATACCCTTGCAGAATATTCTGTAAATAATATTCTCTAAAATTATTCATATGATGCATACTTAATACTCATAAAAATCCCAACTTCCTAACTTTAAAAACACCAAAGTTAAGGCAATTCCAATCGTTCAGTTATATGATAGCTATAGAATATAGTCAGCCGATCCATATAAAATTTGATATGTCGGATTGATTGGCCAAAGATAAAAGCAATAGAAAATCCCAACTTCCTAACTTAACAAACACCAAAGTTATGGCATTTCCGATCAAACAGTTATATAGCAGCTACAGGATATAGTCAACCGATCCTTATAAAATTTGGCAGGTAGGATTGATTGGCCAAAAATAAAACCCAACTTCTTAACTTAACAAACACCAAAGTTATGGCATTTCCGATCAATCAGTTATATGACAGCTATAGGATATAGTCGGCCGATCCCGTCCATTCCGACTTATATACTGCGTGCAAAGGAAAGAAGGGTGTGTGCAAAGTTTCAATTCGATATCTTTAAAACTGAGAGACTAGTTTGCTTAGAAACAGACAGACGGACAGACGGACATGCTTATATCAACTCAGGAGGTGATCCTGATCAGGAATATATATACTTTATAGGGTCGGAGATGTCTCCTTCACTGCATTGCAAACTTTTGACCAAAATTATAATACCCTCTGCAAGGGTATAAAAATCATTACTTCTCTGGTAATAACCAAAGACCAATATAAACTCTAAGAGCGGAATTTTCGTCGCCACCAAAAAACGAGCTGCATATTGCAAAACCAATGTATGGGCGTTACGCATCTTAGAGTTTATATTGGTATTTGTAATAACCATAGAGGAAACTATAGAGGAAGAGGCTATGGCCGAGGATATTACCAAAATAATTATAATAACTATAATCATTTTGATAATAATAACAATAACCGAGGTCGAGGAAACTATCGGGGTCAAAACCGCGGTAATGGAGGCAACCACACAAGCTACACCAATCAAAATGGCAGAAATAACTCTGTAAGAATGGCTCAACCTAACTCGGAAAACGAGGAAGCTCCCTTAAAAAACAACAAGGTTCACACTATTACTCTTAATTTAAATTTATTCGTAAAAGTAAAACATGAACTTACACAAAAATCACTCACCTTTTTGATAGACACCGGAGCGGATATTTCTCACATTAAAGAAAATTCCGACGATTTCATTGATACGGACTTCAATAACATTATACAAATATCAGGAATAGGCAAAGGCTCAATAACCACAATAGGAGTATCATTTATTGAATTAAGAACAAGCAATTATATAATACCACATAACTTTCATATAGTTCCCCATAACTTTTCAATACCGGTAGACGGAATAATTGGAATAGACTTCATAAAGAAATTTAATTGAATATTGGACTTCAATCAAGATAATGACCTTTTCATTTTAAGACCTGATAATTTAAAATTTCCGATAAAAATACCAATCATTCATAATATAGAAACTAACGAAATAATTATACCAGCACGCTCCGAAGTAATTAGAACAAGAGAGAACGCTATAGTCGAGTACCTCGGTTATTAGATACCCGTTACTCAGCTAAACAACTTAATATAAATATGCCTTCTTTGCAGGGCAATTGCAACTGTGTACAATGTAAATACATACATATGTATATGCTTACGGACAGACAGACGGACAGACGGACATGGCTAGATCGACTCGACTACTGATCCCGAACAAGAATTTATATACTTTATAGGGTCGGAAACGCTTCCTTCTACCTGTTACATACTTTTGCACGAATACAATATACCCTTTTACTCTACGAGTAACGGGTATAAAAATAAATTTAACCGAAAGTAATAAAACCCTCCTAATACCAAATCAAGAAATTGAAGATGGTATATTCATAGGAAATACAATTTCAGATCCCCAAGCCACATTCGTCCGAATTTTAAACACTACAAATGAGAACAAAATAGTAAACCTTAAGAACATTAAACACGTATCTATCGACAACTATAATATTGTCAATTTAAATGGCACAAATAGAAACGGAAAAGTCATCAATAAACTAAAACAAAATTTTCCGACTCAATTTAAAAATGTCTTAACAAATCTTTGTTCAAAATATAGTGACATATTCGGTCTTGAAACCGAATCGATATCTACTAATAATTTCTACAAGCAAAAATTAAGAGTAAAAGATGATGAACCCATATATATATAAAACTATAGAAGTCCACAATGTCATATAGAAGAAAAAAACGGAAAAAAAGAGAGTTTTGCATTTGTTCGAATCGAGCTTGAATCCATGCCCATGGTGAATTCTTATTGCTCCACTGTTCGCTCTTATTCCTAAGGATAGGGGCGAAAACTCCCCATACTATTGCTTGTGCTTCGCACATGTTAGAAGGGGTGAGAAACCGAAGTTAGAAGAAGTTAGCTTCGAACATGGCTCTCAGCAGAGCTTTGGCAGAGGCCCGGGCAGAGCAAATGAAACCTCTATATCATAGAGTAAGAAACTATATAGAGGTTTCATTTGCTCTGCATCACTGGCAAAGTCACTCGAGAGTGCGGGCAGAGCAAATGAAACCTCTATATAGTTTCTTACTCTATGTCTATATAATTTCTTACTCTATGCTTGCATTGACAACACACTACCGAAAAATTAAAGGTCGGAGTGAAACTGAGAATATAAGAATTAAAAAAAAAAAAAAAAAACTATACACTTAAACCAATTTTTTTTTTTTAATTAATTACAATATTAGTATTGTCTCCTATTATTCTTTTCCCACCCCATGCAAAATTAAAAAATTATGTTGGGTTGGTTCGGCTCAGACGACACCCAGTCTACGGGAAATAAAGCTATGTTGTTAATAATGTTCAACTAGTTGATCATACGGATGCTATTAAGTCAATGTGGATACTACTTTTGATCCTGACAATTAGCAGCGTTGCTCAATTCGTGCTCACATTATACTTAAACATAATAAAATATTTAAAAAACGTTATATAAGCAGAGCTAACGACTTGGACAAGGTTTAAAATCATTTATTTTTTTTTTCGTCTCCAATTTCTTTTTGCATCTTTCTATAAAAGACCTACGTTTAAATATATTGTCTACCTAACAAGGATGGACCGAAAAACTACAAATAATAAAAGGATTAAGAAAAAAAGCATTTAAAAGAATAGCCGCTATTCGAAATGAATTAGCAGCCAGTGATAATCCATCATGGGAACAAGCATGTGAACTTCACGCAGAGCTAGACCCCCTCAAAAAAATTTGTAAGCACTAATCTACAGAAAACTCAAGAACCCGAACAATGTTACAAAAATATTGAAATCATCGGGGAAATTGTTGACAAAAAATATCCTCCGAAAGAGAAATTTTTGCCAGTACTTAAAAAGGAATGCCCGGCAGACTGTTTAGGCCCTTTATTCACAAACACACAAAGCCCCAAAAAGAATAGTAAAAAAAAAATAAAATAAAAACTAAAAAATTTTTTTTAATTTAAAATCTGTTCTTTATTATGGATACAAACAGATGCATAGAAAAAACACGGGAAAGGGAACCCATGTTCGATTATAGAGTAAGATCTATCCTCGAAACACTGCGGAACCCCATCTCAGTGTACAACTAAAAATTGAATATATGGACAAATTCAATCTAAGTAATTCCCCATTAATACATTGTATTAATACGCAAAAAGCTATAGTATTATCAACAATAGAAAACTGTAAGGTTTTTTTCGTCATTGACAAAAATGCATTGCTTGGCAATATAATAATATTTAAAATTATTATGAAATAAATCCTAATGGATTGGAAAACTATTTCTGATAAATTAAAAAAAATAAGAACAAATTTCGACAAGTCATATTAATGTCTTTCCCAAGACCGAAATGTTCCGGGAACAACCATGCAAAAACACGCTAAAGTTCTAGTAGACAGCTTAAATGAAGCACGCCTTATAATCTACGAACACAGAGATAAATTATCCAGTAAACACTGGACAGATATCTCAAAATTATTATGTAAATTTAAAAACAATCTTAAAAATATAAAACAAAAATATAAGTCAGACATTTTAATTCCATCTATCCTTAATACACCATTTGAGGAGGAATTGAAATCAGAAGAAATAGAAGATAAAGATTCCGATACGGAAGATTTAGTCGAAACAAACAAAGAAACCGAATTCCCAAGAACCGAGGACATACACAACCTGACTATTCCAGCGGTATTAACGTTGACCGAACTGTCAAATCAGGAAAACTCGGACTCCGAAGAAAATATATCATACGAAAATTTGGAAAATAATATAATCAATATGACGGACGACTCGAGCATACATGAAGGAAATCAGCTCGGCAATTCCAGAGTTCGATGGAAAAAAATCCAATTGCAAAGATTCTTAACAGCATTGAAATTGGTCAACCTTACCAAGGGACCATTCGAAAACATAGCTGTTGAGGCATAGAGTAAGAAACTATATAGAGGTTTTATTTGCTCTTCCCGCGCTCTCGAGTGACTTTGCCAGTGATGCCACGTAGGGGAAAAACGGAAAAAAGGAGAGTTTTTCATTTGTTCGAATCGAGCTTCATTCCATGCCCATGGTGAATTCTTATTGCTGCACTGCTCGCTCTTATTCCTAAGGATAGGTGCGAAAACTCCCCATACTATTGCTTGTGCTTCGCACATGTTAGAAGTGGTGAGAAACCGAGGTTAGAAGAAGTTAGCTTCGAACATGGCTCTCAGCAGAGCTTTGGCAGAGGCTCGGGCAGAGCAAATGAAACCTCTATATAGTTTCTTACTCTATGGTTGAGGTAATCAAATCCAAAATAGTTGGATCAACTTTGTACAAAGTACAAAATGATACAACTATTAATAACATAATCAGTAAACTCAAGGCTACTATAGTGGGCGATTCTTCTGACGTTGTAAAAGCGAAATTATTAAACATACACCAAAAGGGAAAAACGGCTACGCAATTTACATTTGAAGTAGACAATCTAGGGAAATTATTGGAAGCTTCTTACATTGACGAAGGATTAAGTGCAGAACATGAAGATTCCATTTCTACAATGATAAAAATTGTGAAAAAAATATTAAATTAAAATCCATTCTGGAAGCTGGCACATTCAAAACAATGAATGAACCTGTTACAAAATATATTCATTGCAGCACGGAAATGACAGGAAAAGCAAACAACATATTTTATACAAATAACAAGAAAGGAAAGCTAACTTCGGGCGGAGCCGAAGTTGATATACCCTTGCAGAATATTCTGTAAATAATATTCTCTAAAATTATTCATATGATGCATACTTAATACTCATAAAAATCCCAACTTCCTAACTTTAAAAACACCAAAGTTAAGGCAATTCCAATCGTTCAGTTATATGATAGCTATAGAATATAGTCAGCCGATCCATATAAAATTTGATATGTCGGATTGATTGGCCAAAGATAAAAGCAATAGAAAATCCCAACTTCCTAACTTAACAAACACCAAAGTTATGGCATTTCCGATCAAACAGTTATAAAGCAGCTACAGGATATAGTCAACCGATCCTTATAAAATTTGGCAGGTAGGATTGATTGGCCAAAAATAAAACCCAACTTCTTAACTTAACAAACACCAAAGTTATGGCATTTCCGATCAATCAGTTATATGACAGCTATAGGATATAGTCGGCCGATCCCGTCCATTCCGACTTATATACTGCGTGCAAAGGAAAGAAGGGTGTGTGCAAAGTTTCAATTCGATATCTTTAAAACTGAGAGACTAGTTTGCTTAGAAACAGACAGACGGACAGACGGACATGCTTATATCAACTCAGAAGGTGATCCTGATCAGGAATATATATACTTTATAGGGTCGGAGATGTCTCCTTCACTGCGTTGCAAACTTTTGACCAAAATTATAATACCCTCTGCAAGGGTATAAAAATCATTACTTCTCTGGTAATAACCAAAGACCAATATAAACTCTAAGAGCGGAATTTTCGTCGCCACCAAAAAACGAGCTGCATATTGCAAAACCAATGTATGGGCGTTACGCATCTTAGAGTTTATATTGGTCTTTGTAATAACCATAGAGGAAACTATAGAGGAAGAGGCTATGGCCGAGGATATTACCAAAATAATTATAATAACTATAATCATTTTGATAATAATAACAATAACCGAGGTCGAGGAAACTATCGGGGTCAAAACCGCGGTAATGGAGGCAACCACACAAGCTACACCAATCAAAATGGCAGAAATAACTCTGTAAGAATGGCTCAAACTAACTCGGAAAACGAGGAAGCTCCCTTAAAAAACAACAAGGTTCACACTATTACTCTTAATTTAAATTTATTCGTAAAAGTAAAACATGAACTTACACAAAAATCACTCACCTTTTTGATAGACACCGGAGCGGATATTTCTCACATTAAAGAAAATTCCGACGATTTCATTGATACGGACTTCAATAACATTATACAAATATCAGGAATAGGCAAAGGCTCAATAACCACAATAGGAGTATCATTTATTGAATTAAGAACAAGCAATTATATAATACCACATAACTTTCATATAGTTCCCCATAACTTTTCAATACCGGTAGACGGAATAATTGGAATAGACTTCATAAAGAAATTTAATTGAATATTGGACTTCAATCAAGATAATGACCTTTTCATTTTATGACCTGATAATTTAAAATTTCCGATAAAAATACCAATCATTCATAATATAGAAACTAACGAAATAATTATACCAGCACGCTCCGAAGTAATTAGAACAAGAGAGAACGCTATAGTCGAGTACCTCGGTTATTAGATACCCGTTACTCAGCTAAACAACTTAATATAAATATGCCTTCTTTGCAGGGCAATTGCAACTGTGTACAATGTAAATACATACATATGTATATGCTTACGGACAGACAGACGGACAGACAGACGGACATGGCTAGATCGACTCGACTACTGATCCCGAACAAGAATTTATATACTTTATAGGGTCGGAAACGCTTCCTTCTACCTGTTACATACTTTTGCACGAATACAATATACCCTTTTACTCTACGAGTAACGGGTATAAAAATAAATTTAACCGAAAGTAATAAAACCCTCCTAATACCAAATCAAGAAATTGAAGATGGTATATTCATAGGAAATACAATTTCAGATCCCCAAGCCACATTCGTCCGAATTTTAAACACTACAAATGAGAACAAAATAGTAAACCTTAAGAACATTAAACACGTATCTATCGACAACTATAATATTGTCAATTTAAATGGCACAAATAGAAACGGAAAAGTCATCAATAAACTAAAACAAAATTTTCCGACTCAATTTAAAAATGTCTTAACAAATCTTTGTTCAAAATATAGTGACATATTCGGTCTTGAAACCGAATCGATATCTACTAATAATTTCTACAAGCAAAAATTAAGAGTAAAAGATGATGAACCCATATATATATAAAACAAGAGAGAACGCTATAGTCGAGTGTCTCGACTATTAAATACCCGTTACTCAGCTAAACAACTAATATAAATATGCCTTCTGTATGTTTTTCGCAGCTCGAATTAGCTCCCGATTTTTATGTTAAAATCGGTACCCAGGGAACACCTCCAATTTGGCTAACTTGATTTGATTTGCATAGTTCTTGGGATATAGTTCGGTATTGACAAATAAAAGCCATCGCAATTTCCTTTAATAATCCTTATCGAGAATTAAGGTTGACTCTGTTGAGCACCTTGGCCAGCTGTTCCAAAGTCATCCGTTAGATGGCGCTATTGCACTATTGCGGCCATGAAAGGCAGAAATGTAGGCGCTAACCAGGCTTAAGCGTTTAATGGGTTTTTGGGCGTTAGAGTGGGCGTGGCAAACTTTTATTAGGCCATTCGATAGGTATTGACGAAACAAATATATATAAAAAAAAAATTTCATAATAGCATCAAAACTGTGGACACAGCTTGTCGCTTGTGGGCGTCAGAGGGGGCGTGGCACCATTTTGAAACAAACTTGCGCTGCGTAGGAACTCCTAAAATCTACATGCAAAATGCCAATCTTCTAGCTTTTATAGTTTCCGAGATCTCAGCGTTCATACGGACAGACAGACAGACGGACAGACAGACGGACAGACGGACAGACGGAGAGACGGACAGACGGACATGGCTAGATCGACTCGGCTAGTGATCCTGAACAAGAATATATATACTTTATAGGGTCGGAAACGCTTCCTTCTACCTGTTACATACTTTTGCACGAATACAATATACCCTTTTACTCTACGAGTAACGGGTATAACTATAGAAGTCCACAATGTCATATAGAGGAAATAACTAAGGAAGTGGACAAACTTATAAAAAATAAAATAGTAGAGCCCTCAGTGTCAGAATATAATAGCCCTCCGTTACTTGGTCCAAAAAATCTGACTCAAAGGAGAAAAGATGGCGTTTAGTAATTGATTATCGTCAAATTAATAAAAAACATTTAGCAGAAAAATTTCCACTACCTAGAATCGATGACATACTTGATCAATTGGGCCGAGCAAAGTATTTCTCTTGTTTAGCTCTTATGTCCGGAATCCACCAAATTGAATTAGAGGAATCGTCCAGAAATATAACTTCATTTTCAACGAGCTATGGCTCTTATCGTTTTACACGATTACCTTATGGCTTAAAAATAGCCCCAAATTCTTTCCAACGTATAATGACAATTGCATTTTCCGGCTTGGAGCCATCCCAAGCATTCCTCTATATGGACAACCTAATAGTTATAGGAAGTTCAGAAAATCATATGTTGAAAAACTTAACAAACGTCTTTGAACTTTGCAGAAAAAATAATCTTAAACTACATCCAGAGAAATGCTCATTTTTCATGCATGAAGTGACCTTTCTTGGTCACAAGTGTACAGATCAAGGTATAATGCCAGATGACAAAAAATATGAAGTCATTAAAAAATACCCAGTCCCCACGGACGCTGATAGCGCCCGCAGATTTATAGCATTTTGCAATTATTATCGTCGATTCATTAAAAACTTTGCAGATTATTCCCGTCACATAACTAAATCATCCAAAAAATGTGTTAAATTCGAATGGACACCAGAGTGCCAAAGTGCTTTTGATTACTTAAAGAACAAATTAATGAGTCCAACACTACTTTTAGCTGCTACTTTCCACCCAGCTGGACACTAGAGGAGTTTAGCGAGACGATAGACAGCCTGGCAATCGACATAAGAGCACACTCGCCTGCGATTGTTGCCGGGGACTTCAATGCGTGGTCAACGGAGTGGGAGTCAGCCTCAACAAACGCCAGAGGAAGAGTGGTCACTGAGACGTTCGCATCGCTGGACGTTCTCCTACAAAACAGGGGTTCTACCCCTACATTTAGGAGAGCGGGAGCGCAGTCCATAATCGACCTCACCTACTTAAGCGCAAGCTTGGCGGCGACGGCGACCTGGGAAATTAGCGAGACCTACACGGCGAGCGACCATAGTGGAATTATAAGCACCATCCGCATGAGAAGAACCGCCACACCGACAATTGCTCGAGGACACTACAAAGAAAATACGCTCGACATACCAGCATTTAGAGCGGCCCTGGAAGGGATGGAATTAGCGGAAAACGAACGGGCATTGATGGCAAAGGTCAAGGAAGCCTGCGACGCCAACATGCAGCGCAGTAAAAGCTTCAAGGGGCGCAAGCCAGTCTACTGGTGGAACCAAGCGATTGAGGAGGCACGCCGCGAATGCATAAGCGCTAGGAGAGCCTACCATAGGGCCCGCGGAACCAAAGCCTTCCATATACTCAGGGAAGTTTTCACCCAAAAGAGGAAGATCCTAAAGCGGAAAATAAAAAGCAGCAAAAGGCGGTGCTTCCTGCAACTCTGCGATGAAGCAGAAAACGACTTGTGGGGAAAGGCCTACAAGGTGGTAATGAAAAAAACCAACGCCGTTAAAAACGTGACCCCAACAGGCTCCGAGAAACTGGAAGAGATTATAAGGCTCCTTTTCCCAGCGCAGGAAACGAGGCAAGCGGAAGCGTTTGGTGTCCCGGACCACCAGATACCGCCGGTTACCCTACAGGAGCTGGTCAACATAGCCCAGAAGGTACCAAACAACAAGGCACCAGGGCCAGATCCCAAATCGGGCACTCAAACTTGCCATCAGCATGTACCCGAGCACCTTTGCCAGTGCATACACTAAGTGCCTGGCCCAAGCCTGCTTCCCAGAACAGTGGAAACAGCAAAAGCTGGTGCTTATTCCAAAGCCAGGAAAAGACAAGGATGAACCGTCGGCTTATAGGCCCATTTGCCTTCTAGACACGGCCGGCAAAATATTGGAAAGTATTGTCAGTGCAAGACTCGGAGAGGCAATAGAGGTTGCCGGAGGGCTCTCAGAAAGTCAGTATGGCTTTAGAAAGGCTCGCTCAACCCTAGATGCACTAGAAGCCGTGGACCGCAAAGCCAGGCAGGTCATAGAAGGCAAAAGGTGGCTTGGAGGAAACAAACAATACTGTTTGGTGGCAACTCTGGACATCAAAAACGCCTTCAACTCGGCATCCTGGAGCAGAATAATGGCCTCACTCGGGATGCTGAACATCCCAAAGTACTTGCAGGCATCGTTAGCGACTACCTGAGCGACAGGTGGCTCCACTTTGACACGGACGAAGGACCTCAACGCTACAAAATCACAGGAGGAGTGTCACAAGGGTCCGTCTTAGGCCCATTATTGTGGAACACCATGTACGATGGTATCCTGCGACTAAACTTCCAGCAGGGCGTAAACGTTGTTGGCTTCGCGGACGACGTCGCGGTCATAGTGGTCAAAAAGTCCATAGCTGAGGTAGAAAGCTCTACAAACGCAGCAATCAGTATGATAAGTGAGTGGCTACAAATCGTAGGACTTGAACTGGCTGAGCAGAAAACCGAGGCGGTACTCATCAGCAGCAGGAAAAAAGTGGAAACGGCACGAATCACAGTGGGCGGAGCCCAAGTGGAGACGAAAAGGGCTATAAAATACCTAGGTGTCATGCTGGACACCAGGCTGTCCTACAGGGAGCACCTGCAGGCGACTCATAAGAGGGCTCACGGAGTCACGATGGCAGTGTCCCGAATGATGCTTAACCATAGAGGCCCAAAATCCACGAGCAGGAAGCTACTGTTTAACGTAGCAAAGTCGTCCATCATGTATGCAGCACCAATATGGGCCGAGGCGACAACAAAAAAGAGCTACATAAAGGGTATAGAGTCGGACTACAGAATAGGAGCTCTTAGGGTAACCTTCGCCTTCCGCACGGTCGCTACAGAGGCCATTCTGGTCATCAGTGGTATAACACCAGTCGAGCAACAACTGCGTGTTGAGGCCAAGGAGAACTTTGAAGCGAGGAAATTAGCTGACACACAGGCGGACCACCGCTTGGCAAAACTAAGGTCAAGAACAAAGTCCCTTGAAAACTGGCAGCAAAGATGGGATAGGGCAGAAACCGGCCGGTGGACGCACCGACTCATCCCCAATATAGCGGCTTGGGTAAACAGACCACACGGCGAACTATCGTTCCATCTGACACAGGTGCTGAGCGGACATGGATGCTTTAAGGAGTATTTACATCGCTTCGGACACGAGACAA
The DNA here is from genome assembly GCA_018153365.1 of Drosophila fuyamai. Classification (NCBI taxonomy): domain Eukaryota; kingdom Metazoa; phylum Arthropoda; class Insecta; order Diptera; family Drosophilidae; genus Drosophila; species Drosophila fuyamai. The sequence goes on along the minus strand of JAECXW010000395.1, from coordinate 324,104 downwards.
GCCAAATATGCGATACCTGCGGAACAGTGGAAAATGCCGAACACGCACTAACCACATGTGTCAGGTTCAGAGAAGAGCGCCGAAGAGCTGAACAAATCCTGGGGACCCCGATCACAGTGGAGGGACTTGTTCCTAGTGTGCTGGAGAGTCAGGATAACTGGACAGCTGTATGCAGTCTGGCTGCGGAAGTCACGACGGAACTGAGGCGGCTGGAACGCATAAGGAACGAGAGGTCCTAAACAGGCCAGCCAGCCTTGCGAAGCAATGCTTCACGGCAGTCCCGCAAGCCTGGATATCATATGTATATTTATTTATTTTGTCTATATACCCCGATTTTTCTAAAGAATTTTCATAATCACGGACGCAAGTAAGTAAGCTTGCGGAGCAGTCCTTACACAAGAACATAATGGCATACGGCTTCCTGTATCTTATGCATCGAGATCATTTACTAAAGGAGAATCAAATAAAAGCACAACGGAACAAGAACTACTAGCAATACATTGGGCAATTAACCATTTCAGACCTTACGTTTATGGGCGACATTTCCTAGTTAAAACAGACCATAGACCATTAACATTCCTCTTTTCTATGGTTAATCCAAACTCTAAATTAACAAGAATAAGACTAGATTTGGAAGAATACGAATTTACAGTTGAGTATCTTAAGGGAAAGGAACATTACGTTGCTGATGCGTTATTTAGAATAACCATCAAAGAACTAAAAAACATACAAAAGCAAATTTTACAAGTCACTACAAGAAATCAGTACAGACAGAATAAACCCTGCGCAGGGAAAAATCAAGCACTGCTGCCTAGGCAGTGTGTTAAAAAAGCTTCTATGCCCAAAATATACGACGTCCTTAATAACGACGAAGTAAAGAAAGTAGTGACCTTGCATTTAAATGATTTCAAATGCTATTTTAAGCATGGTAAAAAAATTATTATTGCATTATTATTGCAAGAATAAATGTTAGCGATCTATATACCAATGGTACATTTGATTTAGGCCAATTTTTCCAAAGGCTTGAAAAAGAAGCCGGTATATACAAAATCAGCCAACTTAAAATGGCACTGTGTGAAAAAATCTTTGAAAATATTTCAGTTGATTCGTTTAAAAAAATGGGCAATGGGCAAATTCAATTATTGAAGATTTATGTAAATACCTTGTTATAAAAAACATAACATCTACAGCGCACCACTACCAGACATTAGGAACAATAGAACGTAGTCACCGAACACAACGAATACATTCGATCCTATATATCCGTTGATAAAACAAATTGGGACATATGGCTACTATACTTCGTCTATTGTTTCAATACAACACCTTCTATGACAAACAACTATTGCCCCTATGAATTAGTTTTTAGCAAACATCCAAATTTAAGTACATCTTTTAATTCAACAGATAGAATAGACCCTTTATATAAAATAGATGACTATACTAAGGAAGCAAAATTTAGACAAGAAAATGCTTACAAAAGAGCAAGAATTATGCTAGATAAAAATAAACAAAAAGGAAAATTAAAATTATTACGACAAAAACACTATTGATTTTAAGTTAGAGATAGGAGACCAAGTTTTATTGAGAAACTAGCAAGGTGTCCGCAGCTTTGCTTGCGGTGGATAATTTTGAATGTAGATATGTGTGTATATTTTGCGGATAGCTCTCCACATCTGTATATTCCTTATTCGCATTTATCTTAAAGCTGGATTTCTTATTTAAAAGTAATAGAGTATTAACTATATAATTTAATGTAATTGAGGTTTTCTTTCTTTATACTTTCAGTTTTTAACTGAAACTAAAATGAATCCCCATTTCCACACCACCCGGAGGTAGGGGATACGGCGCGTTTTTATTTAAGGTGGTTTCCCCAAATAGGCCTAGTCCACAATTTTTTTTTTTTTTTTTAATTTATATTTTTATTTGGTATTAACAAGTTTACTGTTACCGCTGAGACAACTTGATCTAGTTGCATATGGGAAAAACAAAAACAAAAAGATCACTTGATGACATATACAAGTTTGACAATATCTTACATTTCAGTACATTCATATACATTCATATACATTTATGTTATGGCCCTTGAGGGTAAATCGGCTGGGTGGCATCTTTTTAGGCATTTTCTCGTCGGTTGCGCTGCTAACTGTCTGGCCAATGCGTTAGGGTGGTTTCCAAGACGTTGCACATAGCCGGTTGCCAGGTTTTGTAAAACGTCTCCGACCTTGGGGACCTTCACGTCCCTCTCGATGTCCCTGTTTCGGATGTACCATGGGACGCCGGAAATTTTCCTCAAAATTTTGGATTGCGCCACCCTAATTATACCCGTTACTTACATTTCAGTACATTCATATACATTCATATACATTTATGTTATGGCCCTTGAGGGTAAATCGGCTGGGTGGCATCTTTTTAGGCATTTTCTCGTCGGTTGCGCTGCTAACTGTCTGGCCAATGCGTTAGGGTGGTTTCCAAGACGTTGCACATAGCCGGTTGCCAGGTTTTGTAAAACGTCTCCGACCTTGGGGACCTTCACGTCCCTCTCGATGTCCCTGTTTCGGATGTACCATGGGACGCCGGAAATTTTCCTCAAAATTTTGGATTGCGCCACCCTAATTATACCCGTTACTCGTAGAGTAAAAGGGTATATTGTATTCGTGCACAGGACTTGGCTGCACAGCCATATATTTGGAAAGCGTATTTCCATATAGGGCAAAGGATCGCCTTGTATATTGCAATCTTATTGCGCAGGGTCAGCTTGTTCTGCGGTGAGACCAGCCACTCCATTCTCTTGGCCTTCTGCAGTACAGAATGCTTTACCATTGGGGTGTGTGCTTGGAAGTTGAGCGTCCTGTCAAGTATGGCAACCAGGTATTTGTGGGACTCTTTGTGCTCCAGTGTAGAGCCCGACATAGTGATCTCACCGCAGGACTTAGTTCTCGTTGAGAAAGTAACGTTTGCGCACTTACTGCTGTTGACTCCAATGTTCCACTTCTTTGCCCAGTTATCGAAGCTGTGAACATAGGTTTGTAGAGCTTGCCAAGCTGTGTGAATAATTGGGATTCTCGTCAGCACGGCAGTGTCGTCAGCAAACGTTGCAATAAGAACATCGTTCACATCAATCCCTGCTATCGCCTCAGCGGTTGGCATATCTGCTGTGTATAGCGTATATAGCGTAGGCCCAAGCACGCTGTGGGACGCCTGCACATATTGGACGCAGCAGGGATTCAGTTCCATCCACAACCACTTTAAAGCTTCTGGCCTGCAAGAAACTTCTTACCAGTTGGAACAGTTGAGGAGTCAGTATGCTTTTTAACTTAAAGAGCAGGCCGTCGTGCCACACCCTGTCAAAAGCCTGCTGAATATCCATGAACATTGCACTTAGGGCGAAGTTCACCACTCGATGCAATTGCTCCTGAGTCCCATGGCCTCGACTAAATCCAAACTGCCACTTTGGTATTTGGAGCTTTACCGCTTCCGGATCCGGTTGAGGACAATTCTTTCTGCCATTTTCCTAAGCGCAGGAAGCAGGCATATTGGACGGTATTCATCCACTTCATTGGGAGGCTTACCAGGCTTTGGGACCATTGTAATTAGAGCAGTTTTCCAGCTCATTGGAAAGTGCCCTATGCGGAGTATGCTGTTAAACAATAGTACTAGGAATAGGATAGCTTTCTTGGGTAGGAGCTTCAATGTCCTATTGTCCAGGCCATCTTCTCCAGGAGCTTTTTTGGTTTTTAGCTTATTGATTAGTCCCGTAACTTTTGTAAGTGTTACTGGCTGGGCTGGCAAGGACATTTGGAATGGCTCTCCCATTCTAATTTCCACTGCTCTTCTAATAACTGGCGTTGTAAGGTCAAGAGGTTTAAATCTCTCCTCTAAGCTGTTAGCAAAAACTTCCGCTTTCTGTGCATTTGAGTAGAACCATCCGCCAGCGGGATCCTTGAGTGGCGCCTTGGGGACGATCCTTTTGAAACGACTTGTGAGTTTCCATAGGGAGTAGTTGAAGGATGCATCGTTACCAGTGCTTTCCAGCAGACTATCAAATGCGTCCTGCTTAGCCTTTGCAAGTGCTTTGTGCACACGATTGGCCAGTCGTACGTAAATTTGGTGGATTCTTGCGTCACCCGTTCTTACGTACTCTTTACGCGCTTTTCTTTTTAGCCGTGAAAGTGCGCTCACATTTGGAGGCAATGGAGCTTGCTGTAATGGCGAGCATTGTCTAGTTTGTGAACTAGTGGTCGATAGGCCTAATAAAAGTTTGCCAAGCCCACTCTAACGCCCAAAAACCCATTAAACGCTTAAGCCTGGCTAGCGCCTACATTTCCGCCTTTCATGGCCCGTGTATTGTATTGCGCCATCTAACGGACGACTTTGGAACAGCTGGCCAAGGTGCTCAACAGAGTCAACGTTAATTCTCGATAAGGATTTCTATTAAAGGAATTTGCGATGGTTTTCATTTGTCAATACCGAACTATGCAAATCAAATCAAGTTAGCCAAATTGGAGGTCTGAGTCAAACAACGAGTCAAAACATAAACATAAACACACTTTGCAAAAACACTTCTTTATGTTGAGGTGCCATTCTATTACATATGGGCTAATAAAAAATTCCAAAGAAGAAAGAAGGGGTTAGATGTACCAGAGTTCTCTGGTGTTAAAAAGGATTATACTTTGGGGCGTGTGTATACAATATATCCAAAAAATAGTGAATGTTATTATTTAAGACTTTTACTTCACGAAGTTCGGGATCCAACATCATTCTCGTTTTTAATTACTGTAAATGGTGTTTTGTATAAAACATTCCAATTGGCTTTCAAAGCTTTAGGCTTCCTAGAAGATGATAAGCACTGGGACTGCACATTGGAATAAGCAGCAATTATGTTAACTCATTGTCAGTTATCTGATGCTATGCTTCTTTGGAATAAGTGCAAGGAAAGTCTTTCAGAAGATATATTGTATAGATTAAAATCTAAAATAGATGACGATATAGATCCAGAACTTATAGAAAATGTTTTTAATAAATGTTTAATTTGTATTGAAGATCTCATATTGTCAATGGGCGGAGATGTCTTATCAAGTTATGGTTTACCCAAGGCAATTAGAGATAAAGAGTTTTTGCAAAACATGACTATTTGCGAGAAATAAATTTTGAATGCAATGAAGCTCAAGTAAGAAACGAGGAAAATTCCCTTACTCTTGAACAAAAAAACTGTTATAAAACAATCTTAGACAGCATTGACGCTGGAAATGGAGGAATGTATTTTTTGGATGCTCCTGGTGGCACTGGAAAAACGTTTCATTTAAATTTGCTATTGGCAAAAATTAGACAAGATAAAAAAATGGCATTAGCTGTTGCATCTTCAGGAATAGCGGCCACGCTCTTAACCGGAGGACGGACAGCCCATTCAGCATTTAAGCTTCCTTTTCATTTAATAAATATGGCGTCCTCCTTGATCCAAAACTTAAGTTTTGTTACCATATTACTTCTATGGTGAATAAAGCCAGGGGAGTACTTGGATTTATTAAAAGGCGGTTAAAGGAATTCGATGATCCCTATGTTACAAAGTCCGTCCAATCCTTGAGTACTGTTCAGCAGTTTGGAGTCCTCAGTATGGTGTACATATAGATCGGATAAAGTCTGTGCAAAAGAACTTTTTATTATTTGCTCTACGGGGCCTTAACTGGAATGCAAGCCTTATTTTACCATCCTACTCTAGTAGACTTCTCCTAATTAATCTACCATCCTTAGTAAACCGTAGAACGATGCTTGGCACAACTTTTATCTATAAACTTATTCACGGGGATGTGGAGAGTCCCGAGTTACTAGGTCGCATAAGCTTCTCCGTGCCTAATAGAATTACCAGGAACTATGTTCCTCTTACATTAAATATTTGTAGATCTAACTTTGATATGCATGAACCGTTTAGAGTACTGTGTAACGACTATAATAGACTATACCACATTATTTCTACTACCAACTCTTTGCCAAGCTTAAAAGCATTAATTTTATCTTACTTAGCACAAAATTAGTATTAGTATTTAATCTCGTACGTATTTCTAATCTTAGTCTGTCCGCTTCTACATTGTGCTTTTTAACTTCTCGCGATCTCGTTTTTACGCCTCTAAAGCTCCGCGCGTAACAAGCACTGCTTGGTGTCGTAAGGGCCACTTGTTTGCGCTGATCTTAGTGCATCAACGTCCGAAATATTAAAAAAAAAAAAAACACTTTATTGTAACATTTCCAAACAGTCTAATATGGCATTCGTCCTTAAACATTGTAAAATCATTGTTTGGGATGAATTTAGTCTGGCTCATAAAGGTGGATTTGAAGCTCTTGATCGATCAATAAAAGACATAAAAGGCAATGACTTATTAATGGGAGGTATTACCGTTCTATTAGCTGGAGATTTTAGACAAACGCTCCCAGTTGTACCCCGAGGAACCAGGGCTGATGAGATAAAATCTGGCATAAAATCTTCCTTTTTGTGGATTAAATACAAAAAAATGGCTCTTACAAAAAATATGCGCGTACATTTACTAGGTGATGGTTTCATCTCGGTGATTTTGCCCAAACTTTACTTAAAATAGGAAATGGAGATTATCCGACGCTTGAGGGCAAAATAAAATTGTCATCAAATTTGGGTACTGTAGTAAGCACTTTGGAAAAGCTTACTTCTAAAATTTTTCCTGATATTTCAGAAATCTTACATAAGTCATTGGACTGGTTAGCAGAACGAGCCATTTTAACTTCAAGAAATGACAGAGCTGCTTCAATTAATGATCAGCTAATAAAATCATTTAATGGAGAGGAAGTTACATACAAATCAATAGACTCTGTTACTGAGCCAGAAAATGCTGTACATTATCCTATAGAATTTCTTAAGAAGCAGAATCCAGCTGGACTCCCATTGCATATTCTGTTTATACCCGTTACTCGTAGAGTAAAAGGGTATATTGTATTCGTGCAAAAGTATGTAACAGGTAGAAGGAAGCGTTTCCGACCCTATAAAGTATATATATTCTTGTTCAGGATCACTAGCCGAGTCGATCTAGCCATGTCCGTCTGTCCGTCTGTCCGTCTGTCTGTCTGTCCGTATGAACGCTGAGATCTCGGAAACTATAAAAGCTAGAAGATTGGCATTTTGCATGTAGATTTTAGGAGTTCCTACGCAGCGCAAGTTTGTTTCAAAATGGTGCCACGCCCCCTCTAACGCCCACAAGCCACTTATATACGATTTTAAAACTATTATGAAATTTTTTGGATATGTATTTGTTTCGTCAAAACCTATCGATTGGCCAAATAAAGTTTGCCCCTCTAACCCCAATACCTATCGAACATTAAAGACTTAATCTCAAATCGGCTTCATTGCGTATACAATAGCGCCATCTAACGGATGACTTTGGAACAGCTGGCCAAGGTGCTCAAAAACATACAAGAGGGCATATTTATATTAAGTTGTTTAGGTGAGTAACGGGTATCTAATAGTCGAGGCACTCGACTATAGCGTTCTCTCTTGTTTTTTTTTAATTTCAAAAATATTATTTTATTCACTGGAATCTGTTCAGTGCCTTCTGAACTTAACCTAGCGTAATTAACGAGAAAGAAATTTTATGCATACATAGTAGCCTTAAATACTAAGTAACAATTATAACGAGTTTCGAAGTAACAAAATAAGTGAGAATTTTATAGGATCTTACGAGTAGGGAGATCGGTGGGATGTAGCTTTTTCAGCCGTCGGAGAGAAATTGGCTCAGCTAGGTCACTCGCTAGGGGGTTTGGATGTGCCACAATCCTGTCAGCGTAACGACTGCTGTGTATATTAATTTGGTCCCCGATAGGTAGTAGTCGAAAGTCCCTCTCGATGGCACTGTTTGTAACGTACCAGGGGAGCCCGAGCGCAGCAGCCAGTCAAGCTTTTGTAGCTTCTGCAAGCATTTGGCTTTGATTGCCGAGATGTGGGCCCGCCATACTAGCGCTCTGTCCAAATGTACTCCTAGGTAGCAATGGGAGGTAACACTGGTGATGGCATCTCCATTGAAGGTGAGACCAACCGAAGTACCGTGCCGGCGGGCGAAGGTCATGTGGGCGGATTTGGCGCAGTTAATAGCGATGTTCCATTTCGCAGACCAGTTCTCCATAGCATGGAGCCAGACCTGACCTGCATTTGTTGCAGTTTGAAGCGATGAGTGGGAGGCTAGCGTGCAGGTGTCGTCAGCATAAGTGGCCAGGAGCAGCTTCGCAGCGGAGTCGTCATCATTGTTGCTGCCGGGGGTCGGCATGTCAGCAGTGTACAGCGTGTACAGAAAGGGTCCAAGTACACTTCCCTGTGGAACCCCAGCATTGATCTCACACACGCTGGAATGGGAGTCTCTTATTGCCACATCAAAGGTCCGATCAGTTATGAAGGATCTCAGGATGGCAAAGAAAGGCGCAGGGAGAAGATTTTTTATTTTATATAATAGACCCTCATGCCATACTTTGTCAAATGCTTGTTTGACATCTAGGAAAACGCCGATGGTGTACAGCTTGTGCTCGAAGCCGTGTGTGATCTGGTTGACCAGACGAAACCAAATTGGTGCGCCGGTATGTGATTCACTACCTGCGATAGATCCATCAGTCGGCTAAGGAGGATGCGCTCAAAAATCTTGGAAAAGGTTGCCAGCAGGTTGATTGGGCGATAGGACTCAATATGCGTGGGAGGCTTTCCAGCTTTGGGGATCATGACAATCCGTGCACGCTTCCACAGCTTAGGAAAGTACCCTAAGCTAAGCATGGCGCTAAAAATTTTTACTAGGCCAAGGACTCCTTTGCGTGGTAAAGATTTCGCCGCTCTATTATCGATGCAGTCATGTCCCGGGGACTTTTTCTGTTGTAGGGCCTTTAGTTGCAACATGATTTCCTGTGGCGTAGTGTGTCTTATGGGGCGAGCCGATTGAACAGGAGAGCCCAAGAAGGTAGCAACTTCAGAGAGATGATGATCGGCTGTTAGCTTGAAGGGGGTAAAGGTAGAGGAGAGGTGCGCAGCAAATGCGTTCGCTTTGTCATAATCCGTTTTGAGCCAGTGGCCACTGTGACTCCGGATGGGTGACTGGAATAATAATCTTCATACCTCTAGTAAGCTTCCAAATCGAGAAATCACTGTTATTGTCTGGGCCAGCTCCTTCCAGCAAGGTGTCAAAGTTTTTCTGCCGATTTTTGGCTAACAGCCGGTGCAGTCTATTAGTAACGCTTGATAACATTTGTTTCACGGCTGGATCACCTGACGCAATGTACTGCCTTCTAAGATTGCGCTTCTGGTTGAGTAGAGTGGTTGCCTCCGGGTTCAAAATTGTCGTCCTCCTTACCGTCTTGGTACTAGCTTGAAGTGGGGCTGGGATAGCCTGCCGCGCAGCTTCAGTGATGAGGGAAGTAAAAGACACTGTGTAATCCTCGAGCTCATTACAATTGGTAATGGGGACGTTGAGTTCAATAGAGGCATCTATATGAGCTTTAAAAAGCATGTGGAGGCAATAATTTCGAAACGCCTTTGAAGAATTGAGCGTCTTCATTTAGCTCAAAGAGCAGAGGTAAATGGTCAGACAACAGTTCAGTAAGTACTTGTACTGAAATTTGTTGCGGTCTAAAGCCTTTGGAGATACCAAAGTCGATAGCGCTTGGGGTGGCATTAGCACGAGAGGGGTAGTGAGTAGCTTCTCCAGAAGCTACAATATCAATACCCTCATCAGTCATAGCATTGCACAGGACCCTGCCTCTAGCGCACATTCTGTAGTTGCCCCACAGTCTGTGTTTGGCATTCCAGTCGCCTGCTGCTAGGAACTTGGCTCCAAAATGTGGAAATAACGACGATAAGTGGGCCTCGATCCATTTATAGGCTGGATGACAGTAAATAGAAGCCACATTAAAGGAGCCTCTGCTTGCGGACAGCTGAATGGTGATTGCCTGGATGTTGTCTTCGCATAGTGTAGAGAAAGGATGATGGGATATGGAGGATTTTATTAAGATCGCAGCGCCTCCATGCATACTGTCATCTGGGTGGTTGGCATTGTGTAGGGTGAATCCAGGTATTCTCAAGGTAGATCGAGAGGAAAAATGTGATCCAGATAGCAAGAGCATGTCTAATTCGTGTAGTTCAATAAAGGCCAGTATCTCGTTGACTTTGGAGAAGGCCCCGTTCGCGTTCCAGGTAGCTATCTTAAGGACACCCATTGTGAATATCAGAGGAGGAGGTGCGCGTCTGTAGAAGCGCCTGCAAGAGGGTCTCGACAAGGGACATCATCCTGTCCAGCCTTGAGAAGAGAAGCTCCAACTTGGCTTCCAAAGTACCACTTGAGCTGGCGGCGGAGGTGGGAGAAGGGTTCGCTTTCTTTTTGTGGGGCTCTTCGAACTGATCGACTGGTAAGCTGTTCCTGGCTACGCTCGCGTATGATTGCTTGCCAGTGTTGTAAGGAAGTGATTTAGGGTGGGGTGTGTTGCTAAAGCCAGGCCCTCGGCTGAGGCCTTATGTTGAATGCTACTTGAAGGTACTTCTTATCATATCATATCATATCTGATGGACGTTGATGCACTACGAGCAGTACAAACAAGTGGCCCAACGACACCAAGCACGTGCTTGTTACACGCGGGACCTATTATCAATTTGGGCAAAAAATGCGAGTTCGCGAGGAAAATACATAATTTAAAAAGCGACAAGACACAAGTGAAAATAAAAGGCACAATTAAGAGTAAAGCAAATGAGTTAAAATATTAGTTTTTAATAACGGGAAAGAAGTTGAAATGCAAATTAAATGATAAAGGTTGTTATAATTATTACATAGAACGCGAAAGGGCTCGTGTAGACAAAAATTTGATGAACATCGTGGCAAATTTAGAGGGATATAATTTCGTGTTAGTCTAACAGGAACATTGAAAGTTAGGCGGTTTACAAGTTCTGCAGAATCAATATCACCTCTTATAAGATTATGCATAAAAATAGTACCAAACATTTTTCTACGATTTACAAGTGTAGGTAAATTAAGCAACAGTAATCTACTCTGGTAGGAAGGTAGCCTTACGTTTTGATCCCAGTTCAAACTACGAAGGGCAAAAAGAAGAAATTTTTTTTGTACCGACTCAATACGGTCAATGTGCACTTGATATTGTGGACTCCAAACCGACGAACAATATTCCAAAATAGGGCGGACAAGGGAGGTAAATAATAATTTGGTCGTATAAGGGTCATCAAATTCTTTTGACCAACGCTTTATAAAGCCAAGAACACTCATGGCTTTATTAACAGTGGACATTATGTGACAGTCAAATTTAAGTTTAGGGTCAAGAAGAACACCTAAATCGTTAACTGAATATATACGGTCGAGTGACGTATTTTCAAGAAAATAACTAATAAACGTAGGAGTACCCCTATAAAAAGTCATGACGTTGCATTTAAGGTAGTTCAACTTTAAAAGGTTGTACTCACACCATTCATGAAAACAATCAATATCTGACTGTAAGTTAAATCCCGACGCTATATCATTATTTGATAAACAAAGCTTAACATCATCAGCATACATTAGAACACGAGAATGTGTTATGATAGAGGGAAGATCGTTGATAAACAAAGTAAACAGCAAAGGGCCCAGATGACTTCCCTGAGGGACTCCAGATGTCACGTAGATCAATTTTGAAACAGAATTCTTGAATATAACCCTCTGAGTCCTACCATTCAAGTAACTTGAAATCCAAGTTAATAGATTACCAGGAAACCCAAGCAGATCTAATTTGAATAAGAGAAGAGAGTGGTTGACGGAGTCAAAGGCCTTACTAAAATCTGTATATATAACGTCAGTCTGCATTTTTTTCTGAAATCCATTTATTACAATAGATGACAATTCAAGAAGGTTGGAGGTGGTCGATCTTCGCTTAACAAAACCATGCTGACACGGTGATATAAGCGAGGAACATAAAGGTTGCAAATGAGAAGTGATAATACGTTCAAATGCTTTAGGAATTGCCGACAATTTGGAAATACCTCTATAATTCTTGGCATCAGCCTTCGCACCCTTTTATAGAAGTGGAATAATAAAAGAGTCCTTCCAGATAGTAGGAAAAACTGATGATGAAATAGACAAATTAAAAAGTTTAAGAATCGGTTTACAAATGGTTGACGCACAAAACTTGAGCACACATCCAGGAAGTCCATCTGGACCGGGAGAATAAGTCGGCGTTGTTGTTTCTAAATCTATTAAGAGAGAGTTTTCAGTAATTAAAGGGGAAAAAATACAATTTGCCCTATTTAAGGGATTAGGGTAGTTAGAATTTGACCAAGCTGTCGAACTATAAGTGGTTTGGAAAAACTCAGCAAATAAATCAGCAATGTCAGAATCCGTCGATGCCTCCATTGAGTTTAGACGTACCGATGAAGGCAATGCCGATGACTTACGCTTGGCATTAACAAAGCTGAAAAACTGTTTCGGATCATTTGAAAATTCAAATTTACATCGATTTAGATACATAGAATAGCAATGACTGTTGAGAACATTAAAATCCGATCGAGCCACTACATATTTCGAAAAATCTGATGGCTTACCCGATTTTTTATACTTTTTATAAGTATTTGATTTAAGGTTTTTAAGTCTTTGAAGCGCATTGGTAAACCAAGGAGGCCTGTTTAGGTTTAAAGGAAACCTAACAGGAACGCATTCATTAAAAAAAGTATTTAACGCTATATAGAATAGTTCAGTGGCACTTTCAATGTCTGTACAATTGTACAAGTCTGTCCAATTATAATGACAAATCATATCGTTAAGTTTATTATAGTCACATTTACGAAAACATCTCATTTTAGTTGGGGGCACTAAAGGAGAGAGGGTATCAGAGCAGGAGAGGCAAATTGTCAATTCCATTGTTGGATGATATCGGTCTTCAGGTACAACAAGAGCGTCAATTCTACATACCGTGACCTCGGACGTGTCTGAGACAAACACTAGATCTAATTGTCTATTTAAAGAATTTCGTATAAAGCTATTGCTGTAACGATAATTCTAAAAGGCCATCTACAAAATCATGGGCGGATAAAGGTATAGCGACAAGTGAGTCAGTGGGAGGAGACCAAGAAATATCAGGTAGATTAAAGTCACCCAAAACAATCAAAAGGTCTCTGTTAGAAAGCAGGGATAGAACGGATTTAATTGCGGACAGATGGTGCTCATAAATTACTAGATCAGAGCCAGGTGGAATATAGGAACATGTAACAAAAATAGATAAAGATTGCAAAGAAACTTTCACACTTACAAATTCAATTTCGTTTGGGATATGAGTGAGAATTCTTTCGGATGTTAGGCTAGAGGTAACAGCAATCAGTACACCGCCCCCCTACGTGAGGAGCGATCGGTCCTATAAGTATTAAAGTTATTTGACAGAACTTCAGAGTCAGATATCTCTGGTTTTAGCCAAGTTTCCGTAAAAGCCAAAATATCTTCGGTGAATGCAGAGGAGTCGGCATAAAGCTTGTGTAGCTTCATATTTAGTCCCCTAACATTTTGATAAGCCAAGAATAAACTATTTAGTTTTTTGGCACAGTGGAAGGCCTGTTATTTGTTCTCGGTTTATTTGGAACAAATTCTTTAATTACTAAATCATCATTAAGCCAAAAACTTTCAGAAAGTAACACATTAAACACATCAGGCGGAGCAAATATTTTAAAAGACGATATCCTACGAGCGTAAGAAAATCGAAATTGTTCAACTGCAATATCCTCGGATGGGAATTTTTCACGTATAAATTCCAAAACATCCTCAGATGTGGTATCTGGGGTGAATCTAGAAACAAATAATTGCTTCCTTTGTGGAACAACTGAAAGTTTCTTACGGCTGGTGGGGACCAGCAGTCTGAACCACACTGGGCTGAGGACCAGGAACGGTGTCTACTGTACCTGTAGGTACGGTCGGCAACGAATTCTTTGACTTAGCCAGTACTGAAGCTTTTATTCTGGAAACAGAGGTACCACCCGAACTAGCTGTATCCATAGGCACAGTTGGTTCATTTACCCCTGTGTCAACAGAAACTGCTGCTACCAAGTTCGGATTTGGGGTGGATTCCACAATCATATTAACGGCGGTTAAACTGGCTTTTTTACGTTTAGGCGACTCGGTTAATAATTTTTTATTATTAAACTGGGCACAGACGGAATTGAACCCCTCATTGAGTTGTTTAAAAGCTCCTGAGATATTCAATAAGCTGTCTCGAGTCTGCCTCATAAAGCCACTCATCTCAACAACCATTTCCTTGCAGGACCCACATGACCACATGAGACCAGAATTAAGATCAATGAAATCTTTGACTCTGCCAGTAAATCCTGCACATTTAACGTGCATCATCGAATCGCAGAGCCAGCAAAAAATAACAGGGTCTTTAGTTGAAGACGCAAGAGTACAATTTTTCTTAGAACAGACAAGAGCCATTGTAAGTTTAAAGCAAAATAAAAAAATAAGAATATGAAAAATACCTCAAAGTAAATTTGGCACTGGGATCAAATCAAATTGTCAAAAACCACAAAACACGAAAAAAGTAACAGCGCGAGATCACGAAATTAAGTCGAATAAAGAGAGCACGAGAGAATAAATCTTATATCGACTGAGCGTGGCTTGTGCAACACAACAACTTTAATCAATAAACAAATGCAATGTAAAGCATGCAAGAGAGAGAGAGAGAGAGTTAGAGAAATAAACGAACAAGTCTACCAGAAGTTCATAGAGAGTAAATTACAGTTATAAAATAGAGCGGGAGAGATTGAGAGGGAGTAAAGGAGTTCTAGCAAGTATAGAGAGCGTAAATTACACTAACAAAGCTACGAGATTAAACAAATCTAATAGAAATGTTAAAGTTGGCCGCGTGGGGCATGTTGCAATGAGCGCAACACCTAGCATTGTCCTTACCAAGCTTACACTTAAAGGTTGGATGGCTGTCTCCACACTCTCTGCAAACGTAGTGTCTCGTGCAGTATGCCTTGGTGTACCCCTGGCATCTCTGACATTGCACGGGTCCAGTTTGCTTACGAGGCTTTTCCCAACATACGTTGTTCTTACAAACAACAAGAATATTTTTGATGAGCTTGTTGCTGTCCGCCTTTTTGAGATCAATAAATCTCATATTGAGCGGGATTGAGGTATTCTTATTGCGAGGAGTGTACATACGAACATAGCATAGAGTAAGAATCTGTATAGAGGTTTCATTTGCTCTGCCCGCGCTCTCGAGTAACTTTGCCAGTGATGCCACGTAGGGGAAAAACGGAAAAAAAGAGAGTTTTTCATTTGTTCGAGTCGAGCTTCATTCCATGCCCATGGTGAATTCTTATTGCTGCACTGCTCGCTCTTATTCCTAAGGATAGGTGCGAAAACTCCCCATACTATTGCTTGTGCTTCGCACATGTTAGAAGTGGTGAGAAACCGAAGTTAGAAGAAGTTAGCTTCGAACATGGCTCTCAGCAGAGCTTTGGCAGAGGCCCGGGCAGAGCAAATGAAACCTCTATACAGTTTCTTACTCTATGATACGAATAACTGTGTGACCTTCCTTCTGGAGGCAATTGATGATTTCCTCTGAGGGGACTTCGTGATGGCATAGAGTAAGGAACTACATAGAGGTTTCATTTGCTCTGCCCGCACTCTCGAGTGACTTTGCCAGTGATGCCACGTAGGGGAAAAACGGAAAAAAAGAGAGTTTTTCATTTGTTCGAATCGAGCTTGAATCCATGCCCATGGTGAATTCTTATTGCTGCACTGCTCGCACTTATTACTAAGGATAGGCGCGAAAACTCCCCATACTATTGATTGTGCTTCGCACATGTTAGAACTGGTGAGAAACCGTAGTTTGAAGAAGTTTGCTTCGAACGTGGCTCTCAGCAGAGCTTTGGCAGAGGCCCGGGCAGAGCAAATGAAACCTCTATATAGTTTCTTACTCTATGTTATCAGAGCATCTAATTCTCTGCAAAAACCAGTGGAGTTAGTCACTTTAGGGACCATGATCCTAGGTACCTTGGAAGTACTGCGATTAGTCGTGTGGGCAGGCTGTTCCGTGGTCGTCGACTGCGACGAAGATTTACCCTTTTTAGCGGCGCGGCTTAGCGCAACTTTAGATGTGCAAAGCTTATCATCTTCGTCGTCATCGCTGGGTTCGATCACCTCCATGTCATCCTCGTCAGCCAGAAGTTGGACACGGTTGTTGGAACTAGGTAACTTCTTTTTGGCGGTAGAAGGAGACAGGATGGTGCCTGATCTTTTATTGGACCCTATTTTCTTTGGCGGGTGGGTGGTATCCTGCCAGGCAGCAGCGGGAATGGTGTTCTCTGTAGTACAAGTAATAGCGCTACTTAGGGATGTACTGCTACTTGTGGTACATGCATTGCCACTCAGAAAGGAGGAATGTATGAATGGGGTCGTGATTGAGGTAGCTGGAGTAGTCAGTGTGTAGGTGGTGCTACACTGAGTGTGAGCCAAATTAGAGCTCGCAGTAGTTGTTGCAGTTGTTGTTGCAATTGTGTTGTACTGATTCAGCTTGATTGACTGTAGCAGAGAGGCGCGTAAATCGGCAGGTGAGCCTACCAGATTTCTCATCTTCTCAAACTCGAGCTGCCGTGAAGACAAGTTTGAATCCATTTCCAATTATATGAATATAGTAACTTCCTCCCAAGAGTATGCTACAAACCCCAGTTTATCGAGTCTTGGGAGTTCCCAAGGGACAAGCCAGAGCTTTATCAGCTGTTTGGAAGCTTACCAGCTTTAATGTTTGTGATTATATATTCACTGCACCGACTCAGTAGGCGTCTCTCGGTGACTATGCGAGTCACTGCAAATTAGATGCCACAGTAAAGGGCTAGTCTTATTGTTTAAATAGCACAATCGGAAACAATTGACGGATCGGTCCAGACATACGACTGTTCGGATCAGCTGACTCCCGGTTTCTGAGCATATTCTTTCGCTTAAGGTCGGAACACCAATTATGTTATTGAGAAATTATGCAATGGAACAAGATTGCAAGTGAAAACTCTTCACAAATTTGTTATTGAAGCCGTTATTTTTACTGGCTGCGCCAAGGGAGAGACAAGAATTCCCTTAACGTCATCAAACTTACCTTTTGAATTTAAACGCCTACAGTTTCCTGTAAAGGTTTGTTTTTCGATAACAATAAATAAATCACAAGGACAGACTTTGAAAGTAGCTGGATTAGACCTTAGGGACGAGTGTTTCTCCCACGGACAATTTTTTTTTATGTGGCCTGTTCAAGAGTCAGCTCGGCAAAGAGCCTTATGATCCTGTCTCATGATGGTCAAACAAAGAATGTTGTTAACAGAGAGGTTTTAAAATAAGAATATATTAAAAATGTTTTAATTGTGGACTTTCAACAGCTACATTGCAACAACAACAACAACTACGACGAGCACCTTGTCATTTACTCATGGCAATATCAGCTCATTTAACACAGTTGCGGCTACGTTAACTAACAGCACATGCTCCTTAACAAGCAGCACAACAGCTAGTAAAGTATGCGAAGTCAATATTATTGATTCCATTCCAAATGCCTAGGAACTCTCTTCCAAAAAATAAGAAGACAGCTGACAAAGCAACAAAAATAATTCACAAGGCCAAACCATACGACCTAACCAAGGGACGTCAAAACAACAGAACAGCTACTACCTCCTTAGCTGCACTTCAAAACAACCGCTTCGCAGAGCTTGCTGAAAAAGCGGATGCAATAATGGATCTGGATGACCAATTTGAAGACGAGCAAGGAAACGCACCTCATAAAAGTGTAGCTGGCAGCGAAGTGCCTGATAATACAACGCCTAAGCCACCAGCTATCTGCGTGCCGCATGTAACCAAAATGGGCAATCTGGAAGAAGCGTTATATACTGTTCTTAAAGATGATGATGATGACATACGCACTTCAAGGTTTGGAGTATCGAGAATCTACGCAAAAAATTCAACTGCATTTCGACAAATCGTAAAATTGCTCACAGAACAAAACTGCGAGTTTTGGCATCACCAATTGAGGGAGGATGCAGCGTTTAGGATTGTGATACGCGATATTCATCCCAGCG
Source organism: Drosophila fuyamai (assembly GCA_018153365.1). NCBI lineage: Eukaryota > Metazoa > Arthropoda > Insecta > Diptera > Drosophilidae > Drosophila > Drosophila fuyamai. The sequence goes on along the minus strand of JAECXW010000395.1, from coordinate 306,031 downwards.
TCCCTACGGCTGTAATAAAAAGCGCTTTTACAGATAAGGGATTCAAGGTCTTCAATGTTTACTGTCCTAGGAAACCGGATTGGCGTAATTTACTAACTAATGAAAATGATGGGGCCGAAATTAATGATGTAAAAACAAGAGAGAACGCTATAGTCGAGTGCCTTGACTATTAGATACCCGTTACTCAGCTAAACAACTTAATATAAATATGCCTTCTTTGCCGGGCAATTGCAACTGTGTACAATGTAAATACATACATATTTATATGCTTACATACATACAGAAATACGCCATTGTTTAACTCAGACCTCCAAGTTGGCTAACTTTATTTGATTTCCATAGTTCTTGGGATATAGTTTGGTATTGGCATATGAAGACCATCGCAATTTCCTTTAATAGAAATCCTTATCGAGAATTGATAAGCACCTTGGCCAGCTGTTCCAAAGCCATGAAAGGCGGAAATGTAGGCGCTAGCCAGGCTTAAGCGTTTAATGGGTTTTTGGGCGTTAGAGTGGGCTTGGCAAACTTTTATTAGGCCTATCGACCACTAGTTCACAAACTAGACAATGCTCGCCATTACAGCAAGCTCCATTGCCTCCAAATGTGAGCGCACTTTCACGGCTAAAAAGAAAAGCGCGTAAAGAGTACGTAAGAACGGGTGACGCAAGAATCCACCAAATTTACGTACGACTGGCCAATCGTGTGCACAAAGCACTTGCAAAGGCTAAGCAGGACGCATTTGATAGTCTGCTGGAAAGCACTGGTAACGATGCATCCTTCAACTACTCCCTATGGAAACTCACAAGTCGTTTCAAAAGGATCGTCCCCAAGGCGCCACTCAAGGATCCCGCTGGCGGATGGTTCTACTCAAATGCACAGAAAGCGGAAGTTTTTGCTAACAGCTTAGAGGAGAGATTTAAACCTCTTGACCTTACAACGCCAGTTATTAGAAGAGCAGTGGAAATTAGAATGGGAGAGCCATTCCAAATGTCCTTGCCAGCCCAGCCAGTAACACTTACAAAAGTTACGGGACTAATCAATAAGCTAAAAACCAAAAAAGCTCCTGGAGAAGATGGCCTGGACAATAGGACATTGAAGCTCCTACCCAAGAAAGCTATCCTATTCCTAGTACTATTGTTTAACAGCATACTCCGCATAGGGCACTTTCCAATGAGCTGGAAAACTGCTCTAATTACAATGGTCCCAAAGCCTGGTAAGCCTCACAATGAAGTGGATGAATACCGTCCAATATGCCTGCTTCCTGCGCTTAGGAAAATGGCAGAAAGAATTGTCCTCAACCGGATCCGGAAGCGGTAAAGCTCCAAATACCAAAGTGGCAGTTTGGATTTAGTCGAGGCCATGGGACTCCGGAGCAATTGCATCGAGTGGTGAACTTCGCCCTAAGTGCAATGGAAGAGAAAGAATATGCGTTAGCCGTGTTCATGGATATTCAGCAGGCTTTTGACAGGGTGTGGCACGACGGCCTGCTCTTTAAGTTAAAAAGCATACTGACTCCTCAACTGTTCCAACTGGTAAGAAGTTTCTTGCAGGCCAGAAGCTTTAAAGTGGTTGTGGATGGAACTGAATCCCTGCTGCGTCCAATATGTGCAGGCGTCCCACAGCGTGCTTGGGCCTACGCTATATACGCTATACACAGCAGATATGCCAACCGCTGAGGCGATAGCAGGGATTGATGTGAACGATGTTCTTATTGCAACGTTTGCTGACGACACTGCCGTGCTGACGAGAAGCCCAATTATTCACACAGCTTGGCAAGCTCTACAAACCTATGTTCACAGCTTGGATAACTGGGCAAAGAAGTGGAACATAGGAGTCAACAGCAGTAAGTGCGCAAACGTTACTTTCTCAACGAGAACTAAGTCCTGCGGTGAGATCACTATGTCGGGCTCTACACTGGAGCACAAAGAGTCCCACAAATACCTGGGTGTCATACTTGACAGGACGCTCAACTTCCAAGCACACACCACAATGGTAAAGCATTCTGTCCTGCAGAAGGCCAAGAGAATGGAGTGGCTGCTCTCACCGCAGAACAAGCTGACCCTGCGCAATAAGATTGCAATATACAAGGTGATCCTTTGCCCTATATGGAAATACGCTTTCCAAATATATGGCTGTGCAGCGAAGTCCAATCTAAATAAAATTAAGGTGGCGCAATCCAAAATTTTGAGGAAAATTTCCGGCGTCCCATGGTACATCCGAAATAGGGACATCGAGAGGGACCTGAAGGTCCCCAAGGTCGGAGACGTTTTACAAAACCTGGCAATCGGCTATGTGCAACGCCTTGGAAACCACCCTAACGCATTGGCCAGACAGTTAGCAGCGCAACCGACGAGAAGACGCCTAAAAAGATGCCACCCAGCCGATTTACCCTCAAGGGCCATAACATAAATGTATATGAATGTATATGAATGTAGTAAAATGTAAGATATTGTCAAACTTGTATATGTGATCAAGTGATCTTTTTGATTTGTTTTTCCCATATGTAACTAGATCAAGTTGCCTCAGCGGTAACAGTATTTTTTTTTTTTTTTTTTTTGTTTTTTATAAAAGTAAAAAATTGTATATTTATTGCAAAACTTAACAGGTATACTGCTACCTATGTGGCAGCTTGAGCAGGTTGTAAATATAGGGGATAACAAATTTTAGGTATAACAAATTATACGCAATATATTTAATTTCTATTTTAATTCCTTTAAGCTTTATATATTATATGTGTCTTGATGGGAGTTCATGTGGATGGTATCTTTTAATCTTCTTTTTCTCGGTCTCCATAACAGCCTTTTCGCCAATGAGTTAGGGTGAGAACCAAGACGTCTGAAATAATTTTCCGCGTGTGTTCGACATACATCGCCTATTTTTGGGATTTTTAGATCTCTTTCTATGTCTCTCGTTCTCATAAACCAGGGGGCATTACAAATGGATCTAACAATCTTGCTTTGTGCAACTCTAATTTTATTAAGGTTAGATTTGGCCGTTATACCGTAGATTTGTAGCGCATATTTCCAAATTGGACTCAGTATAGATTTATATATGCGGACTTTATTAGACAATGAAAGTTTATTTCTCGGCGAAAGTAGCCAGTACATGCTTGCAGCCTTGGAAAGTACAGTGTGCTTTATCATCGTCGTGTGCTTTTGAAAAGTGAGTCCTCTATCCAAAATCACCCCAAGGTACTTATAGGTGGTCTCATGTTGAAGTATAGAGCCGAGCATAGAAATTCCTGAGCAATTCAGTGGTCTTTTCGTGAATGTGACACAAGCACATTTGCTGCAATTGATACCTATATTCCATTCGGTCGTCCACTTTTCAAATCGTGTCACGTACTCCTGAAGACCCAAGGTTGCAATATCCATGCTTGCATTCCTGACCAAAACCGCGGTGTCGTCGGCGTATGTTGCGATGAGCATGTTATCGTCGTCAACTTCAGTACAGCCCCAGGAATCTGGCATATCTGAGGTATACAGAGAGTACAATGTCGGGCCTAGTACACTGCCTTGGGGTACACCAGCTGCAATAAGACGTTTTGACGACTTTTCACCATCGACAACTACACTAAATTTCCTGTTCGATAGGAAGCTTTCAATGAGGAGAAATAGCTGTGGTGTAAGAAGGATCTTTAGCTTGCTTAGTAGACCGTCGTGCCATACCCTGTCGAAAGCTTGTTGGATGTCCATAAAAACAGCCACTGTGTACATTTTACTCTCCATAGCCTCCAGAGCGAAGTTGACCACGCGATGCAGCTGTTCAGGTGTACCGTGACTTTTTCGAAAACCAAACTGCCATTTTGGAATAGCTCTGCTCACGCTTTCTAGTTTGAGGATCCGATCCAGCATCACCCTTTCCATCATTTTGCCCAGCGCAGGCAGAAGACTGATTGGCCTATAAGCATCTACTTCGGTGGGCGGCTTTCCAGGTTTGGGAATCATCATTATGACGGCAGATTTCCATGCACTTGGGTAGTGCAGTCACTACGCTGCCTCAAAACGCTGTTAAACAGCAAGACTATGAACAGCAGAGCTTTTTTGGGAAGAATTTTGAGGGTCTTGTTATCTAGGAGGTCCTCGCCTGGAGCTTTTTTGTTTTTAAGCTTTCCGATCTGTAACATGACTTCCTTCAGGGTTACAGGGTTTGTGGGAAGAGCCATTTGAAAAGGTCTTTCAAGTCGCATTTGGACTAGGGATCGGTTTTCTATCGTCGTTAGATTTAAGGGCTTAAATCTGTCCTCTAAGTTGTCAGCAAATATATCGGCCTTCTGTTGACTGGAGCTACACCATCCACCAGCCGGATTTCGAATAGGAGCCTTTGGGATAACCTGTCTTTTAAAACGATTCGTAAGCTTCCATAACGAGTAGTTGGTGGACGCCTCTGGACTTGCATTTTCTAACATTTGGTCAAACTCATCTTGCTTGTTCTTCGTCAGTACTTTGCTTAGACGATTTGATAATCTTTTATAGATATTGTAGACACGTACATCTCCTGTTCTTGTATATTCCCGACGAACCCTTCTTTTTAGTTGAATGAGAACTAAAGCATTTTGTGGAAGCAGGTTGCTTCTACTTTGGTTTGGAGAATGTCTATTGCTGGCTGAAGCAAATGTCGCAGCCGAATAAATTTTTTGCATGAAAATCTCCACCGCATCTTCAAGATCATCTGGATGGTTTATTTCTGTGTTGAGGTTAACGCTTCTGTCCAATGCTTCCTGGAATTGTTCAACGGAGGAGCCAGGCGGTAGTAAAAATTTCCTTCTGGTCTTGTACCGAGGTATGTGACTCAGTGTTGCAACAACAGGCAAATGATCCGAGGACAGCTCGTATTTTGTTTCAATCGACAGTTTATTCAGAGGGACTCCATTTACAATAAAAAAGTCCAGAGCTGTTGGCGTAAGTCTGGTGTTAGAAGAAAAAAAGGTGGGCTCACCAGTAGCTAGAATTTGGCTAGAGCAAGATACAATAGCCTCTTGCAGACGCTTTCCTCGGCAGCATGACCTTAAATTGCCCCACCATTGGTGTTTAGCATTAAAATCCCCTCCAGCCAAAAATTTCGGGCCCAGAGAGGCCAATAACTGGTCGAAGTCATTTTTTGTCCAGGGCTCGCTGGGAGGAAGATACATTGAAGCTATTTTAAGGACACCACCATTTGTTTTAACATCAAGGCTAGCTAGCTGTAAATCAGTTCGTGTTGTAGGCTCATTTTGAGTATGGAGAATGTTAGCCTTGATGAGGATACCAGAACCTCCTTTAGCAGTGTTACTAGGGTGATTTGCATAGTATTGGTCATAACCAGGTAGGTATACTTTTAGACCTGGACGCATATGGGTCTCTGTAATGAGCATAATGTCTATTGAGTTGCTAATAAGAAAAAGTCGAAGCTCTTCATTTTTCTTTACAAGTCCTCTTGCATTCCATAATCCGATTTTTATTGTTGAGACTGTCATTTCCTAGCAATTAGAACCTGAACTAGATCGCGAAAGGCCTTGTTCGACTCAATCGTTTCCATGACTAGCTTGAAGAGTTGATCCAGCCTAGTGTTAATATCGAAGATTGCCTTCTCTAAAGTAGACAAATTCTTGTTGGTGTTGCGGTCGCCTCCAGGTATATGTGCGGCAGGCTGCGTAGCTGCAGCGCTGGTACTGCTCGGAAGGTTTTTCCTTGCCATACTTGCGTACGAGACGCCATCTCTGATGGCTGACATAGAGAAAAGTTGACCGTGTCGGCTTTCATTGCTCCTGCTGCTCGTTGAGTTGCTTAGCCTTACCCCAGATTTTAGTTTCCTGCTTAGTTCCAACCTGACTTTGCAGCCTTTAAAACCTGCAGGGTGATTTTCTCCACAGTTCGCACACATAAATTGGTTGCTGAATAGCGACTCACACAATTCGGAGTTTGTACGATGATCTCCTGCACAGTTCCCACAAACAGACTTTACAAAGCAACAATTTTGGGTGTGCCCAAAATTTTGGCATTTAAAGCATTGAACAAGATCCTGATTACGAGTAGCCTTCTCCACTGTGACCCTGTGCCTACCAATTTGTTTAATTTTTAGTGACTCAGCGACATTCGGAGTCAGTTTGAGATTAACATAGAAAAGATTTTGCCTAGCAGTATCGTTAGTGGCTTCTTCGTCATCATTAGCAACAGCTGGGTTACCGCGCCATCCAGGCTTCCTTGGGCAGTAAATATTCGATACGATAAAACCCTTGTCCGTAAAGCAAAGCTCTATTTCCTCTTTGGGGACTGTTGAGTGTATATTCCTCAGTACCAGCTTGAATGGTTTGTCCTCACGGAGCTGATGATGCCAGAACTCGCAATTTAAGGCAGTTAAGCTACGAACCACCTTCCGGAATGCCTCAGCACTGTCAGTATATATACGGGTAATTCCGAATTTAGATGTACGTATGTCATACTTATCTGCAGATATGATTTCGTCAAGTGTTCTTTCTGAGAATGTTATTTACCTTCGGTACACATATTGGTGGAGGTTTCGGATTGGTCGATTTGGGATGATTAGAACTTTGTCCTTGATGAGCATTAGTTCCGGCGCTGTGTTCTTCGGGCTCAAATGTCTCCTCGTTTACATCCATCTCCTCAGCTAAAGGTGCGAAGCGGTTTTTGCGCAGTCCATTTGGCGTAGAATTTTGATTTACTTTACCATTTGCTCCGTTGATAACACTTTCTTTAATTTTCTTTACTTTTTTCTGCTTCCTTACTCAGATCAGGTGTCCGTTTCCTGCGACGAGAAGTACTGGGTGATTGAAAGGAGCACCCCAAAACAGGTGCTTCTGGAATATTCTCAGTTCCTGGATATGTAGAAATTACTGCAGAGGTAACTGGAGTGTTACTTGTAGAAACGGCCACGGTGTAAGTGGTTGCACAACAAGCATTTGAAGCTGTAACTGTGTTAGTTACGGGTGTGGAAGAGCTAGTTTTAACTGCTTCTGCTGTTTTTAGTTGAAGGGCCAAATCGCTTGCAAGTTTGGCTCGTAGTTGCGCTGGGCCTGCACCGGCGATTTGCCTCAACCTCCCAGGTCCAGACAGCTCTCTTGGGAGCGGCGGATAAGATGGTGTGCTGCTATCCATTTCCGATTAGGCAAAGAATAAAAATTAAAAACATAGCCTTTAAAAGTCAACTTGCTGCCTCACGCCTGGCAGTGCGAGCAAGCGAGAGGCAAGACCCAGTCAAATGGGCTCGTTCACAATAATTGCACTTTTTTTTCAGTTTGTTTAATTTAGCGAAAATAATAGAGACACCGGAGGGCGGTGTCTAAAATTAGATTGCGCGCAGATAAGAGATCACTCTGTGGTTGCTGATTAACACGAACGTCCGAAAAAATTGCATAAACTCAAAATAATATCAGGAGCTAACACGGATTTCGACCAGGCTAGTTGCCATTCGCAGCGAAAGTGATCAGCGGTAACAGTAAACTTGTCAATACCAAATAAAAATATAAATTAAATTATAAAAAAAAAAAAAATACTACTAAAAGTGTACGCAAAACTGTTGCATAATTTTAGGCCTAGAATTTTGTTTTGCAGCGACAAGCGCCTCTACAGAACATAAAGATCCAAAAGTCGCAAAATTCAAACCAGCAGAGTCCAAAACTAACCCGGAAGTCCAGTTCATCGATTCTAATGCGAAACTTTTCGCAATTGCGTCCTAAGGAGATGGGCTGGCCACCATTGCAGTTTATAGGTAGTATAAACATATATAAGTTTAGATAAAGGGAAATAATACAATCCATACTTACCGGAATTTTTGATGCAGCTGAAGTTCTTCCAGTGATGAATGGCCTGCTTAAAGAGCGCCTTGTGAGCTCCACCGAAGATGCCTTCGATCTCGTAGCGGATGATTTCACTAGGCGTCCTGAAAGAACATAGTCTTTTGGTACTAACACAATTATGTTTGCCGCTGAAAATGTAAACATACAATTGGAGGAGGTGCTGTTTGTCCCAACGTTAATAATCATTTTTTGTCAGTAACCCGACCAAATCACTAGACGACAAATTACCATTCCATGTGTGAAACCATAAAAACCTTAAGAGAAACATCTCAAAATGTTCGACTTACGTACTTTTGCCCTGGAAAAGACGTTACGAAGAAAGCTTTCAAAGAGAAAGAGTACTCTTTCGTGGGAAACTGTCAAAAGCTGAACGAGATGTCAAATTAGTTGAAGGTCAGTTTTTAAGAAAATTAATAACTTTAAAAAACCAAACTGTCATTATCAATCATTTGCCTTGAATATAATCTTCTGATATCATCCAGATCAACGATCTGGCAAGTACGGTAGAGAAAAAATCGAATTTGGGCATAAACGAATTTAAGCAATGCCGAAATTTACGGATTTAAGCTTCTAATCGTAGCCAAAGTTTGCGGACAACATTTTGGCATACATTTTTGGCAAACATACTTCCCTGTTATTCAGTATGAAACGATAAGAATGCTTTTCGCAGTAGCCGTGGAAACATGCATCAGGTTGATAACAAATTCCCACCTGAACGCTGATTTTCATCTCCGACGGAATCCAAACGGAGCTCCAGGAGCCTGCCTGGTCATGGACAATCACCCAATATAAATTGGGTGGAACGAATTCACAACCCCCTGAGCTAGCCCCACATTTACAACAAATATAAAAAGCAGTTCATTACATCTGGCGCCCATAAGTAAGTGAACAAAGGATTTAAGATGGGAAAGTATTGGGAAGAAGGAAGTAAGCACAGTGTTTCTTAGGTCAAAAATGGACGGAAAAACACTACAAAAACTCATCACCTGCTAGAACTTATGGCAGCTATGATCTCTAAATTACCAAATAAATATCAGCAATTAAAAAATACTAAATTTAAATTATGTTGTTTTCTTATTTCTTTGTATAGCGGCATTCATGTCTTTCCAAAGTAGTTAAGAATATCCTTTAAGGACCCTTTCCCGCAAATAAGGTATTTTAATTTTAACTGCTTGTTAAAAAGCTCAGCTGATTGACAGTTCGACCATAGCACGCTCAATCCTGTAAACCCTCAAAAATGCTGACACATTGTCATTGATGCTCTGAGAAGAAAGATGTTTTTTTTATGATCTTACAAATAATGACTTGTTTGGTTCATTTTAGAAAATATCCTTTGTTAATGTTTAAAATTCATTATTTAATTATCCTTATTTGAAATTAAAGATTACAGTTTTGTTTATGTTACATTTTTGTTGAGTAATTAGTGAATCAAGTCTGTTTACTGTATAGATTTGTGTGAATAATTTTATATACAATAACGCGCCCCTACTCGCGCCATCTTTATGTCGACTGGTGCGTTAAAATCTGCTATCTTAATCGATTATCCAGTGAGAATTTCATGATGAGGAAAGGACTCCTCCTTAGTGACAGCGACTAGCTACACGAATAGGAGCTGCGTTGGACTGGAACGGGAAGAGCTTAACACGGACGTTTGACGTACAAATTCATCCTAGAGGCAGCGCTCGTCTATAGAAGGAAGGGTTCACTATGCGAGCTGGATTCCTTCTAACAGGACACGGATCTTTTAACGCGTTTCTCCGTCGGAGTGAGACATCAGGATGCCCATGCGGCGAGGAGCAAGAGGACTGGCTGCACGTGGTACATAGACCGACAAAGATTTAGATGATCTAGCCTCTAAATTAGGGAGAGTGCTTTCCAAGCACTCGAATTGGTACCGGGATGGTTGCTATATAAACAACAATAGTTCTCCAAACAGACGTCTGGTGCTCACTTGTGGGCATTTTAGATTGCCGTGGTTGTAATCCCTCCAGTGTGGAAAATACCGCGTAAAATAAGTTGGGAGGGATTCCGATTTTTACTGTCCCTATCAACTCACAGTCGTTCGTGCAAAAGCTAACTTCTTCTAACTTCGGTTTCTCACCACTTCTAACATGTGCGAAGCACAAGCAATAGTATGGGGAGTTCTCGCACCTATCCTTGGGAATACGAGCGACCAGTGCAGCAATAAGAATTCATTTAATAAATCCTTCTGATGCAATGTTTGAAATAACATTGCATCATGTTTATATTTTTGATACGGAATTTAAGGAACGTCCAAGCCGACGAAATATTTCAGAATTTTAAGAACAGAAATGCATAGAAGAAACCAATAAACCAATTAAAAACCCACAGCAGCGCAGCGTAAAAGAAATAATTTGGATGCGAACTAAATCTATATATATATGTATATTATATACTATTGAAATGAACTTGATTATTTTTATAAACATATTTATTGCTATTAAGACCAAGATTTGTATTTGAATGTTAACATGGAGAAACTGAACTAATTTAATATAATGGGGTACTAAAAGAAAAACAAACACACATCAAATCACTTAAGGGTTAACACATTCCTTGCATTGCAAAATGTTAACAAGGTCGGGCGGGTAATAGCACTTACACCAAGCTCATTTAAAAACAAGAAAGGAAACCTAACTTCGGGCGGAGCCGAAGTTGAAATACCTTTGCAGAATATTCTGTAAATTATATTTTCCACGAGAACTAGTCTCTTAGTTTTAAAGATATCGAATTGAAACTTTGCACACACCCTTCTTTCCTTTGCACGCAGTATATAAGTCGGAACGGCCGGGATCGGCCGAATATATCCTATAGCTGCCTTATAACTGAACGATAGAAAATGCCATAACTCTGGTGTTTGTAATGTTAGGAAGTTGGGATTTTCCATGGCTTTTTTATTTGGCAAATCAATTCGACCTACCGAATTTCATAAGGATCGGCCGACTATATCCTATAGCTCCCATATAACGATAGGAAATACCATAACTTTGGTGTTTTTAAAGTTAGGAAGTTGGGATTTTTATGAATATTTAGAATGCATTATTTGAATAATTTTGGAGAATATTATTTACAGAATATTCTGCAAGGGTATTTCAACTTCGGCTCCGCCCTAAGTTAGCTTTACTTTCTTGTTTTGGTAATAAGTTTGTAACACAGTGAAGGAGACGCTTCCGACCCTATAAAGTATATATATTCTTGATCAGGATCAATAGGGGAGTCGATATAGCCATGTCCGTCTGTCCGACTGTTTCAATACCGCTTGCGAGCTCAGTTTAAAAGCTAGCGATCTGAAACTTTCACACTCGTTCTAAAACATGTGTACGCAGATCAAGTTTGAAAATCGCCCCGATCGGACGTCTATATCCTATAGCTCCCATAGGAACAATCGGATATAACATGCAAGAATTGATGATATTTCGCGCAGTGTAAAAGCTATTGACATGAATCTTTCCAAATCGTATTTTTTTGTGCATACCTTGATCAGGGTAAAAGCGCGTGCCGATCAGACTTCTATATACTATAGCTCCTATTGGAACAATAGGGTGAAATCGGTCCAAATTTGATGTTTTTCAGAATATACATTTTTCCAAGTCTTGTTTGTTTACTCATGCCTTGTTCAGGGTTAAGGCACTTGCCCATCGGACGCCTATATCTTATAGCTTCCGTAGGAATAATTGTTAAAGACTGTAAAAATATCCCTTATTTGTCTATTTTTAAAAATGACATTTTTTCAGTATAAAAGCTATTAACATGAAATTATGCAAATTTAGTTTATTTATGTACTAGCAGGGTGCCCGCAGCTTCGCTTGCGGTGGATAACCCGAATATCCTACTTTTCTTATGTAATAGGTTTGCAGTAGTACTATGTAATTTTGCATTTTACATGTTACTTAAAACATATTTTTAGTTTTGGCTGAAACTTTAGTTAACCCTCATTAATAATATTATTGCTCACATACACCAAGGAGTCATTGACATCTAAAACTGAACGGACGTGTTTTCGGAGTGCTCCACTAAAAACGTGATTTTTGCTGTATATAGTCATTCCTGAACACTAAAAAATATACAGGCGGCTGGGAGAACCCCTGCGGTACGCGCTGTTTATGGACACGGATGAGTGCGAAGTAGTATTTGAGCTGCAGGTTGCATTTTAGTTACCAGCAAGAATAAATACATTTTACATATTGTCAAACAAAACAATTAATTGTGACAGCTAAATCACAGCCGACTGAGACTACCCCCTGGCGGGGCGGCTAAACACCGTGTGGAGATATTTCATACAATATTTAAAGCATACTGAATCTCAACGAAAGAGAGCGCATGATGGACTGGCAAGACGCAAATAGTAAAAAGACCGTTAAGAAGACCACCAACAAGCGAACGAAGACAATTGTCCCCACATCGGATTTCGAATTCTCATTTGAACTGGGGGAAGTAAAGAGGAAGCCGACGCGCAAGGCCAATGACGGACCCAGCACCAGCAAAGCCGCAGCCGAAGCTCAACAGAAGCTGCTGAGTAACAGGTTTGCATCCTTGTCATCGGACGAAGAAGACAAGTATAAGGAGCCTCTGAATGAAATTCCAGTCAAAACCTCTCCAAAGGAGAAGGAGAAGAAGACAATCAAGCCGCCGCCAATTTTTATCCCAGACGTGACAAATATCAAGACCCTAATCAGCAACATCACTGCCGTGCTCGGCAAGGGCGTCGTCTTCACCTACAAGGCAACGAGCAACAACAACGTCCGTGTAATGACTCCAAACAAAGAGAGTTTCTCTGCCCTCAAAGCTTACCTGACAGACACTAAGAAAAGATTCCAAACATTCTAACCACGAGATGAACGCGCCTACCGGGTTGTTCTGAAAGGGCTCCACCACTCAACGGACCCTGATGAAATCTGTGCAGAACTAAGACAACATGGACATATTGCCAGAGACATCTACAATCCCACTCAGAAACGCACGAAGAAACCACTAAATGTATTCTTTGCGAACCTGGAACCAGCCAAGAACAATAAGGAGGTGTATAACATTAAACGGCTCTGCTTCTCGGTAATGTCTGTCGAGTCGCCGATTAAGTTTAACGATATTCCCCAGTGCTTTCGTTGCCAGGGCTTCGGGCACACGCAGAGGTACTGCAATTTGGAACAGCGATGTGTAAAATGCGGAGATGCCCACCCGACCTCGGAGTGCACGAAGAACCCAAATGAACCGGCCCTATGTCTACACTGTGGCGGCCCTCACACGGCCTCCTACAAAGGCTGCCCAGCCTACAAAAAAGCGAAAACCAGCTTGACTGCCCCCAAACAGTCAACTCCACGAGCACAGTTCCAACCCATGAACACCAGCAGGGTTAACCCGGGCATGAGTTATGCCAACGCAGCCAAACAGGCAACTGATGGGGCTCATATCCCACCGCAACCAAAAGCCAATATTGACACTGTTATGGAAGCGATGATGGCCAAGATGGAGTCCATGTTCGAGCGGATGATGGACAAAATGATGACCCAGATGACTCAGATGATGGCGACCATTTGCAAGTCACTATGCAAGCGGGTTTAGATATCATAATTTGGAATGCAAACGGCCTGATTTTCAACAGGCATCAGGTTGAACTGTACTGCAAAACCCATCAAGCCGACATCATTCTCATTTCAGAAACCCATTTCTCCGCAAGATCATTCTTCACCCTGAGTGGGTATGAGGTGATTTCTGCCAACTATCCCAATGGCTCAGCCCGCGGCGGTGCAGCCATACTCACCCGGAGCAGCATCAAGTTTGTGACCCTTCCTGCCATCGAGGAGAACTGGGTACAGTGCGCCCAAATCTCCATTAGCACCACACACGGAGACATCACCGTCGCTGCTGCCTACTGCCCCCCAAGGCATATCGTCAGAGATGAGGACTTCAACATGCTCCTCAACAGTCTGGGCACTAATTTCCTGATCGGTGGCGACTTCAATGCCAAGCACTCCTGGTGGGGATCAAGGGTTAATAATCCAAAAGGCCAAGTACTGTACAGGCAAGTTCAGGCCCGCAATCTGGACTGTCATGGGTCCGGTGCACCGACCTACTGGCCTACTGATCTACGTAAAATCCCGCATATACTTGACATCGCTAGCTCCGGTGGCCTAGACACAGCCAACATCCACGTCCGAGAGGTTGAGGACCTGCTATCAGACCACAGCGCCATCGCCATCTCGCTCTTCACCTCAGCCTTCCATCGATCAGCACGTAAAAAGCTGATCTACAAGACAACGAATATCAGCCGATACCACCACTGGCTGAACAACCTGGACCCCAACCCCTTCTATGGACACCGTGGAAGACATCGAGGCGGCCGTAGCGAATCTGACCGCTGGAATTCAGGAGGCAGCGGCATATGCTGCGCCCAGGCTCTCAAGCCAGGCGAGAGGAAGTAGCAGGGATCTTCACTTCTGGAATCCGCAGGTAATCGAGCTCAAGACGGAGAAACGGCGCCTTCGACGCGTATGGTTTCTTTCCAGAAACTTATGGGATAAGACTGCTCTCAACAGAGTAACAAAGGAGCTGAAAGAGACCTTGGCACGGCTGCGAAGGGAGTCCCTCGACACCTTCCTAGGGCAGCTTGCTCCGGGTGATCCTCACCACAACCTGTGGAACGTAACCAGGCGCATCAAGCGGCCTCTAAGGAGGATTCCACCAGTCAGGAGAGCGGACGAATCTTGGTGCAGAACCGAGTCTGAGAGAGCCAACGCCTTTGCCGACCACCTGGAAGAGGTTTTCACCCCTATCCTCCGATGCACTGCCGACGAAGCAGAGGTAACGACCAGGCTACTAGCGGAACCTTTAGAACATGCTGAGCCCATCCGCCAGGTCTCGGAGGAGGAGACCGCCGAACTGATTTCCGCAATGGCCAATAATAAGGCCCCAGGCGATGATGGTATCAATTCAATTGCATTAGAACTTCTCCCTCCCAACAGCAAGAAGCTCGTCACGCTTATTTTTAATAAGTGCTTGCTTTTGGGTCACTTCCCGACACCATGGAAGCGTGCGAAAGTGGTTATGATACCTAAGCCTGGCAAGCCTGAAGCAAATTTTGCTTCTTATCGGCCAATCAGCCTTCTGTCAGTGCTTTCCAAGATACTCGAAAAAGTATTCTTAAGCAGAGTACTGCCGGTAATGGACGAGGCTGGTCTGATCCCCGATCATCAGTTCGGATTCAGGTGCTGCCATGGGACTCCGGAGCAATGCCACAGGCTAGTACAGTGCATCCTGGACACTTTTGAAACCAAAAAGTACTGCTTAGCCGTGATGCTGGATGTCAAGCAAGCCTTCGACCGGGTCTGGCACCCCGGCCTCCTCCTAAAACTGAAAACCGGCCTGCCTCAGCCGTAATTCAATTTCCTAAAGTCGTTTCTGGAGGACAGAAGGTTTAAGGTCAGATGTGGAGAAACCTGCTCTCACATTAAAGTTGTCCGAGCTGGCGTTCCCCAAGGAAGCGTTCTTGGACCGATGATGTACAACGTGTACACGGCTGATCTCCCGGTGCTGCGGAGACCGGACATAATGGCTGCCACCTATGCCGACGACACCGCATTCCTGGCTATTGCAGACTCCCCGGTAGAAGCCTCTCGCATCATGCAGGAACAACTCCACCTGCTTAATGATTGGCAGAGGAAGTGGAATATCATAGTAAATGGGGACAAGGCCACTGCAACCACCTTCTCCACCAGAAGGGGCAACTGCCCTCAGGTAACCCTTAACAACATTCCTATTCCACAGGTAGACACGCCAACCTATTTGGGCTTCACCCTGGACAGACGGCTGACATGGAGAGCGCACTTACTCAAGAAGCGTTACCAGGCTGAGTTGAGAGCCAAATCACTATACTGGCTGATTGGTAAAAGATCCAAACTACCGACATCATCGAAGCTACTGATTTACAAGACGATCATCAGACCTATCTGGACATATGACATGCAATTGTGGGGCACAGCCTGCAAATCAAACATCAACTGCATCCAGGTGCGGGAGAACAAAATCTTGCGCATTGCCACGAACGCCCATCTAGTTCATGACAACGCAACAATCCATCAGGTTCTCAATTTCCCGTGGGTGGAGGAAGAAATTCAGAAAAGCAGCAAGAGATACGTTAACAGGCTTCATGAGCATCCCAACAATCTGGCAATAAACCTGTTAGATAACAGCACTCAAACCAGGAGGTTACAAAGAACACACCCCTTAGATCTACACTGGGACTAAAGTCAGATCCGAAATACACTCTGGGACCGACGTTTCACCCGCAACACTCATTGAATGATATCTGACCTGATTTCACAACTCCCACTACACCTGTAAAAACCATAAGCGAAGTACCACACCACCACATTTATTGATTGTCCACAAAGGACAGTATTAAATACTAAGCCATACGTTAATAAAAACAAAAAAAAAAACAAAAAAAAAAAACACACCAAAATACTCGGTTTTGCAAAGAAATTTTCCTATTAATTCGGCAAAGCCTACTCTTTGCTCAATTAATAGGAAAATGATCACACAAAAACACAACTTGCGGCAAATTTTCTTGTTACGACTCTGATCAAATTCAAAGTTTCCCCGTTAACTTCTGCTTTTGCGCACTTGCTACACTCTTTCCTCTCTCTCTATCCACTGCGATCTCCCGCTCTTATGTTTCCTAACAGCGCGTGTTATGTTTTCTACACTATCAAAAACCAGGCCAAATAGATTTTCGCCAAAAAAGTATTTTGCGTATTCTGGCAGCAATAACTGTAAAGAGAACTTAAATTCAATAATAGATCGACTTTGTGATTCTGTACTTTCTTTGTTTACAAGATAGAGCTTTGGTCAGGCGTTCGATGGTTCAAGTGTGTGCAGCTGTTGCGTTGGCTATTTAAAAGCTAAACTAAAAATATTCCTACATGGCTACAAAATCCTACATGGCTACAAAATAAATTGTGAGGACCGTTCTACGGTTCCTCACAATTTGATGGTTGTAGAAATGGTTTTGCAGCCATCAAGGAATATTTTTAGTTTAGCTTTTAAATAGCCAACGCAACAGCTGCACACACTTGAACCATCGAACGCCTGAGCGCGACCAACGCGCTCTCGCTCTCTTCTTCACACATCAGCGGCTGCACACAGTTGAACCATCGAACGCCTGAGCGCGACCAACGCGCTCTCGCTCTCTTCTTCACACACTTCGAACGTCAGCGGCTACACACATTAGAACCATCAAACGCCTGAGCGCAACCAACACACTCTCGCCCGCTTCAAACAGTTTGAACACCTGCACAAAGCCAACACACACATAAGCTTTTCGTCGCACGCTCGAACCAAATTGTAACCAACCCGACCGATGTTTTCGAGCAAGGGGAAAATAATTTCGCACGATCGAACCAAATTGCATCCAACCCGACCGATGTTTTCGAGCAAGGGGAAAATAATTTCGCACGATCGAACCAAATTGCATCCAACCCGACCGATGTTTTCGAGCAAGGGGAAAATAATTTCGCACGATCAAACCAAATTGCAACCAACCCGACCGATGTTTTCGAGCAAAGGGAAATAATTCTGTCTGCAAACTGCCGAAGCGCAAGCGCAGCGACAGCGACGCCGACGCAATGCATGGGGAACGTGCGCCAATATCAAAGAGGGGAAAGGCAATTACTCTTGAGGCTTCGCGCGTGCCAGATTAAAATCGTGAGACTTGAAAAAACCCCGGGAAACCGCCCCGCCGTGAAAATTGACAAGTGTGTGAAACGTGGGATACAATGTCAACCGAGAGTGGCGATGTGGATGGAGTGCGGGACGCTGTTCCCGGTGCGGAGGCATGGGAAATCAACTGTCTGGATTTGCTGTGGACGGAAACGTAAGCGTCTACTATATATATTTTTCCGAATATATTTTTGTTTTTTTGAAAAAAACGACTGGACTGGAGTGGCGTGACAAGGGGCTTTGTACACCCCTTGCACAAAACTTAAATAAAGAAAACCAAGTATTAAAAATCCAAAAGCTATTTGCCTGACCGTGTTTTGTGAGTGAGTGAACGTAGGAGGGGAATGGGAACGATTTTCTCTTGCCTCCCTCTAGGAAAACCCTCCTTCTCTGCCGATCGTGGTCGGACCGGGTGGTGGCCAAGGATTACGACGGAGTCTTGCACTCGCTGGTCGGATCCGAGGCTGTTGCCGGTCCCGGAGCGCGTAGTGGCCGTGGATTACGACGGAGCTAGGCTCGTTTGTCGGGTCCAGGGTCAGTGCGGGTTCCGGAACGTGCGGCTGAGAGAGATTACGACAGAGTCTTGTACTCGATTGTCGGATCTAACTCCGCTGCAGGTTTCGGCCCATGGTCGGCATCTCTTTGTGACAGTGCCCACAAACCCCTCTTCCTTTTCTTTTTGTTGCTGTTTTTTTGTCGATCGTTGCCGGACAGCGTGGTGGCCAAGGATTACGACGGAGCTAGCCTCGTTTGTCGGATCCAAGGATCATTGCGGGTTCCGAGGCGCGTGGCAGGTAGGGATTACGACAGAGCTCTGCTCGAATGTCGGATCCAAACCCGCTGTGAGTTCCGGCCACGGAGTCTGAATAGGGTCATTTATATCTCGCCCCTCCCTTGAGTCCTTGAACTGAAATTATAAATTATTGTAAGTGACCCTGGGAGCCCTGAGCACCATATCCCAGCCCAAGAACTTCCTTACATGGCGCCCGAACAGGGACTTCAAGGATACGGGAAATTTTTAAATAATTTTTCCGCAAAAAACAAAAAAAGAATATTTAATTTTTTTCTCAAGAAAATTAAAAATTTTTTTTGGTTGGGGTATATGGCGTAAAGACCCATGAGATAGACACCCAGCCCCTTAGATCAGACGAATTTTTGTTGTTTCACATACACACAGAATTTTCTTTCATATATCATTTTCCCTCTACGAAACCGTGTTGTGGCCCAGGATTACGACGGAGTCTTGCACTCGTTTGTCGGATCCGAAGCCACGGCCCCGGAGAACGTAGCGGCCGTGGATCACGACGGAGCTAAGCTCGTTTGTCGGGTTCCGGAGCACGCTGGACATTTTTTTTCTGGGCAAACGGGAAGGGAAATATAAATCTGTGTGGTTAAAAAAAAAAAAAAATTTTTTTTTTCCTCTCTCGCTTCCCACGCTGTCCCGAACTCGGTGGACACGTGGCCGGCGACTATAAGAGGAGCACACCGGGCTACCAGAAGGCAGTCAAGCTCCGGCCCTCAAGCGGGGAACATCGTCGCGAACAACAGACTCCTGCGAACATTCGGCATCCTAGCCCGAATCCTAACACCGTGCACAACAAGGACCCCCGAGTCCTGTGAACATTCGGCATCCTAGCCCGAATCCTAGCACCGTGCACAACCAAAGGACTCCGAGTCCTGTGAACATTCGGCATCCTAGCCCGAATCCTAGCACCGTGCACAACCAGGACCCCCGAGTCCTGTGAACATTCGGCATCCTAGCCCGAATCCTAGCATCGTGCTCAAAAAGGACCCCCGAGTCCTATCAATAATCGGTACCCTCGCCCCGAAATTTTTCCGCGTACACAATCAAACGGTACGATTTTTTTTTTTAATTTTTCCCCCCCCCTCCGCTCTCTGTCGCTCGGAAACCATGGGCGTAAGATGGATATCGTATCGCCGCAAGGAGGAACTCCAACTCCTCTTAGCCGAGTTCGGGTTACCCCAAGGGGGAACCCGGGAGGACCTAGAGCCGGAACTCCTGGACCGAGCCAAGGAATTGGCTAGTACGTTCCCAGAGGCAGCCACACCCAGGGACAAATCCCCGACCCCTCTGGGAGGACAAGAACCCCGGGAACAGAAGCAAAGCATAGCATTCGTCGACACCGGGAGCACCCCCTTAAGACTGGAAGTACCACCAGGCAACCGACCGACAAGGAACACAAACGCGGACCCACCTGCACGCGAGGAAATATCCTCCGCCACCTTGGCAGAAAAACTGCGGAGCTGGGGCATTTTATTCGACGGACAGTCCGACCCGCTCACGTTTGTCGAACGCCTGGAAGTACAAGCCGAAGCATACCGACTCAGGACCGCACGACTCCCCAGGAAAGTTGGTACCGCACATGCCAAATGCAGGACGTGTCGTGGGAAATTTTCAGGAAAGAATTTCTTGAATTCTTCCTCCTACCACAATACTTCCAACGATTGGAAGACACGAGAGCTGCAAAGAATATGTAGTAGAGCTCCGACTCTTGATGCAGCGGGCCAAATTTACTCCGGCACAGGAACTGGAGCGACTCTACCAGAACCTTCGACCGGAATACCAGTTATTTGTGAGGCGACAGGACTTTGAGGATCTGGCCACTCTGATCCAACGGGCCACGGCCTATGAGATCACACGCGACCGCGACCGAGCACTGCATACAAACTTCCTCGCAGCTATGCCACACCGTCAGCCCCGACGATTTCCAGCTCCCATACCATCCACAGGAAACGTGAGTCACCCCCTGGAACTTCCAGGCATCCCAGCGACAAACCGAATGGTGGCACAGGTACCCGAACACCGCATCGATGTCCGGAACGCTTGTTCCCGCTGCGGGGAGACAGGACACTTCCGCCAAGAGTGCCCCAATCCCCAGGTCCTGTTCTGCTGGCAGTGTGGAAGAAGGGGAGTGCGGACCAACGAATGCTGTCGGGCCCGAAACCCGGGAAACGGACCGAGTCCTCGCCCATCCGGGGAACCAGCGAGGACCACACACCAAGAACCCCAAAACTAACCCCACCTTTACGGTTTGAAGGGGGGCGCATCGTGGCGACGGTCAGCATCGAGGGGAAGATATTTTACGCCACCCTGGACACCGGGGCGTCAAGGAGCTTCATCTGCGCGAAAATAGCCGACGACATTGGGAGTACCACTAACCGCCGGAATGTACGAACGAGGATTGCCCTGGCAGATGGCTCCACCACCGACGTCACCCACGCCCTGACCACCACCGTAACCCTAGGACGGGATACGGCTAAGACCACACTGCTAGTGCTACCGTCCATCTTGGACGAGATCATCCTCGGAATCGACTTCCTCTGCGGGATCAAGACCACTATCCAGTGCGGGAAAGCCCAGTTGTCTCTCTCCTACTACACTTCGCCGCTAACAAGCAGAAGCAAACCACCCATCATCACCCCACGGGTAGTCGTCAGTCCAAGCGCCGTCGGACCAACACCATCACCACGCTGCACGGTACCACCCGTGGCAGCTCCTCGACGATCGGCGTCTCGAATACAAGTCAATGAGCCTACCGTAACCCCACGACGA
Organism: Drosophila fuyamai; assembly: GCA_018153365.1. Classification (NCBI taxonomy): domain Eukaryota; kingdom Metazoa; phylum Arthropoda; class Insecta; order Diptera; family Drosophilidae; genus Drosophila; species Drosophila fuyamai. The sequence continues at coordinate 284,927 of JAECXW010000395.1, read as the reverse complement.
TCACCGGCACTTCTACAAGTGGAGACCCACACCGTAACACCACGACCCCGACCCACGCCGCCACCAGGGAATAACTCTTGTTATTTACAACCATTGGCCGACGCCGCCGCAGCACGGAAAAACAACCCCTTTCGAAAGTCACCAATGACTACCCACCCACCGGGACAAACCCAAGAGGTAACAGCAAGCCTAGCAACGGTCATCACTGAAGGACCCGAGGAATCCCGCATCCAAGCCTTTCTCGAAGCGGAACTCGCTCCATTCGAGCATATGACCGGTACCTCTCACATAGCCGAACATAGGATTGTCATGAAGGACGACAAGCCCATCAAGCAGAGGTACTTTCCAAAGAACCCTGCCATGCAGAAAATCATTAACGAACAGGTTGATGAACTGCTTCGCGACGGACGCATCGAGCCTTCCCGGAGTCCTCACAGCGCACCCATCGTCCTCGTCGGCAAGAAGACAGGAGATGTGCGCATGTGCGTGGACTACCGTCAGCTCAACGCGCACTCGGTGCCCGACGCCTATCCATTACCGCGGATAGGACACATCTTGGAACGACTTCGCAACGCTAAGTTTATCTCGACGCTGGATCTAAAAAGCGGTTATTGGCAGATCCCGGTGGCCCCAGACAGCCGTGCCTGTACCGCATTTACCGTGCCGGGCCGCGGGCTCTTCCAGTGGAAAGTAATGCCATTCGGCTTGCACTCAGCTCCTGCTACATTTCAGCGGGCACTGGACAGCGTGATAGGACCCGACATGGAGCCTCACGCATTCGCCTATCTAGATGACATCATCGTCATCGGGACCTCGTTGGATGAACACTTCACCAACCTACGGGAAGTACTCCGACGGCTTGGCAGGCCAACTTGAAGCTGAATAAAGCGAAGTGTAAGTTTTTCCAGCGCAGCATAACTTACCTAGGGCACGTCATCAGCGAAGACGGAATCCACACCGACCCAGACAAGATAGCCGCTGTAAGAGAACTCCAGCCAACCACTAACTGCAAGGAACTTCGACGATGCCTGGGGATAGCATCCTGGTACCGGCGATTTGTGGAGAACTTCGCCACAATCGTCCAACCAATGTCCGCCCTGCTCAGGAAGGGAAGGAAATGGACCTGGAGCGACCCTCAGCAACAGGCATTCGAGGAGTTGAAAAGAAAACTCACCGAGGCACCAGTACTGGCCTGCCCGGACTTCAACCTCAAATTCCAACTACAAACCGACGCAAGCGACTTCGGCCTTGGAGCCGTTTTAACCCAGCAAGTCGATGGAACCGAACGAGTCATCGCCTATGCCAGCAGGAGGTTGCTTGCAGCAGAGGAAAATTACTCGGCTACGGAAAAAGAGTGCCTTGCTATAGTATGAGCGATCAGGAAAATGAGGTGCTACCTCGAAGGATACCGATTTGACGTTATAACAGACCACCTCGCCCTGAAGTGGTTGAACTCAATCGATAACCCGACAGGCCGAATCGCACGATGGGCCCTCGAACTCCAACAATTCCAGTTTGACATCTCATACCGACGGGGAAAACAGAACGTCGTCGCGGACGCCCTGTCCAAGCAACCACTAGCAACGCTCCAGCAGGTAAATGAGACTGACGAATCGTGCAAGTGGATCACCGCGAAGATCAAGCTAATCGAAGCCAATCTGGAGAAATTTCCTGACTACATCCAAGAGAACGGGCAACTCTACCGACACCTCGACAACGCGTTTAGGAAGGAAGACCGTGGAGCATGGAGACTTTGCGTGTTCTGGAAGAATGTCATGACCACCCCACTGCAGGACACCTAGGGATCAGGAAAACGACCACTCGAGTCTGCCAACAATATTATTGGCCGGGTTTGTTTCGAGACATCGCTCGTTACGTCCGACAATGCCCAGCCTGCCAGCAATTTAAGGTGAGTCAACGCAAACAAGCGGGGAAGATGCTAACCAGGAGATCGGAGGGACCATTCTCAACCCTGTGCGCGGATTTCGAAGGGCCTCTGCCCAGGTCCCGCAAAGGACACACGATGTTACTGGTGTTTTTGGACCATTTCACCAAATGGGTGGAATTAATACCCTTACGCCGAGCTACCGCCACCAGTCTGGAATTAGCCTTCCGGGAGCGAATACTGGCTAGGTTCGGCGCCCCGAAAACTTTTATCTGCGACAATGGGACCCAGTTTACCAGTAGGGCCTTCAAAGTATTCTGCAAGAAAGCAGGAATAGAGTGTTGTACCTCTACTGCTCCATACTCCCCCCAACAGAACCCTACAGAGCGAGCCAACCGCACCATCAAAACGATGATCGCGCAGTACGCCACAGAGGACCAACGAAAATGGGATCACCTATTGCCGGAAATCACCCTGGCCATCAACACGAGTGTCTCCGACAGCACCGGATTCAGTCCAGCGTACCTAGTACAGGGTCGTGAGCCCCGATTACCCGGAAGCTGGTTCAATGAGGTTACACCAGGGGCCGGCGAAGCGCCCAGAGACCCCCAGAGTAAGGCAGAGCATCTCAAGAACATTTTTCAAACAGCCAAGGAAAACATGGAGAGAGCAGCCCAGGAACAAAGTCGCTATTACAACTTGCGTCGACGAGAATGGAGACCGACCATTGGGATGTGGGTTTGGGTCCGAACCCACCACCTGTCCAACGCCGCGGAGGCGTTCAATGCAAAACTAGCACCAAAGTTCGAAGGTCCCTATAAGATCGTAAAATTTCTGTCACCAAACATCGCCAGAGTCCAACTCCGAGGAACACGCAAGCGTCGCAACGCAAATCTAGCCGATTTGAAACCCTTTCATGGGGATCAGACCGCCGAGGACCCAGAAGAGGACGCCGAAGGGATCCACGAATCCACTCTAGATATTCACCAAACCCGAGACACCTGTGCGCCACTGCCGGGTGATCAAGGAAGGGCAAACTAAAATCTGCCGCGGGCCCCTTGCTACGACAAGGAGATTCAGTGGGGCCACTTGAGCCTGGGACCCCCAGCGCCAACGCCCCACAACCCTCTCCATGCGTTGGGGGGGATTTCCAACTCCTTAGGGTAGACCACGCCAAATTAGCCACGCCTAGTTATCACCATAGTCACCAACACTCGACGACACACGACTAGGACTTCCAAAACATCACTGACTCTCCACGCTAACACATTCTTCTCTCCTATCTAGCGCCGAGAGCGGGTACTTCACCCCGTCCAGCCGTGGGTCTTCACCCACCGAGACCCCTTGGACACCGCCCATGAGCCCCAGGCCTTGGAAGTTGCCACTGTCCTGGCCCGAGTCAGCCAGTACGCTGCTCAACACGCCCGTCGACTCGTTGGCACTCAGCAGCCATGAGGACCACCAGGGATCTGCACCTCCAACAGACGACGTCCCGAATTGCAGCCAGGCTGACCCACTGTGGTGCTCCTTGTCCCGACTGGCCACCATCCACGTTCTGGAACCTACGAGCGAGGAGATCCAACCGGTCGCGTGGGCCGTTAACAGCCGGGTGGACGTAGCCAGATTAGGTCCACATCCTGGGGACGACACTCCAAGTTGCAGCCAGGCGGACTCAAACCTGCTCACCGCGACCCGACTTGCACAGCTGCAAGCCCTGGAGCCCGGGGACGAGGCCACGCAGCCAACCATAAGTGCCGTCAGCCACTGGGTCGACGAGGTAGGACTGCCCTCCTTCGGACCCTCCATGTTAGAAGAGAGCCTCCGCCAAATACGGGTTGTAGCCACCGGTTCGGTTGGCAGTTCCGAGCTCGTCTACGGAAGCTCGTCTGAGTCGGCGAGCTTCCGAGACATCGTCTGAGCCGGAGAGACTGCACCACGACGCAGTTCTCCCTCCAGTGGCCATGCGCCTAGCTGCAGCCAACGCAGCATGGGACCAGATCCCCGTTGCGGATGATAGCTCGAGCGAGGAGTCGAACCCGGACTCTGCGCTGTCGACGGAACAGAGCTCCCGCAGCAGTCAACCGGTAATCGGCTACGACCAGGGCAGTTCCAGCAGGTCCGACAACAGCAGCACCCAAGGCGAAGACGATCCACGCGGGGAAACTCACAGTCCTCAAATGGCGGCGCCCCGGCAAGACGACTGCTACAGCGACATCAGTGAGGAAGAGCAACCTCTACCATTGATCGCCGAGGTGGCGAACGAGGCGATGGTAGCCCTGCAGCCGGCAGACGACGTCCCCGGTGGCAGCCACGTCCAGGACGAGTGTCCAGTGCCCTGGGAACTCTGCCTCGACTTGGAAGAGGAAAGGGAGCTCTGGAACGCACTCGAGGACAACCAGCTATCTCCGGCCACCCCGGAGGAGGATCAGTGGACAGAAGCCCCCGCAGAGTGGGCAGTGGACACAGAGCGACGCAGACTCCCCAACGAGCTCATCGTCTTCATCCAAAACCACGAGCGCCTAGGGGTACGCTTCCTACGGAAGGTGAAGGGACGAACATACAGGGTTGCAATCAGCAATCATCGCTTCATCCGCGTCTCGCTCCAGCACCCCGAAGGAAGGGGGGGGTGTGAGGAACCGTAGAACGGTCCTCACAATTTATTTTGTAGCCATGTAGGATTTTGTAGCCATGTAGGAATATTTTTAGTTTAGCTTTTAAATAGCCAACGCAACAGCTGCACACACTTGAACCATCGAACGCCTGAGCGCGACCAACGCGCTCTCGCTCTCTTCTTCACACATCAGCGGCTGCACACAGTTGAACCATCGAACGCCTGAGCGCGACCAACGCGCTCTCGCTCTCTTCTTCACACACTTCGAACGTCAGCGGCTACACACATTAGAACCATCAAACGCCTGAGCGCAACCAACACACTCTCGCCCGCTTCAAACAGTTTGAACACCTGCACAAAGCCAACACACACATAAGCTTTTCGTCGCACGCTCGAACCAAATTGTAACCAACCCGACCGATGTTTTCGAGCAAGGGGAAAATAATTTCGCACGATCGAACCAAATTGCATCCAACCCGACCGATGTTTTCGAGCAAGGGGAAAATAATTTCGCACGATCGAACCAAATTGCATCCAACCCGACCGATGTTTTCGAGCAAGGGGAAAATAATTTCGCACGATCAAACCAAATTGCAACCAACCCGACCGATGTTTTCGAGCAAAGGGAAATAATTCTGTCTGCAAACTGCCGAAGCGCAAGCGCAGCGACAGCGACGCCGACGCAATGCATGGGGAACGTGCGCCAATATCAAAGAGGGGAAAGGCAATTACTCTTGAGGCTTCGCGCGTGCCAGATTAAAATCGTGAGACTTGAAAAAACCCCGGGAAACCGCCCCGCCGTGAAAATTGACAAGTGTGTGAAACGTGGGATACAATGTCAACCGAGAGTGGCGATGTGGATGGAGTGCGGGACGCTGTTCCCGGTGCGGAGGCATGGGAAATCAACTGTCTGGATTTGCTGTGGACGGAAACGTAAGCGTCTACTATGTATATATATTTTTCCGAATATATTTTTGTTTTTTTGAAAAAAACGACTGGACTGGAGTGGCGTGACAAGGGGCTTTGTACACCCCTTGCACAAAACTTAAATAAAGAAAACCAAGTATTAAAAATCCAAAAGCTATTTGCCTGACCGTGTTTTGTGAGTGAGTGAACGTAGGAGGGGAATGGGAACGATTTTCTCTTGCCTCCCTCTAGGAAAACCCTCCTTCTCTGCCGATCGTGGTCGGACCGGGTGGTGGCCAAGGATTACGACGGAGTCTTGCACTCGCTGGTCGGATCCGAGGCTGTTGCCGGTCCCGGAGCGCGTAGTGGCCGTGGATTACGACGGAGCTAGGCTCGTTTGTCGGGTCCAGGGTCAGTGCGGGTTCCGGAACGTGCGGCTGAGAGAGATTACGACAGAGTCTTGTACTCGATTGTCGGATCTAACTCCGCTGCAGGTTTCGGCCCATGGTCGGCATCTCTTTGTGACAGTGCCCACAAACCCCTCTTCCTTTTCTTTTTGTTGCTGTTTTTTTGTCGATCGTTGCCGGGCAGCGTGGTGGCCAAGGATTACGACGGAGCTAGCCTCGTTTGTCGGATCCAAGGATCATTGCGGGTTCCGAGGCGCGTGGCAGGTAGGGATTACGACGGAGCTCTGCTCGAATGTCGGATCCAAACCCGCTGTGAGTTCCGGCCACGGAGTCTGAATAGGGTCATTTATATCTCGCCCCTCCCTTGAGTCCTTGAACTGAAATTATAAATTATTGTAAGTGACCCTGGGAGCCCTGAGCACCATATCCCAGCCCAAGAACTTCCTTACAAAATGAATCGTTAAAGCTTAAGGAAAAACTTTACCGAAGGAATTTTTGATACTCAGTTTAGAAGTGCCTTTTTCGACGTTTTCGATTTTTGCCTAATTTGTTATTTTAGAATGTGTTTTAAAAATAGTAAAAAGCCTTAAATCTAAGCGGTCAAATTTTTTGAACATTTATAATGTCTTAAACTATTTTTGGCGAAAACACGGATTCGATTGGTTACACGGTTTAGCGTCCAGTATTTTTGAAAAGAAAATTGACCTTTTTTCCAATTGGAAGCGATTGGGGCCACTTGGGGAGCCCCAATAAATTTTAGCAAATCAGTTTAAAGTTATTAGAAAGTATTAAAAATGCATATTAATATTGTTAACCAGTGGTTTTGGTTGTGCGTTGATTCCCAGTTTTCTTACTGATAGCTTTTTATATAGAGATACCTTTTCAATTTTAGCAATTTCGGCAAAGTCTGCAAGGGTATTAAAACATCGGCTTGCCGAAGTTAGCTTCCGTCCTCGTTTTACTTCATATCTTCTCTAATCTCAACAAATCAAATTTTTTTTGCTCTTTGGACAAAGTTGATTTTTATTGAACGGGTCGCGTTTAAGCAACATAACCATACAATCGTAATTCTTAGACGAGGGCGGAAGCTAACTTCGGCAAGACGAAGTTTTAATACACTTGCAGACTTTGCTGAAATTACTAAAATTGAGAAAGTACCGAAAGGAATAAGGTATACATAAATAAACTAGATTTGCATAATATCATGTCAATAGCTTTTATACTGCAAAAATGTCATGTAAAAATAGAAAAAAGGGATATTTTTACAGCTTTTAACAATTATTCCGACGGAAGCTATAAGATATAGACGTCCGATTGGCAAGTGCCTTTACCCTGATCAAGGTATGAGTTAATAAATAGGACTTGGAAAAATTTATGTCAATAGCTATGTCAATAGCGAAATATTTTGAAAAACATCAAATTTGGACCGATTTGGACCCTATTGTTCCTATGGGAGCTATAGGATATAGACGTCCGATCGGCACGCGCTTTTAACTTGATGAAGGAATGCATAAAAAAATACGATTTGAAAAAATTTATGGCAATAGCTTTTACACAGCGCGAAATATTCTAAAAACATCCAATTCGTACCGATTTTACCCTATTGTTCCTATGGGAGCTATAGGATATAGACGTCCGATCAGTACGCGCTTTTGCCCTGATCAAGGTATACATAAAAAATTACGATTTGGAAAGGTTCATGTCAATAGCTCTTTCACTGCGCGAAATATCATCAATTCTTGCAAGATATATCCGATTGTTCCTATGGGAGCTATAGGATATAGACGTCCGATCGGGGCGATTTTCGAACTTGATCTGCGTACACATGTTTTAGGACGGGTGTGAAAGTTTCAGATTGCTAGCTTTTAAACTGAGCTCGCAAACGGTATTGAAACAGACGGACAGACGGACAGACGGACATGGCTATATCGACTCCCCTATTGATCCTGATTAAGAATATATATACTTTATACGGTTGGAAACGTCTCCTTCACTGCGTAACAAACTTCTGACCAAAATTATAATACCCTTTGCAAGGGTATAATGATGATTTTGTAAGTGGCCAAGTCAATCCGCGGACTCAATCCCATCAAGAATCAAAAGAGACGTCGAAAAGACTTATTGTCACTTTTTTTTTGGAAAATGTTCAAATATAATGTCCATGGTACAAAATTTCAAGTGGAACTTTTGTAAGTTAATATGCTCCATGCCAAGACGAATAGAGAAAGTCTGGCAAAATAATGGCGGATATACCGTTAAAAGCTGTCAGATACTTAATATACAACGAGGACGAAAGCTAACTTCGGCAAGCCGAAGTTTTAATACCCTTGCAGACTTAGCCGAAATTGATAAAATTGTTTAGTGTAAACTGACGGACAGACGGACAGACGGACATGGCTATATCGACTCCCCTATTGATCCTGATCAAGAATATATACTTTATAGGGTCGGAAACGTCTCCTTCACTGCGTTACAAACTTTTTATACAAGGGTATAAAAAGGACAATTTAAAATTATTTCCCTCAGTTAATAGCTTGCTTGAGGAGACATCCTAAAATTTTTGCATAATTTTAAAGTTACAACCATTGTAAATTTTGTTTAGTTTTTAAATGGCTCATAAATTCTTATTGTTTAATTATTTGTTAAATTTGTATTAGTTGGGGTTAAATGGTTGGCGGATTTTTTCAACTACAAACACTATTTACGAAGATTGGTGAAACTTTCAGCACTCTAATGCCATTAAAAGCAATTTTGGCCGCGCTTCCATACAAGCGGAACCACAGTGGGTTGGGAAGTTTGGATTTTCTATGGGTTATAATTTTAGAGAATATAATTTACAGAATATTTTGCCAGCAGTACATAGAGTAAGGAACTATATAGAGGTTTCATTTGCTCTGCCCGCGCTCTCGAGTGACTTTGCCAGTGATGCCACGTAGGGGAAAAACGGAAAAAAAGAGAGTTTTTCATTTATTCGAATCGAGCTTGAATCCATGCCCATGGTGAATTCTTATTGCTGCACTGCTCGCTCTTATTCCTAAGGATAGGTGCGAAAACTCCCCATACTATTGCTTGTGCTTCGCACATGTTAGAAGTGGTGAGAAACCCAAGTTAGAAGATGTTAGCTTCGAACATGGCTCTCAGCAGAGCTTTGGCAGAGGCCCGGGCAGAGCAAATTAAACCTCTTTCTTACTCTATGCTATGGCTTAAAAAAGTGCATAGTTAACAACTGTGTGGGGCATAATAATGCCTTTTGTATCCCGAAGGAGGGAAACAGATCGAAATGGTTGGAAAACCTTAAATTAAGCCACGCAGCCAAGCGTGCTCGGGTGTTCCAAGCACACTTCAGGTCGGAATGCTTCTCAGGTGGAACTCTGAGGAAGGGAAGTATTCCGACCGAAATGCTGGGTGAGTATTTATTCCATTTTTTAGTTTTTAAGTTAAGTTATCTAATTATATTTATTTATATTTATGTAATTTATATTTATGTAAGTTTACTAATTTTTTTTTATAATTATTATTATTTAGGTTATAGGACAGTGCATGAACCCATGTTCAGCCCTTTGCAAAAAAGTAAAAATGCTATGTGTGCAATTAAGGCTTGTCGTAGTGCTATAGACCTAATAGGCCATAATGTAGAATCAGTTAGAGAATTCATTGAAATGAAACAAATTCAAAACAATGAAAAAGATGTTGTTTTGTTGTGCGAGCAGCACCAAAGTCAATTTAAAATTAAATTAGAAAATAAGTCAACACAAGTAAATTCGACAAGCCTTAACAAATTAAATATTTTAGAAGATGGATTGAGCTCTCCTAATTATTTAGAATCCAAAGGATTGAGCTCTCCTGTATTTATAAATTTATCAGAAAAAGGATTGAGCTCTCCGAATAATATGGAATCCTAAGAATTAAGCTCTCCTGTATCTAGAAATGTGTTAGAAAAAGGATTGAGCTTTCCTGTTTCCACTAAACGTAAACCACAAGGATTGAGCTCTCCTAGCTTTTCTTGGAAAAAAGCTAATTTTATTATAAATTCTTTAAAACGAAATAATAAAGTTTTAAAAGACGAAAACAAAAAGTTATTAAAGGGACAACATTATTTAAGATCCCTTAATATTTCGTTAAAAAAAGAAATTTGTAAAGAAAATCGCTCAAATAAAATATTAATTCAAAAAAATATTGAATTGGAGCAATGCAATTCGGTTTTAGAAATGCAAAATGATGCTCTCTCTAAAAGAAATTCGGCCGTTTGTAACAAAAACGACGCATTAGACAGCCGCAATCATGATTTAATTTTGGAAACAATGCTGTTCCAAGAAAAGTCATCAATGCTGCAGGTGAAAATGAATTCTTTGCTTTCACAAATATTGGAGCTAGAAAAAAAATAAAAAATTTGCAGAGGAAGTCGAAAGCGCTGGTCGCCTTAAACTTTTAACTTCATTTAAAGATTTTGAAATTAAAAAAAAAACAAATTTTTAGAATGCTCCAATTTGTGCGAAAGTAAAATTCAGAGCAAAGAAAATGCAGGAATGAATGAAAATGTCATAACGTTCCAGAGCATCATTTCACAGAAAAAGGGAATTCATTGCACCGATTCGGAAAAACGTCTATTTTTGCAAATTTATATGCACAGCCCGAAGGCATACAATAATTTAAGATTCAATTTGGGATTCAATATGCCATCAGAGGCATCTTTGAGAAGATGGTTGCCCTTAAAGGAATTTAAGCCTGGCTTTACCGGAGATCATATTGTTATACTAAAAGAATTTGTTACCAATATGAATGAGTCCGATAGGAATTGTACAATTCTCTTCGACGAAATGTCGATCAAGTCAGGACTTGAATATGTCATCTAATTAGTGACGCCATAGAGTAAGAAACTGTATAGAGGTTTCATTTGCTCTGCCCGGGCCTCTGCCAAAGCTCTGCTGAGAGCCATGTTCGAAGCTAACTTCTTTTAACTACAGTTTCTTACTCTATGGTGACGCGCATGAATGGATTAACGACGGACGTGCGTAACGTGTGCTCCGTGTGTGAAATTCAAAGTGCTACCTGTGGGCTATATTAAATAGCGAAAACCTGTAAAACAGGTTCGAGAGTGCGAGTGAGTAAAGCGTACACAGCTTTATCGGCGAAAACAACGCGTTTAAAGGTGGAAAAAACATTTTCCCATTGGGAATTTTCCACTCGCGTGGTACCGCGTGTGCGTTTCGTGAGAGCGCCTCTCTCTCGGTGAGCGTAAGCAAGAGCTGTTGCTTAGGTGTGAGAACTCGCTAGCGAGCGTTGCCATTTTACGGTTGGTTCGTGTCCCGGATAAGCGGTTCCGTTCGGTTATCGTGCGGGCCGGTAGATGGCGTCGTCCATCCCGACAGAGGGCGGCATGGAGCTCTCGGAGAGCGACTGCTCGCTGGCTAGTAGCCTAGCAGGTGGTGCCGCCTGCGGAACCGGTAGAGGTCGCGCTCGTGGTAAGCGGTCGAAGGCGCCGCCGAGAGACGCGTCGCGCGCGAAGGTTGCTGTCGGCTGCAGTGGCGGTGGAATGCCGCAGCCGAACTTTACGGTGGAGGAGCTGTCGTCGCTCGAGGAGCCGCAGCCGTCGACCTCGAAGGCCGCTGCCTTTGTCGCCGCGAATGCCGCTGCGAGTGCCGCTGCGGTAGCTGCTGCTACCACAGTAGCTAAGCTGGCTTCGTCGTTGCCCCCGATGCCACAACGAATGATGCCACCGTGACGAAGATCGCCAGTGAGCTCTCCCTGATTAGGGAGGAGTTCATGGTAGATGTCGTTTCGGCGGGTTTGACCCCGATGCAGGCTCGCTTGATGATGAGGAGCCTCAATAAGTACGAGGAGCTTGTCAGGGACCCGAAAGTCACTGGCAACCAGGTGGCGGAAAAGGTGCGCAGGGAGATCGCCCCTTCGCTCGGGGTCCGACTGCACGAGGTGAGAGGGCTTGCGCGTGGTGGTGCCATCATCCGCACCCCCTCGCCAGGTGAAATCAAGAAGGTCGTTGCAAGCAAGAGGTTCGGAGAAGTTGGCCTGGAGGTGCAACAGAACCCTGCGCAGCGATCCAAGGTTGTAGTGAGCAACGTGGACACTGCTACGACGCCTGCGGATTTTATGAAGGAGTTGTACAAAAACAACTTTGCGGACGTCATGGACGAGGCTTCGTTCAACAAGGCGGTACACCTTGAGAAGCCATGGTCTGCAGCCGACGGCGCCACTGTGAATGTGACGCTTGAGGTGAATGCCGTGGCCCTTGAGGTGCTGGATGGCGGAAAGGCGTATATCGGCTGGTTTGCCTACAACTGCCGAGCACTGATCCGGACATATGCGTGCCACATGTGTGTCGGTTTTGACCACAAGGTCGCACAGTGCCGATACAAGGAGAATGTGTGCCATCAGTGCGGTCAGGCCGGCCATAGTGCGCGAGGCTGCACGAACCCGACGGACTGTCGGAATTGCCGATTCAAGGGCTACCCGTCGGGACATCACATGTTGTCGACCGGCTGCCCTGTGTATGCGGCGGTGCTGGCGAGGGTGAATGCTAGACATTAATGTTTAACTTCATCCAAGCAAACTGTGGCCGTGGCCTCTCCAGCGAGGTCCTGAAGGACCCGTCGCGGAGCAAGGACGGTCGGAGGCTAGGCCGCTGCCTATCTTCCGGCCCACCCAAACCTCGCGGCGCGGTGCCGAGGACGATGGAGCTCGCTCGGAGCCCGAGCCCATAGTCACCTCGGACGAGAGCGACATCGAGTGGGCCGAGGACCCGGTCAAGGAGAGGCGGGAGTGGCGTCTAAAGAGGGCCAGGGATCCGAAGGTCGACGCAATCCCGCCGGGATACGCCCGAACGTTTATGGGTGCGCCGAAGAGGCCAAGGGGCAGCGGAAGCACCTCGTTGGAGATGGCTGAGGCGAGAGCCAAGATGCTGAGGGACGAGGTCGAGCGGATGCGGACGACGAGAGCCCCATACGAGGACCGCAGAGCAGTTAAGAAAGACCTCGAGACCGCGCAGCAAGAATGGGAGCGGATGAAGCAAGCCGCCGCTGAAGCCATCGTCCAGGAGGCGTACCGCCTCAAGCAAAGAGAGGAGAAGGCCCGGAAGGAGGCGGAAGTTGAGGAGGCCAAGAGAAGGGAGGAGGAGGAGAAACGGTCCAGGTACCCCGAATGGCAGTAACGGCTGCAGAAATGGGAAGAGGAGGAACGCCAACTGTGGTCGGGCGAGGTTCTGGTGGAGGCGGTGCCCCTAATCCCAGGAGGGATGCAGGGAATTCCCCCGACTCCCCGATCCGACGACGACGGAGGTGCCAGTCGTGGACCCGAGGCCCCGAGCCAGTGGGCCCAGTCGGATGGATGGGTTCCCCACCAGTACCAATACCCCCATCCCCAAAATTGGCACGAGCCACCTCCGACCCCCCGCCCGTAAGATTGACCGGAGGATGTCGACCGGGATCCCGCTCCAAGCTCCTCACCACGTCAACAGGAGGCGGAGTAACCACGCCCACCGAGGTGGACCCCGGCACGACCGCCCTCGCCACGGTATGACTAGGAGGTCCAGGAGGGAGAAGAGCCCGAGGACAGCAGTCGGGATTCCGCTCCCAGCCCCCCTCCACGTCATCCAGAGGCAGAGAACCCCCACCCACCGAAGTGGACTCTGGCCCGACCGCCCACGCCTCGGCACGGCCAGGAGGTCCAAGAGGAGGAACCGGAGGAACACACCAAGGAGGAGGTTCCCAGACCAGGAGGAGGGGAGGAGCAGTGGCAGTATTGCCGCACAGAGATCCCGCAGGCCCACGTCGCGCATGCGCTAAATGCGTTTTGTGGCCGGCGGCGTCCAGTGGCGGCAACACACCGTCACGTGGACCTGGCCTGTCAGCGACGAGGCGAAGGCCACGGTGGAGACGGAGACCCCAGCGCAGGACACTCCAAAATCAAACCCGCGAGACCCCAGGGTGCGCCGCGAAGACGTCGGGTGGTTGCCGCCGACACCGGAGACGGGAGATGTACTGGAGAAAGGGCCATGGGTGTGGCCGACACCTACGGACAACCCGAGGCCCAAACACCAGCGGCAGATCTCCGCCCCAGAGGCACGCGGCCCAGTGGCCAGGCCCACACTGGTGCGGATGGCGTCCTGGACGGAGGGCGGAGCCTGGCAGGATATCACCGAGGAGGAGTGGCCAGTTGGTCTATTGGAGCAGCCGGTGATCAAGCATGCCAGGCGACGAGGGGGCCGACGCTGCGTGATGGCAGAGATAGGCTATAAGAAATACCGCATCCGGTTGGCGGCCTCTGGCCAAGTTAGTTTCGCCGTTTCGATTGCGAGCCGTAAAAAAAAAAAAATATAATAAAAATCAAAAAAAAAAATATAAAATAACCCTATCACACACGTAAACACTGACACTGGGACTTGAAACGCGGACAAAACTAGCACAAACACTTAAAATAATAACGCCATAAAAAGCTGGGGAGTTTATTTACAAAAAAAAAAGGAGAAAGAACAATTCATCTGAAAAAAATATAAAACCAATCAGTTGAATGCCAAAACAAAAGCAAAGGCACAACTCACCTGTACATCAAAGAATGGAGGAGAGGGGTAGCTGCTGGGATGAAAGGGGGGGGTCGTGGCGGCAGTCCATATGTGTCCCAGGTCATCTTTGTCTTTATCTCTTTGGGGAAGCCGTTCAGCTGAAAACAGAAAAAGGAAGGCAAATCAGTTGAGCAATAAAAAATAAAGGAAAAGTAAAGGCACAAACTCACGTGTACTTCGAAATGATGGGGAGGGGTAGCGGCTGAAGAGCGGGGGAACGATCGTGGCGGCAGTCAATCCATTTTTCCTTTTATCCTCTCTGTTTTCCATCTCCGCCCGTAGGCGAGGGCCACGGTCCAAGGGCAAGTCGAAGGAAAGGGGGTTTAAAGAGAAAGCAAGTTAAGAGAAAGGGGAAATGGAAAATTAAAGAGAAAACTTACCGGCAAGAAAAATTCTCCGCGTCATCATGTGCTTAGGGAAGGGGGCGCCAGCGATATAAGGCGGTCGATTGGCACTATCGTATAACAGCCGATCGATGGGCACGAGACATTGGAATTATCGGCATATAAGAGGCACACTAATAAACATCGCGATGATGAGGTAGCAACGCCACCCCAAGGTAATATCGATATGCAAGTCATTTTATCGATCGGAAAGGATTAGTGTGACCAAGACGAACCACAGGAGACCGCGAATAAGGTTGGAGCGGGATATTTAAAAATTTCGACGGCAGCATCGGGATTTAAGGAAGCATGCATCGACGAGGGAAGCTTCGTGGGAGAAAGTCAAGGAATACGGATCGGCGCAGTATAACTCAACAAGGAGCTGTGGGCGTCGATGGAAGGATCAAGAAGACTCAAAGGCAGCAAGGATACACAGGATAAGAGCCGGAGAGGAACAACGAGAATTCGTACGTCTAAGGATGGAACCAGAGCGGGGAGAAGAACGAGAGGACTCGAAGGCTACAAGGATACACAGGGTAACAGCCGGAGAGGAGGATCGAGCTCACTTTCGTTATCCGAAGAAAGAGGGGAATGTGAGGAGTTAAATAACTCCACACAAAATAAGGCAAAAATAACTGCATGGAAAACCTACCAGTTGCTACTTACGCAACTACTTCGCGTAGTAACGGCAACGCAGGAAAAGAGAGAAAGAAAGCAGTTGGAGAGTACGAGGAGAGAAAGTACAGAGTACGAACCCAAAGAGAGTTTGGAGAGATTGGGAGAGACGGAGCGGAGAGAGGCGCCAGAGCGAGATGGCACTAGTCAGAGCGAGAGTCCAGAGAGCGCAGGCGTGCCGTGAGCAAGGAAGGAACGGTACAGCGCTGCACTTTGGACTTCAGTGTGGTGCCGTGTGCAGAGGGCGAAAGGTCAAACGGTGAAACCGTGGACTTTGGATCTTGGAGTGGAGAGAAGAAAAGGAATGGCCGAGGATTACCGGGACCCGGAGGCCTATATAAACGGGCCCAGCGCTGGAATCAGGACCAGTCATCGAGCATCAAACTACGAGTGAACATCGTCTAGTAAAAGTCTAAGTCAAGAATATACCACCGTGAGAACCAACCGTGAACAAGATCGCTACGTCGAGACGTTCGGGACCGAGCAAGTCACCGAATTGAGACACAGGTAGCTGCGTCCTCGAACGGCAACCCACGGCCAAGTATACAGAACATCAAGATTGGCTGTAATACCGATTAGTCCGACGAAGTTGGCTGTAATACCACGGTTTTACTGTTTGATAAAATGACTTGCATATCGATATTACCTTGGGGTGGCGTTGCCACCTCATCATCGCGATGTTTATTAGTATGCCTCTCATATGCCGATAATTCCAATGTCTTGTGCCCATCGATCGGCTGTTATACGATAGTGCCAATCGACCGCCTTATATCGCTGGCGCCCCCTTCCCTAAGCACATGATGACGCGGAGAATTTTTCTTGCCGGTAAGTTTTCTCTTTAATTTTCCATTTCCCCTTTCTCTTAACTTGCTTTCTCTTTAAGCCTCCCCTTTCCTTCGACTTGCCCTTGGACCGTGGCCCTCGCCTACGGGCGGAGATGGAAAACAGAGAGGATAAAAGGAAAAATGGATTGACTGCCGCCACGATCGTTCCCCCGCTCTTCAGGCGCTACCCCTCCCCATCATTTCGAAGTACACGTGAGTTTGTGCCTTTACTTTTCCTTTCTTTTTGGTTGCTCAATTGATTTGCCTTCCTTTTTCTGTTTTCAGCTGAACGGCTTTCCCAAAGAGATAAAGACAAAGATGACCTGGGACACATATGGACTGCCGCCACGACCCCCCCCTTTCATCCCAGCAGCTACCCCTCTCCTCCATTCTTTGATGTACAGGTGAGTTATGCCTTTGCTTTTGTTTTGGCATTCAACTGATTGGTTTTATATTTTTTTCAGATGAATTGTTCTTTCTCCTTTTTTTTTGTAAATAAACTCCCCAGCTTTTTATGGCGTTATTATTTTAAGTGTTTGTGCTAGTTTTGTCCGCGTTTCAAGTCCCAGTGTCAGTGTTTACGTGTGTGATAGGGTTATTTTATATATTTTTTTTTTTGATTTTTATTATATTTTTTTTTTTTACGGCTCGCAATCGAAACGGCGAAACTAACTTGGCCAGAGGCCGCCAACCGGATGCGGTATTTCTTATAGCCTATCTCTGCCATCACGCAGCGTCGGCCCCCTCGTCGCCTGGCATGCTTGATCACCGGCTGCTCCAATAGACCAACTGGCCACTCCTCGGCGATATCCTGCCAGGCTCCGCCCTCCGTCCAGGACGCCATCCGCACCAGTGTGGGCCTGGCCACTGGGCCGCGTGCCTCTGGGGCGGAGATCTGCCGCTGGTGTTTGGGCCTCGGGTTGTCCGTAGGTGTCGGCCACACCCATGGCCCTTTCTCCAGTACATCTCCCGTCTCCGGTGTCGGCGGCAACCACCCGACGTCTTCGCGGCGCACCCTGGGGTCTCGCGGGTTTGATTTTGGAGTGTCCTGCGCTGGGGTCTCCGTCTCCTCCGTGGCCTTCGCCTCGTCGCTGACAGGCCAGGTCCACGTGACGGTGTGTTGCCGCCACTGGACGCCGCCGGCCACAAAACGCATTTAGCGCGACGTGGGCCTGCGGGATCTCTGTGCGGCAATACTGCCACTGCTCCTCCCCTCCTCCTGGTCTGGGAACCTCCTCCTTGGTGTGTTCCTCCGGTTCCTCCTCTTGGACCTCCTGGCCGTGCCGAGGCGTGGGCGGTCGGGCCAGAGTCCACTTCGGTGGGTGGGGGTTCTCTGCCTCTGGATGACGTGGAGGGGGGCTGGGAGCGGAATCCCGACTGCTGTCCTCGGGCTCTTCTCCCTCCTGGACCTCCTGGTCATACCGTGGCGAGGGCGGTCGTGCCGGGGTCCACCTCGGTGGGCGTGGTTACTCCGCCTCCTGTTGACGTGGTGAGGAGCTTGGAGCGGGATCCCGGTCGACATCCTCCGGCCAATCTTACGGGCGGGGGGTCGGAGGTGGCTCGTGCCAATTTTGGGGATGGGGGTATTGGTACTGGTGGGGAACCCATCCATCCGACTGGGCCCACTGGCTCGGGGCCTCGGGTCCACGACTGGCACCTCCGTCGTCGTCGGATCGGGGAGTCGGGGGAATTCCCTGCATCCCTCCTGGGATTAGGGGCACCGCCTCCACCAGAACCTCGCCCGACCACAGTTGGCGTTCCTCCTCTTCCCATTTCTGCAGCCGTTACTGCCATTCGGGGTACCTGGACCGTTTCTCCTCCTCCTCCCTTCTCTTGGCCTCCTCAACTTCCGCCTCCTTCCGGGCCTTCTCCTCTCTTTGCTTGAGGCGGTACGCCTCCTGGACGATGGCTTCAGCGGCGGCTTGCTTCATCCGCTCCCATTCTTGCTGCGCGGTCTCGAGGTCTTTCTTAACTGCTCTGCGGTCCTCGTATGGGGCTCTCGTCGTCCGCATCCGCTCGACCTCGTCCCTCAGCATCTTGGCTCTCGCCTCAGCCATCTCCAACGAGGTGCTTCCGCTGCCCCTTGGCCTCTTCGGCGCACCCATAAACGTTCGGGCGTATCCCGGCGGGATTGCGTCGACCTTCGGATCCCTGGCCCTCTTTAGACGCCACTCCCGCCTCTCCTTGACCGGGTCCTCGGCCCACTCGATGTCGCTCTCGTCCGAGGTGACTATGGGCTCGGGCTCCGAGCGAGCTCCATCGTCCTCGGCACCGCGCCGCGAGGTTTGGGTGGGCCGGAAGATAGGCAGCGGCCTAGCCTCCGACCGTCCTTGCTCCGCGACGGGTCCTTCAGGACCTCGCTGAAGCGCGGCCTGCCTCCTTGCTGGTGCTCGTGTAACTCGGGTACTCATGCTGACTTCTTGATTTGATTTGTCCGTTCCCTTGCAATTCCCTTTACCATGAAGCCTCGGTTTCGGGGATTCCTTTTATGCCGTACCGTTATATCCCTATCGGCTCTCTTTGCGGCTTATGTCTTCTCTTTTGGGGAGGCCGTTTTCCCTTAACCCTGCGTGTCTGATGCTGACACTTTCCTCCGATGCCTAGGTCTTCTTTCGTTTTTGGCTCGGTCTCTTCAGTTACTTTTTGGTGGTCGTTGCTGACGCATGGCCTGACGACTAAACGGTTGCTAATGTCCCATGCGGTCTTGGACGCTGGTTGTTCTGCATTCGCTTGACGATTAAACGATATCCTGTCTGCCTGCCCACATCCTTTTCCGTTGACTCCGGCTTTGTCCTGACGATTAAACGGGTTCTCGTAATCCCGATCCTTTATTCGTCGTTGACTTAGGTGTATGTTGACTTGATCAGAGTTCTTGCTCGTGTTGAGGCGTGCTCCGTTGACTCCGGTTTTGGCCTGACGACTAAACGGGTGCTATTGTCTCATGCGGTCTTGGACGCTGGTTGTTCTGCATTCGCTTGACGATTAAACGATATCTTGTCTCTCTGCCCACATCCCTTTCCGTTGACTCCGGCTTTGTCCTGACGATTACACGGATTTTCGCAATCCCGATCCTTTATTCGTCTACTGCTTGAGACCTGCCTGTATTTCCGTCCTCGTTCGTTTTGTGTGCCTTCTCCTGCTGTTTTAGATCGCTGATGTGCACTGTGCGTTGCTTCTTGCTTATTTGGTGGCGAATTTTGCAGATTACGGGGGATACAAAATCGACTACCTGATATGGACCATCATATCTCGGCGCTAGTTTGGCCGCGAAGCCTTCCGCCGCTTTAGACAAATGGTGCTCCTTCGCCCAGACGACATCGCCGATTTGTGGATTCCACCGTCTCCTTCTGAGGTTGTAGTGCCTGGCTTGATCCTGTGCTGCCTTTTCCAAATTTCGTCGGACAATTTCGAAGATTTCCTTCAGTTTTTCGGCATTCCCCTCTGGTGACTCTGTGTGCCTTCCTGTGCCCAGCGTTTCTCTGTCGTACAACGCGTTTGGCAGCCGCGGTTCTCTGCCCTGCGTTAGAAATAAAGGCGAGTATCCTGTGGACTCGGATATGCTTGAGTTAACTGCTAGCATTATCTCTGGCCACTTTTCGTCCCAGTTCCTTTGGTTTTGTCCGGCAATCTGTGCGATCATGGTTTTTACGGTTCGATTCGCGCGCTCGGTGGGATTTTCTTGAGGAGTGTATGGTGCTGTGAACTGTTGTTTTATTCCCATGTCGTGAAGAAACTTCTTAAATGCCCGACTGGCAAACTGCACCCCGTTGTCTGTAATCACCACTTTTGGAACTCGAAATCGAGCGATTATCCGTTCTTTAAACGCCTTTTGCAGGGTTTCTGCTGTAGCAGTTCGGCACTAATTCTGTCCATTTTGAGAAACGGTCGATTAGAACCAATAACATTTGGTTACCGTGCTTCGATCTTGGCAGGGGTCCAACAAAATCCGCGCACACCGTTGCCCATGGTTCCTCAGGGACTTGTGTCAGCATCTTACCCGCCGCCTGACGCTGGTTTGGCTTAAATTTTAGGCACTCTTCGCATTTCCGAACATATGCTCTCGCGTCCCTTTGCATTCCTGGCCAGTAGTATCTGGCAGCTAGACGGGCAATCGTCTTTCGGCTTCCTACATGGCCGGCGGCTGGGGCATCGTGATTTTCTTGCAGGACCTTTTCCCTTAGCTCCTTGGGGACGCACAACTTCCATGCCACCTCATCGTCGTTGCCAGCTCTGTGTGGGATCTGCCTGTACAGTGTTTCGCCGTCGAACACATAGTCCGGGAATTTCTGCGGGTGTGTCTTTATCTTCTCGCGCATGTCCCTGATCCAGTTACATTCCGATGCTGCCGTCGAAATTTTTAAATATCCCGCTCCAACCTTATTCGCGGTCTCCTGTGGTTCGTCTTGGTCACACTAATCCTTTGCGATCGATAAAATGACTTGCATATCGATATTACCTTGGGGTGGCGTTGCCACCTCATCATCGCGATGTTTATTAGTGTGCCTCTCATATGCCGATAATTCCAATGTCTCGTGCCCATCGATCGGCTGTTATACGATAGTGCCAATCGACCGCCTTATATCGCTGGCGCCCCCTTCCCTAAGCACTTGATGACGCGGAGAATTTTTCTTGCCGGTAAGTTTTCTCTTTAATTTTCCATTTCCCCTTTCTCTTAACTTGCTTTCTCTTTAAACCCCCCCTTTCCTTCGACTTGCCCTTGGACCGTGGCCCTCGCCTACGGGCGGAGATGGAAAACAGAGAGGATAAAAGGAAAAATGGATTGACTGCCGCCACGATCGTTCCCCCGCTCTCCAGCCGAACAGCTGCTACCATCGAGCTCGGCGTCAGATTATGCGAATCTCGATCCCTGTTTGCACTGTTGCAGGAGCCTTATGTGAGCAACGGGAGGATGGATGAGCTGCTTGATGGAGTACGGATTTTCGCGGATCGACTTGGGAAGGCAGCCATCCTAGTAGATCATCAGGATGTCATCTGCATGCCAGTGGAGCCCCTCACCACCGACTTTGGCGTATGCGTGAGATTAGAAGGGAGTTTTGGCTCAATCTTCCTTTGCTCAGCATACTACCAGTTCGACACCGAGCTAGAGCCGTACCTCAGATACATGGATGAGGTCCTGCTGCAGGCCAGCAGGTACCCAGCAATCCTTGGATTGGATGCGAACGCAGTGTCCCCCATGTGGTTTAGCAAGCTCTCTCGGCACTCCGAGAGGCAAGCTAACTACACCCGGGGTGAGCTGCTGTCTGAGTGGATACTGGAGAAAGGCGCCGCCGCCTTGAACCAGCCTAGCGAGGTGTTCACGTTCGATAATTACCGAGCGCGGAGCGATATCGACGTGACGATCGTCAACCTTGCAGCATCTATGCTGGCCACATATGAGTGGAGAGTGGATGAGTGGGAGTCAAGTGACCATAATTGCATTAGTGTTGTGGCTACTTTGGCAACCGCGCGCACAGTTAAGGGCATAGCTCCTGTGCCATTCTGGAACTTCTCCAATGCACGTTGGCGATTGTTCGAAGAGGAGATTGTGAGGAGGGCAACCGGCAGACCGTGTACGACGTGTGTGATCTGGCCCTGGGCCGTAGGACGCCGGGACTTCGTAACAGGAGAGTAGGTTGGTGGACTGCCGACCTGAGCTCCAAGCGACGCCGAGTCCAGGATACTCGCCGCCAGGGCGATGTGGCTGCGACTGAGCAACTTGTCGTTCTGCTGAGGCATGCCTCAGCGGAGTACAAGAAGCTCATGTTGACGACCAAGGAGGAGGACTGGAGACGCTTCGTGGGAGAAAATTCACACGATCCCTAGGGGGTTTACAAGATTTGCCGAGGTCGCACACGGACGGAAATTGGGTGCCTTCGCGTGAATGGCGAGCTGGTTACCGATTGGGGTGACTGTGCGTAACTTCTTTCTCCGTAACTTCTTTCCAGTTCCGGAGTCCGATGCACCGATTGCCATAGCGCAGGCGGTCCCACCGCCCCTGGAAGCTGCCGAGGTTGACGCTTGTGTCGCCAGGTTGAAGAGCAGACGCTCGCCTGGCATGGACGGCATCAACGGCACAATCTGCAAGGCAGTCTGGCGCGCTATTCCTCAGCACCTGACGGAGCTCCTATCCCGTTACTTACGGCTGGGATATTTCCCCAGAGAGTGGAAGTGTTCACGTGCAGTGGCGCTGCTCAAGGACCCGACAAGGACAGGTGCGAGCCGTCCTTATACCGGGGGATTTGCTTGTTGCCTGTCTTTGGGAAGGTGCTCGAGGCCATCATGGTTGATCGTGTGAGAGAAGTTCTTCCGGAAGGCAGCAGATGGCAGTTCGGATTTCGCCAAGGACGATGTGTGGAGGATGCTTGGAGTCACGTGAAGAGCAGTGTTGACGCCAGCCCAGCGAAATACGTGCTCGAAGCGTTTGTCGACTTCAAAGCAGCATTCGACAACGTCGAGTGGAGCGCTGCACTGCGCCGATTAGCTGACTTGGGATGCCGGGAAATGAGCTTGTGGCAGAGCTTTTTCTCCGGCCGGAGTGCTAAGATCAGAAGTGGTTATGGGACAGTTGAAGTCTCCGTAACCAGAGGTTGCCCGCAATGATCAATTAGTGGCCCATTTATTTGGGATCTAGTAATGGATGTACTGCTACAGCGCCTTGAGCCGTACTGCATTTTTAGTGCGTACGCGGATGACTTAGTGCTTCTCATCGAGGGAAATTCCCGATCCATGCTAGAGGAAAAAGGAGCGCAGCTGATGTTCATCGTTGAAACGTGGGGAGCGGAAGTTGGTGTTGCCGTTTTCACCAGTAAGACGCTTATAATGCTGCTGAAGGGTATCCTTAGGCGTACCCCCTCGGTACGGTTTGCAGAAGCAAACCTACCGTACGTCAGCAGCTGCCGGTACCTTGGCATCACAGTCAGTGAGCGTATGAATTTCCTCATGCACATCACATCGCTTCGACAGCGGATGACTGGAGTCGTTGGAGCATTAGCGCGTATGCTTCGAGCCGACTGGGGATTCAGTCCTCGAGCCAGGCGGACCATATATGCCGGACTCATGGCGCCTTGTGTGCTATTTGGTTCTTCGGTATGGTATGTCATTACGACGAGGCAAGTGGACGCACGCTCGCGGCTAACTGCCTGCCAGAGGCTGATCCTTTTAGGAAGCCTTCCGGTATGCCGAACAGAGTCCACTGTGGCACTGCAGCTGCTTGCTGGAGCTCCCCCGCTTGACTTGGCTGCTATGCGAATAGCAGTCAAATACAAGCTGAAGCGTAGAAACCCGTTGGAGGAATACGACCTGCTCTACGGCGAAGACCTCTCGGGTCTGAGCGAGAAGCAAAGGACTGTGCGGCTGGACGAGTGCTTGCTACAGCAGTGGCAAGACAGATGGGACGACGTTGATGCACCAGGACGGGTGACCAACAGGTTCATTCCGGATGTGAGACTCGTCTACAGGAACCCGGAATTTGGATTTCCTATGCGCACGGGATTCTTGCTCACAGGGCACGGATCGTTTAACGCATTTTTGCATAGGAGGGCCCTCAGCGATACTGCCGCATGCTCATGTGGCGATCCGCAGGAGGACTGGGAGCACATCCTTTGTGCTTGTCCGATGTATGCAGACTTGCAGGACCTCGATGGACTTGGCAGCGTGTTGGCGAAAACTGGACGTTTGATGCGATCCTGGAGGACGAGGACAGGACCAGAAGGCTAGGTGAGTTTGCGGATGCTGTGTTTCAGAGGAGAACAGGGCTTTAGCCCCAGTTGCCTTGCCGTGTGGCTAGCGGCGGAGAATTCTGCCACAGTTTTGTCATTGCTTGTCGTAGGAGGCGACTAATATAACACACGCGGTTGCCTCATCCGTACTTGTCGGAGCAAAAGAGGTCAGGCCTACCGAGCCTGTATCTGCGGTACCACGAGTTGTGCAGCAGTCCAAGGCTGCCCATTAGGGTAGGCACTATATGCTCACTTGTGGGTATATTCGAGTGTCGTGGTTGTAATCCCTTCAGTGTGGAACACGCCACGTTAAATAAGTTCGGAGGGATCCGAAACAGTTACTGTCCCTATCTACTGACAGTCGTTCGTGGAAAGTTGCACTGAGTAGACGTGTTTTCGTGTGCTCCGCGAGTGCATTTTTCTAAAACGGACAATAATCAAAGTGTAAAAACTGACTCAGACTGAAGTGCAGCATCTATTGTGTACGTAGAGAGGTTTTTCGCGTTTGGAAGTGCAACGGGTCGCGGGAAATTAACAATTTGTTTTTGGAAAATATCCACGCACGTGCGCCCACGTCCGCTCACGGCCGCTCTCTGAGCGTTACAGCACCGACTGCGGCTAGTGGTACTGGTGCCGCTGGACTGTTCGAGGTGATAGACGAGGCGATATACCGAGGTCGAACGCTGGTAGAGTGGTTGAAGACGGGCATGCCGCCGGCAAGGAGAAGCCTTTTATCGATGTCCGGGGAGGCTGCCAACTGGCTTTAGGAATCTCTCAGCCGCTACGACGAGCTAGTCGTGGCGCTGACGCTTCGATGTGGCGAGTTGGAAGGCCGTTTGAGGATGCCACCTCCGTCGTGTCGGCTCCGGTCGAATCGTACGCTGCCACTGCTGCTCGGGGCGCGAATATTGCAGCCCCATTCGCTACCTTTGCCGCACCGCGAGTGAAGTTCAGAGAGACCTGGTCGGCTCTCTGGGAGGCAAATCGCGGAAAAAATCCGGAAGGAGGTGGCCCCAACCCTGGGCGTAAGGGTTCACGATGTGCGGGAGCTCAAGCGAGGTGGTGCGATTATTCGCACACCGTCGCAGGTCGAGCTGGCGAAGGTTGTCGCCTCGACGAAGTTCGCCGAGGTGGGCTTGAAAGTGGCGAAGAATGCAGCGGCGAAGGCCAAGATGACGGAGTCTGAACTTTGGACTAACAAGTCCAAGGCCAGAATTTATTTATGATTTTGTTCATTTGTTCAAGAGTGTTAGAAATAATTTCTTGATCAGCGATGTCTCATTACCATCAGACCCACTCAAATTTGATGAAATTTCATCTAAAAGTGTGGCGTCTTGGAAGGTAATTGAAGAGTTTTATAATATTGACTCATGCGGAAAAGTTATTTTCTAAGCCGAAAAAGGTCATGAGTTTCTTGGATAAAATACAATTTTTGCAGGACCGCAATACCGGCAAAGATTCAACTGCAACTTGCGTTATAAAACTAAATGCAACCTGTCAGAGAATTATAAACGTATGTGTTTGGATTGTATATTGTCAACACGAGAAATTGCAGTGTAACTGACGTCACACTGTAAGCTCTCTAGTTACAGACATTCTTTTTTGCCTTTATTCGTAGTCTTGTTCGAAAGATCGAACCAGATCACAGTTAATTTGTTCATATCTATATACATAATTTGGAGAGCTGCAGCTTCGGTGAAAACGAAATGTAAAACCGACAATTATTCTGATTCTGCGAGCGACAGTCAATCTATTCAGAAGCACCCTCTGTGCTCTTATTTTTTACGTTTCCTTACATAACCAAATTAAATCAAACGCACATTTTTGGAACCTCTCGACTTCTTATTTGGGACCTTGGGAAACAGACCGCCACTCCGAGGAACTTCCAACGCCGCCACAGGTGGACAATCACTCTGTGCGCCGCATCATATTTTGCTGAAGATTGGGGCTCCGTCGGTACGCAGCCACAGCCAACACATTTTGGTGCCGAAACCCGGGAAGACTTCTCTTGGACTGAGTGGATTATCTGTGGGTCACTACTTGGACTACGCTGGAGCGCGAAGAGGTTATTGTAGAAGGTTAGTGCACTGTGTTTTGTTGTGAGATAGAGGGTCAAGGTCATGGCTGAGACATTTGAGGAATTAATTGCGGAGCAATCAGCTTTGATTGATTCGGTACGCCGCATTTTAGAGAACTTTCGGAAAGCTGGCACTAATAATTCGGAAGCGCATATGGAGACTAGATTAGAATCTCTGGCCAATATTCGCATGGAGTTCCGAGAGAACCATCGAAAATTGGTGCGTGCAGATGACGAATTGATTCGGAACGATTATATGGAGGCAGATCTTGAAGGAAAGTTTCAAGAAGCGTATATTGATAGTGTGGCGCAGATTAGAACTGACCTAAATGAGACTAAGGATCGACTTTTGGCATCAACAGGAATTAACAATCTTGATTTTCAGGATGGGCATCGCAACGCGCCACCGTCAGGGTTTATAGCACCAGACCAAACCACGATCGATGAGGTTAAACTTCCAACGGTTAAATTGCCTATATTTAGCGGTGAATTTGTAGATTGGCCGGCATTTAAGGAAATATTTGAAGCGCGAGTTCATAATAGCCCTAGACTCACTGATCTACATCGATTCCATTACCTTAAAGATTCTTTGTCAGGGGAAGCAATCAAAGATATCCAACATCTAACACTGATCGGAACAAATTATCATGTAGCTTGGCAAATGTTATTAAACTTATATGATAATAAGCGTGTTCTGTTTCAACATTATATGCAGGTATTAGAACAACAGCCAATGGTACAGAGCGATGACCCTGTTTCGCTTAAGAGGTTTTTACAAACTTGTCGTTCTTGTATTAAATCATTGGAAAAGGTTGGTGTTAACCTTTTCGATCAAAGTCATGTCATAGTTTACATGGTGACGAAGAAACTACCTGCGGAGCTGCGTTTGGACTGGGAAAAATCCCTGGCTACTTCGCAGGAGTTACCAACATTCGAAGAATTATCCGCGCATCTCGATGGACAATACAGGACTATGCTTACGTCCGCCAGGGGCGAGAGGACAATATTGTCTAACAAGGATCGAAAGGGAGCATCGGGATCATCTGAGAAGCGCCGAGATGTGAAATCTTCCTTTGTCGCCCGATCGGAGCAGAAATGTGCCATATGTTGCAAGAACGATCATTCCGTCCAAGATTGCAAGGTTTTCGAAAGCATGCATCTAACAGCACGGAGGGAAGCTGTTATGAAGCAACGTTTGTGCTTCAACTGTTTGGGGAATAACCATAACTCACGAAGGTGCAAACTTAAAAACAATTGTTCGATATGCGCAGATCGGCATCACACGCTCATACATTTGGATCGGGTTCGGCTAACTCAAGAGCCAAATGATCAGGTTCAACAAGTTACTTCCAACGCAATTAGCGGGACTTCAAGTACTACTGGGACTAGTTATGAAGTGCTATTGCCAACAGCGTTAGTTCTGATCCAGTCAGCAGAAGGGTTTACACTACAGTTCCGAGCATTTCTGGACCAAGGATCGCAAGCTTCGTTTGTATCGGAAAACGTAGTTCAGAAGTTGGGACTAACTCGTCAAAAGGCATACATTAAGGTTAATGGACTGGCCAACGCCCAAGTTACCGAAGCGTCTTCTTCCGTTCTTTTATGTTTTGGATCAAGGTTTGAGCCACAGGCAAGGTATAGTGTGACTGCGTACGTGTTACCAAAGGTGAGTAAGCGCATGCCAAATCGTCGCTTATCTGTGGAAAAATGGTCTCAATTTGAACAGCTTTGCCTGGCTGATCCTAATTATTTTGTTCCACAAGGTGTGGACATATTGTTGGAGAGTGATATCTATGATGAATTGATGCTGAGTGAAATACATCGTGGACCGGATGGCTGGCCTATTGCTCAAAGCACACGACTTGGATTTATTATATCAGGAAAAGTTAAGGAACCCATCACAAGGGTCTCGGTGCATACGGTGACCATAATCAAGGACGAATCATCTGCGGAATTAGAAGGATTACTTCGCAGATTCTGGGAATTTGAACAGTTGGATGAGGCAGCAGAAGTTTTGTCGAAGGAAGATTTGTGGTGTGAGGAACATTTTGTTAATACACATGTGCGGTTACCTTCAGGGAAATATCAAGTGCGTTTGCCATTTCTATCCACTTTGGATCCCCAGTTAGTAATTGGATCGTCGCGTCAAGGTGCTTTGAAACGGTTGTGCCATTTGGACAAGCGTTTACGCAACGATGCCAACCTGAAGGAGGTGTATTCCAAAACCATAAAGGAATACTTGGAGTTGGGCCAAATGGAAAAGGTTGTTACACAAGCTGGGCAAACGGAAGAAACAGGCTACCCGGGGGAGCCACACATTGTTATTTACCTCACCACCCAGTAATCAAGGAATCGTCAACGACTACCAAGGTGCGCGTCGTCTTTGACGGATCGATGAAGACGAGCAATGGGAAATCTTTGAATGAAATCTTAGCAGTAGGGCCCAAATTGCACATGGAGCTTCCAGCAATACTGATCAACTGGAGAGTAATAAGATTTGCATTCCTTGCGGACGTGGAAAAAATGTATAGATGTATTAATATACATAAGAAGGATGCTCAATTTCAAAGAATTTTGTGGAAAACGGACAACACTGTCGTAGAGGAATATGCCTGCTGCACGGTCATGTTTGGCACGAGCTGTGCTCCGTATCTGGCCATTAGAGTTATGCAGCAGTTAGCCGAAGATGAAGAGCATAACTACCCGCTGGCAGCCAATGTACTTAAACGTCAGATGTATGTGGACGACGTTTTATCTGGAGCAAACAGTATTTCCGATGCAAAGGAACTGCAAGCTCAAGTTAGAGGAATGATGAGAAGGGGATCTTTTGAGTTGCGAAAATGGGCCAGCAACTGTTC
Organism: Drosophila fuyamai; assembly: GCA_018153365.1. Taxonomy (NCBI): domain Eukaryota; kingdom Metazoa; phylum Arthropoda; class Insecta; order Diptera; family Drosophilidae; genus Drosophila; species Drosophila fuyamai. The sequence continues at coordinate 256,008 of JAECXW010000395.1, read as the reverse complement.
TCAACTGTTGGAAGGAATACCTCTAGAACATCGGGAAACCAAAGAGCCTCTAAACTTTCAAGGTGACGAGACGATTAGAGCGTTAGGATTATATTGGAAACCCAATGAAGATGAGTTTCGATTTAAAATTAATTTTGATCTCCCGGCAGGTACACCAACGAAGAGAAAGATGCTTTCGACGATTGCGAGGTTATTCGACCCAATGGGATGGTTGAGCCCAATTACCGTTGTTGGAAAGCGAATGGTGCAAGCCCTGTGGAAGACAAAACTTAGTTGGGACGACCACGTACCAATGGAACTTCAAAAGGAATGGCAGAAATTCATTCAAGAGCTACCAAACTTGTCTAAGATTCATATACCGCGCTACATTGCGTGGGGAATGTCAAAGGGAACTCCACAGCTACACCTGTTCTGCGACGCGTCAGGATACGCGTACGGTGCGGCGGCTTACTTACGAATTCCGATAGGAGAGAACGCCTTTCATGCGGAACTAATTTTAGCGAAATGCAAGGTAGCGCCTATCAAGCCGCAGCTTACAATTCCAAGAGCGGAATTGTGTGCAGCAGTCATTGCTGCGAAAATATTTAAGTATTTAAAGGATCACTTAACCATTCATATTGATTTTGCAGAGACTGTCTTTTGGTCAGATTCGATGATCGTTTTGAGCTGGATCCAAGGAGGTGCTGCGAGGTGGAAGGTTTTCGTTGCCAACCGCATAAGCAAAATTTTGGAGCTATGCGATGGGAAACAATGGCAACATATAGCATCTGAGGATAATCCTGCCGATCTTCTAAGTCGTGGTATCAGTGTTACTAAATTAGCATCGTGCCAATTATGGTGGAATGGACCGCCGTGGCTGAGAGTTAAAGATTGTGAGTGGCCATCGACAAAACTAGATTCTGGAACCGATATGCGAGTCACCAGCGAGCAGAAGCAGATGCACTGCAACGCTATTTCTGTGGAGAAAGAGAACGGATCCGACATATTAGAAAGGTTTTCATCGTACACATTTCTCATTCGCATGCTGGCCTATATTCATAGATTTATAAGGAATTGCAAGATATCGAAATCTGCTCGAATAGTAGATTCTCTCACGGTAAGCGAACTTTCTGAAGGGTTTTTGTATGCGGTTCGTATGTGCCAAATGGAAGGCTTTGCAGGCGATTGGAAACTATTATCGGAAGGGAAAATGTTACATAAGCAAAGTCCGCTATTACCACTCAATCCGTATTTTGATGAATCGGAAAAAATCATTCGACTTGGAGGACGCTTGAGGGACGCACTGCTGCCGATGGCGGAAAAACACCCATACATTCTACCTTATCAGCATTCATTTACAAGCTTGGTCATTCGTTATAGCCATGTCAGTACCTTACATGGAGGTGCGGCCCTTACACTCAATCATATCAGGAAAAAATGTTGGATCATCAACGGACGTAACGCCGTACGAAGAGAAATCCATAAATGTATTGTTTGCTATAAATTTAACCCTAGTATTGCAAGCCAAAAGATGGGTAATCTGCCACCGGCCAGGATTCGGCCACAGAAGGCTTTTACGTCAGTTGGGATTGACTACGCAGGACCGTTCAACATTTCGCCATCTAAAGGAAGAGGAAGGACTTCGGTTAGAGGCTATATCGCTGTTTTTGTATGTCTTGTAACAAAAGCTATCCACCTAGAACCAGTGGGGGATTTGACATCGGACGCATTCCTTGGAGCACTTCACCGATTCATCGGCCGACGTGGAAAATGTGTTCATATTTATAGCGACTGTGGCACAAATTTCGTCGGGGCAAATCGGAAGCTGCAGGCAGACAAGTTGGCATACAAGTTGTACATCGAAAAAACGATTCTAGGTAAACTCACAGATGACGGGATTACGTGGCATTTTAACCCTCCCTCAGCTCCACATTTTGGAGGTCTATGGGAGGCGGGTGTTAAGTCAATGAAACACCACTTAAAAAGGACAGTTGGTGATCGTACGCTTACATACGAGGAATTGGCCACTGTATTAGCTCAAATTGAAGCGTGCTTAAACTCTCGTCCGTTGTGCCCGCTAAGCAATGACCCGGAAGACTTGATGGTCCTAACTCCAGGCCATTTCTTAGTTGGGGATGCTCTACTCGCTATGCCAACAGAGCAGGCCGACAATCTAAGTGTCACCGAGAGATGGAGGAACTGTCAGCACCTGGTTCAGCAATTTTGGAAGCGTTGGTCCTCGGATTATCTATCACGCTTGCAGCGGAGACCGAAATGGTTGGAAAATAGGCGTAACTTGCAGGCTGGAGATCTAGTACTCATTAAAGATGAACGTTTGCCGTCTAATCTATGGGCTCTTGGTCGAATTACTGAAACTCATTGCGGCCAAGACGGTTTGGTTCGAGTGGTTAAACTCCAGTCTCAGAGTGGTATTATTAAACGGCCAGTAGCAAAATTGTGCCCATTACCCATACAAGATAATTGGATAAATCGTGATCTTGACCCTCCACAACAATTCTAAGTTGCATTATCTTTTTAGCGTCCAACCTACCGAAGACGTTGAAGAAGGAGTTAATAATATTTTTATAATATCATTAGGGGGGAGAATGTTTGGATTGTATATTGTCAACACGAGAAATTGCAGTGTAACTGACGTCACACTGTAAGCTCTCTAGTTACAGACATTCTTTTTTGCCTTTATTCGTAGTCTTGTTCGAAAGATCGAACCAGATCACAGTTAATTTGTTCATATCTATATACATAATTTGGAGAGCTGCAGCTTCGGTGAAAACGAAATGTAAAACCGACAATTATTCTGATTCTGCGAGCGACAGTCAATCTATTCAGAAGCACCCTCTGTGCTCTTATTTTTTACGTTTCCTTACATAACCAAATTAAATCAAACGCACATTTTTGGAACCTCTCGACTTCTTATTTGGGACCTTGGGAAACAGACCGCCACTCCGAGGAACTTCCAACGCCGCCACAGGTGGACAATCACTCTGTGCGCCGCATCATATTTTGCTGAAGATTGGGGCTCCGTCGGTACGCAGCCACAGCCAACACAGTATGTGATAAATTTTTGGAAAGTGAAAGCATACAATATATACGTTTTAATCGGTTTTGCCAAGATCCATTGGAAAATGTATTTGGGTTGCTAAGATCCAAGTTTGGAAATTTTACTAATCCAACAGCACAGCAATTATTATATGCTTTGAAAAATTTGTGGGCTACGAAAATAATAAATGAGCACACACTAAAGAATACAAATTGTATTCCAGATTCTGACATTTCCTTAGATTGGTTATATAAACCCGGAATGATGCAGGATATTCAAAATAGCCAAATAGAATTGGAAAGCTGTGCAGAAAAAGCAGTAGTTCAAGTAGTTAATCCAGCAGTTTAATTGGCTATAGAACCAAGAGAAAGTGCTTGCCCTAACGAAAAGTTAGGAGAACGTAATGCTGTAAGATATTTATTGGGCTACGTTATTTTAAAAAAATGAAATGCAGATAATTGCCCCAAATGCACAAAATCTCTGGCTTGCCTTGATGATATGAAATCAAAAACTGAACAGTTTATCAAGGCAAAAAATTACAGTTCCCATGAACTATATTTAAAAAACCCTTCTGATGCAATGTTTGAAATAACATTGCATCATGTTTATATATTTGATACGGAATTTAAGGAACGTCCAAGCCGACGAAATATTTCAGAATTTTTAGAACAGAAATGCATAAAAGAAACCAATAAAATATATCCTTATTGGTTTGCTCCTACTGACCCATGCGCTCAGCACAGGAAAAGTATTTTAAAGCATTTGCTGAAAGCCTTACTATACAAGCACAGTAAGTGGTGCCATGCAAAATGGGATATAAAATTTATAAGCAGAATAAACTTATTTGGCTTTTCTTTTCCCCTTACATATGAGCAGGTAAATTTGTCACAATAAAATTTCAAGACATGTGACTGAATTAAACATAAAGTTTCAGGATTTGCGGTTCGATTTCCAAATCGATCACTTAATTAAACTGCAGTTTCTGACGAAGCCCTTCAAAAATAATTTAGCTGCCAAGCTGGCCAAGCTATGTTCAACCTGATCAACTAAAAACTCACAGCAGCGCAGCGTAAAGGACATAATTTGGATGTGAACTAAAACTATATACTGGACGAATAAACAACGAAAAGAACATGCTACCACAGATATTTTAAATGAATAATTTTGTTATATTTATATAACCTAACCTTAACCATTTAAGTTTCATCCACTCAGCTACAGGCCTGCAGGCACACGTGGATTTAAAAGGCAACAAGTTAAAAACAAAACAAAAATAATTAAAATTTAATAAGCTAATGCATATATATATATAAAAGAAATATAAAAAATTAATGGTAGACAAGTAAAAATCAATTTCTATACATAGATTTATCGTCTTGTACGATGTAAAATTATATAATCATAATAATTATTTAAACATTATTTAACCCTTCCATATGTTAAGAATATACATTAGGATAAGCCTTCTCTCAAAAGAAAATAAAGCATTAGTTAATAACTAAAAAAAAAAATAAGATATTGAAATGAACTTGATTATTTTTATATATGTACATATTTATTGCTATTAAGACAAAGATTTGTATATGAATATTAACATGGAGAAACTGAACTAATTAATATAATGGGGTACTAAAAGAAAAACAAACACACATCAAATCACTTATGGGCTAATACACCAAATTCCTTGCATTGCAAAGTGTTAAAAAGGTTGGGCTTGTAATATAAAGCTCATTTAAAAAAAAAACGCCTAAACATAACTAAAAATGTAACACCTGGCTAGGCTAGCACATAAATTCTCCTGTAATTTCGTTAGCTAGTTTTGATAAAAGATCCCCCCAATCCGACGAAGTCCTAGCCGAAAACCTCCCAGTGATAACCGCTCTCAAATCAAAATCTAGTTAAAAGGCAACTCCTGTTGCCACGGTAATCACCATATATACCTTTAAATTAAAATAAATATTATACAAAACAAGGAAAATAAAAGGTTTAACAGCACACTAAATTTAGAAATGGTTCCACTGATTAGTTAAAAATTATGCCATCATTGAATATTATAAACACCATCAAAAACTTCAGGCAATACAACAAGTCTATGCGGCCTCTAACCCACAAAATATATGCACTGCATTAATGACCAATTGAATTCCCCCACACCAAAGGAAAAAACCATCTAATTCGCCAAATCCCTCAAATTCCCTATAGTACAGAAAATAACTAGGTCAATCACAACAACATAACATAACTACTTAAATTTTAATGGAAATTAGAAAGTTCGACACCAAGAACTACAACCCGATCAAAGCAACAAAAATCGCAGCTAAAATACCAGAAACATTTCTATTCGCCAATATTTTTGTAGGGAGAACATGAAAAAAAATATATAAAACTATAAAGCAAATGAAACCTCTATATAGTTTCTTACTCTATGTCCAAAGTTTCTTCCTCTATGCTATGTCTGAAGGAGCACAAGTGACCGAACTGATGAACTTGCTCTACTTATATAGGCGCCGGCTAGAGTGACCAGCTCGCTTAGTTTCGATGACCTGCTACCGAAATCTCAGGATTGCGCTGATGTGGGATTAGTGTGGCCAGCTGACCTTTGCGTTAGGCGCGCGTTTAAATTGTCTTAGTGTGGCAGGGCAGTCACAGAGAAATGGCTGATGTTGGACCTAACAATCATTTAAATGCAATAAAGCTAAGAAAATAAGAAGGTTAGCTGAATTATGCCCTCTTCCCATAAAATCCATCCGTTTGAAACGGTTGGGATTTTGGACATATGTGATACTCCGATTCCCACAGAGCACATCCACCATCCGATGATGGATACTTGGTGACAGACTGCAACTGATATATGCGAACAACCAAATTGAACTAATATGTCTGCAGGTTTTTGCCAGCCTGCAGAAAAAAATGAACCACTTTTGCCTAATATTGTCTAAATGGTAACAAATCAAGTTCATTGTATATAAATGTTTGTTGTTTGTTCTCTCGTTCTCCAAAGTGCTCCAGGTTGTGAGTACGGTATGCGCCTAGGAAAGAGTGAAGAAACTCTTAATGCTGCCACACGGATTGATCAGTAGTTAATTAATTAATTATTACAAGTATAAACAGCATTTTTTGATTTGGCGCCTTCCTTTTTTAAAAGTTACCCAATTCAATTTTCACTGTCAAGAAGAAGAACTCAAAGTTGCGCCGAAAAAACATCGCCTAAATATCGCATAAAAAAGTCCGTCAAATTCGGATGCGGAACTAACTGGGAATTTTCGGAACGGCAAAACCTTATGGACCATCCGTTCAACTGGATCTCTGTGGGAAGACAGCATTAGAAAGGATAATTTCTTAAGACGCAATTCGCTGTTGCGATGACATAGTTTATTAATCAATTAATTATTTAAGAGCTAAAATAAAAAATAGTTTCAAATTATCTTATCTCTGAGTATTATCGTACATGGTTAAAAACAAATTTGTTCAAAAGATTGGACGTCGCCACGATTAATAGTGCAAAAATCCAGGCGTATTACGCGAAACTAATAAGCCAGTTAAGTCATGCTCCAAGTGCTCAAGGATTAAGATCGCAATGTCGCCGTTCAGACCTTAAATAGTGCGTTAATACCTGATGCAGAAAAATATGCCATATGGTAATATGTTAAGCCCACCAATTGAGCATACCAGCAAGAACTTCTAGAACCTAAAGTTAGTCTGACTGCATCCAACAAATATTGTTCAACTTGTCAAGTAGTAAAACAATATCAATAGCGACAGGTTACTTTTCATTAATACAGTTCCAGTCAAGTTTAAGTTTTAAAAGAAAAGGCTTTAAAAGAAGAAAGAGATAAGAACATAAAGATCCAAAAGTCGCAAATTCAAACCAGCAGAGTCGAAAACTAACCCGGAAGTCCAGTTCATGGATTCTAATGCCAAACTTTTCGCAATTGCGTCCTAAGGAGATGGGCTTGCCACCATTGCAGTTTTTAGGTGGTATAAACATATATAAGTTTAGAAAAAGGGAAATAATATAATCCATACTTACCCGCAATTTTTAATGCAGATTAAGTTCTTCCAGTGATGCATGACCTGCTTAAAGAGCTCCTTGTGAGCTCCACCGAAGATGCCTTCGATCTCGTAGCGGATGATTTCACTAGGCGTCCTGAAAGAACATAGTCTTTTGGTACTAACACAATTATGTTTGCCGCTGAAAATGTAAACATACAATTGGAGGAGGTGCTGTTTGTCCCAACGTTAATAATCATTTTTTGTCAGTAACCCGACCAAATCACTAGACGACAAATTACCATACCATTTGTGAAACCATAAAAACCTTAAGAGAAACATCTCAAAATGTTCGACTTACGTACTTTTGCCCTGGAAAAGACGTTACGAAGAAAGCTTTCAAAGAGAAAGAGTACTCTTTCGTGGGAAACTGTCAAAAGCTGAACGAGATGTCAAATTAGTTGAAGGTCAGTTTTTAAGAAAATTAATAACTTTAAAAAATCAAACTGTCATTATCAATCATTTGCCTTGAATATAATCTTCTGATATCATCCAGATCAATGATCTGGCAAGTACGGTAGAGAAAAATCGAATTTGGACATAAACGAATTTAAGCAATGCCGAAATTTACGGATTTAAGCTTCTAATCGTAGCCAAAGTTTGCGGACAACATTTTGGCATACATTTTTGGCAAACATACTTCCCTGTTATTCAGTATGAAACGATAAGAATGCTTTTCGCAGTAGCCGTGGAAACATGCATCAGGTTGATAACAAATTCCCACCTGAACGCTGATTTTCATCTCCGACGGAATCCAAACGGAGCTCCAGGAGCCTGCCTGGTCATGGGCAATCACCCAATATAAATTGGGTGGAACGAATTCACAACCCCCTGAGCTAGCCCCACATTTACAACAAATATAAAAAGCAGTTCATTACATCTGGCGCCCATGAGTAAGTGAACAAAGGATTTAAGATGGGAAAGTATCGGGAAGAAGGAAGTAAGCACAGTGTTTCTTAGGTCAAAAATGGACGGAAAAACACAACAAAAACTCATCACCTGCAAGAACTTATGGCAGCTATGATCTCTAAATTACCAAATAAATATCATATTAAATTTAAATTTTATTGTTTTCTTATTTCTTTGTATAGCGGCATTCATGTCTTTCCAAAGTAGTTAAGAATATCCTTTAAGGACCCTTTCCCGCAAATAAGGTATTTTAATTTTAACTACTTGTTAACAAGCTCAGCTGATTGACAGTTCGACCGTAGCACGCTCAATACTGTCAACCCTCAAAAATGCTGACACATTGTCATTGATGCTCTGTGGTGACCCGTCAAATATTAAAAACTTTAAAACATAAAAAAATATGTTTTTTATATAATCTTACATATAATGACTTATTTGGCTCATTTTAAAATTCCTTATTTAATTATCCTTATTTGAATTTAAAGATTACAGTTCTGTTTATGTTACATTTTTGTTTAGTAATTAGTGAATCAAGTTGAAAATCTGTTTACTGTATATTTAGATTTGTGTGAATAATTTTATATACAATAACGCGCCCCTAGTCGCGCCATCTTTATGTCGACTGGTGCGTTAAAATCTGCTATCTTAATCGATTATCCAGTGAGAATTTCATGATGAGGAAAGGACTCCCCCTTAGTGACAGCGACTAGCTACACGAATAGGAGCTGCGTTGGACTGGAACGGTAAGAAGGCGGTTCTAGACGAGCGTCTGATGATAGGTGCGAGCAGCTTAGATGGGATGGAGCTTAACACGGACGTTTGACGTACAAATTCATCCCAGAGGCAGCGCTCGTCTATAGAAGGAAGGGTTCACTATGCGAGCTGGATTCCTTCTTACAGGACACGGATCTTTTGACGCGTTTCTCCGTCGGAGTGAGACATCAGGATGCCCATGCGGCGAGGAGCAAGAGGACTGGCTGCACATGGTACATAGACCGACAAAGATTTGGATGATCTAGCCTCTAAATTAGGGAGAGTGCTTTCCAAGCACTCGAATTGGTACCGGGATGGTTGCTATATAAACAACAATAGTTCTCCAAACAGAGGTCTGGTGCTCACTTGTGGGCATTTTAGATTGCCGTGGTTGTAATCCCTCCAGTGTGGAAAATACCGCGTAAAATAAGTTGGGAGGGATTCCGATTTTTACTGTCCCTATCAACTCACAGTCGTTCGTGCAAAAGCTAACTTCTTCTAACTTCGGTTTCTCACCACTTCTAACATGTGCGAAGCACAAGCAATAGTATGGGGAGTTCTCGCACCTATCCTTGGGAATACGAGCGACCAGTGCAGCAATAAGAATTCATTTAATAAATCCTTCTGATGCAATGTTTGAAATAACATTGCATCATGTTTATATTTTTGATACGGAATTTAAGGAACGTCCAAGCCGACGAAATATTTCAGAATTTTAAGAACAGAAATGCATAGAAGAAACCAATAAACCAATTAAAAACCCACAGCAGCGCAGCGTAAAAGAAATAATTTGGATGCGAACTAAAACTATATATATATGTATATTATATACTATTGAAATGAACTTGATTATTTTTATAAACATATTTATTGCTATTAAGACCAAGATTTGTATTTGAATGTTAACATGGAGAAACTGAACTAATTTAATATAATGGGGTACTAAAAGAAAAACAAACACACATCAAATCACTTAAGGGTTAACACATTCCTTGCATTGCAAAATGTTAACAAGGTCGGGCGGGTAATAGCACTTACACCAAGCTCATTTAAAAACAAAAAAAGGAAACCTAACTTCGGGCGGAGCCGAAGTTGAAATACCCTTGCAGAATATTCTGTAAAAATATATTTTCCAAAATTATTCATATGATGCATTCTTAACACTCATAAAAATCCCAACTTCCTAACTTTACAAACACCAAAGTTATTGCATTTCCGATCAATAAGTTATATGGCAGCTATCAGATGTAGTTGGCCGATCTGTTTCTACGAGAACTAGTCTCTTAGTTTTAAAGATATCGAATTGAAACTTTGCACACACCCTTCTTTCCTTTGCACGCAGTATATAAGTCGGAACGGCCGGGATCGGCCGAATATATCCTATAGCTGCCTTATAACTGAACGATAGGAAATACCATAACTTTGGTGTTTTTATACCCGTTACTCGTAGAGTAAAATGGTATATTGTATTCGTGCAAAAGTATGTAACAGGTAGAAGGAAGCGTTTCCGACCCTATAAAGTATATATATTCTTGTTCAGGATCACTAGCCGTGTCGATCTAGCCATGTCCGTCTGTCCGTCTGTCTGTCCGTCTGTCTGTCTGTCTGTCTGTCCGTATGAACGCTGAGATCTCGGAAACTGTAAAAGCTAGAAGATTGGCATTTTGCATGTAGATTTTAGGAGTTCCTACGCAGCGCAAGTTTATTTCAAAATGGTGCCACGCCCCCTCTGACGCCCACAAGCCACAAGCTGTGGCCACAGTTTTGATGCTATTATGAAAAATTTTTTTTATATGTATTTGTTTCGTCAATACCAAATAAAAGTTTGCCACGCCCACTCTAACGCCCAAAAACCCATTAAACGCTTAAGCCTGGCTAGCGCCTACATTTCCGTTTTTCATGGTGTATACAATAGCGCCATCTAACGGATGATTTTGGAACAGCTGGCCAAGGTGCTCAACAGAGTCAACGTTAATTCTCGATAAGGATTTCTATTAAAGGAAATGGACATGGCTTTTATTTGTCAATACCGAACTATATCCCAAGAACTATGCAAATCAAACGATTTAGCGTCGCTTGTGAACAGTTGTGTTTACCTTTGTGCTCTGAGTTTTTGTATTTTTTCAGTGATTTTGTGCGAGTGTTTTGTGTTAATTTATTTACAAAGCTTAACTTAATACATATCTGTGTTAGAAATTTTAAATAGATCTCCCAGTAAACGGGTATGTGTTTAGAATTGTTTTTAACATTTATATTAGATTTGTTTAATCTCGTAGCTTTGTTAGTGTAATTTACGCTCTCTATACTTGCTAGAACTCTTTTACTCCCTCTCAATCTCTCCCGCTCTATTTTATAACTGTAATTTACTCTCTATGAACTTCTGGTAGACTTGTTCGTTTATTTCTCCAACTCTCTCTCTCTCTCTCTCTCTTGCATGCTTTACATTGCGTTTGTTTATTGATTAAAGTTGTTGTGTTGCACAAGCCACGCTCAGTCGATTTAAGATTTATTCTTTCGTGCTCTCTTTATTCGACTTAATTTCGTGATCTCGCGCTCTTACTTTTTTCGTGTTTTGTGGTTTTTGACAATTTGATTTGATCCCAGTGCCAAATTTACTTTGAGGTATTTTTCATATTCTTATTTTTTTATTTTGCTTTAAACTTACAATGGCTCTTGTCTGTCAGAGTCAAAGATTTCATTGATCTTAATTCTGGTCTCATGTGGTCATGTGGGTCCTGCAAGGAAATCGTTGTTGAGATGAGTGGCTTTATGAGGCAGACTCGAGACAGCTTATTGAATATCTCAGGAGCTTTTAAACAACTCAATGAGGGGTTCAATTCCGTCTGTGCCCAGTTTAATAATAAACAAGTGAGAACGCTATAGTCGAATGCCTCGACTACTAGATACCCGTTACTCAGTTTAAATTATCAATTTGAATTCGGCTATCTCTTAGAGCTTGCAGCTTTACAGCACGAGCATCAGCACGAGCGCTTCTTTAGCGCAGGCAGCTTTTGTCCTGCACCAACAGCTGTGTTTATGTTCATGTTTTTGAGTGCAATGCTTACATACATACACACATACGCCATTGTTTGACTCAGACCTCCAATTTGGCTAACTTGATTTGATTTGCATAGTTCTTGGGATATAGTTCGGTATTGAGAAATGAAAACCATCGCAATTTCCTTTAATAGAAATCCTTATCGAGAATTAACGTTGACTCTGTTAAGCACCTTGGCCAGCTGTTCCAAAGTCATCCGTTAGATGGCGCTATTGTGCCATGAAAGGCGGAAATGTAAGCGCTAGCCAGGCTCAAGCGTTTAACGGGTTTTTGGGCGTTAGAGTGGGCGTGGCAAACTTTTATTAGGCCAATCGATAGGTATTGACGAAACAAATACATATCAATTAAAATTTTCATAATAGCATCAAAACTGACGCCACAGCTTGTGGCTTGTGGGCGTCAGAGGGGGCGTGGCACCATTTTGAAACAAACTTGCGCTGCGTAGGAACTCCTAAGATCTACATGCAAAATGCCAATCTTCTAGCTTTTATAGTTTCCGAGATCTCAGCGTTCATACGGACAGACAGACAGACAGACAGACGGACAGACAGACGGACAGACGGACAGACAGGACAGACGGACAGACGGACAGACGGACATGACTAGATCGACTCGGCTAGTGATCCTGAACAAGAATATATATACTTTATAGGGTCGGAAACGCTTCCTTCTACCTGTTACATACTTTTGCACGAATATAATATACCCTTTTACTCTACGAGTAACGGGTATAAAAATTATTAACCGAGTCGCCTAAACGTAAAAAAGCCAGTTTAACCGCCGTTAATATGATTGTGGAATCCACCCCAAATCCGAACTTGGTAGCAGCAGTTTCTGTTGACACAGGGGTAAATGAACCAACTGTGCCTATGGATACAGCTAGTTCGGGTGGTACCTCTTTTTCCAGAATAAAAGCTTCAGTACTGGCTAAGTCAAAGAATTCGTTGCCGACCGTACCTACAGGTACAGTAGACACCGTTCCTGGTCCTCAGCCCAGTGTGGTTCAGACTGCTGGTCCCCACCAGCCGTAAGAAACTTTCAGTTGTTCCACAAAGGAAGCAATTATTTGTTTCTAGATTCACCCCAGATACCATATCTGAGGATGTTTTGGAATTTATACGTGAAAAATTCCCATCCGAGGATATTGCAGTTGAACAATTTCGATTTTCTTACGCTCGTAGGATATCGTCTTTTAAAATATTTGCTCCGCCTGATGTGTTTAATGTGTTACTTTCTGAAAGTTTTTGGCTTAATGATGATTTAGTAATTAAAGAATTTGTTCCAAATAAACCGAGAACAAATAACAGGCCTTCCACTGTGCCAAAAAACTAAATAGTTTATTCTTGGCTTATCAAAATGTTAGGGGACTAAATATGAAGCTACACAAGCTTTATGCCGACTCCTCTGCATTCACCGAAGATATTTTGGCTTTTACGGAAACTTGGCTAAAACCTGAGATATCTGACTCTGAAGTTCTGTCAAATAACTTTAATACTTATAGGACCGATCGCTCCTCACGTAGGGGGGGCGGTGTACTGATTGCTGTTACCTCTAGCCTAACATCCGAAAGAATTCTCACTCATATCCCAAACGAAATTGAATTTGTAAGTGTGAAAGTTTCTTTGCAATCTTTATCTATTTTTATTACATGTTCCTATATTCCACCTGGCTCTGATCTAGTAATTTATGAGCACCATCTGTCCGCAATTAAATCCGTTCTATCCCTGCTTTCTAACAGAGACCTTTTGATTGTTTTGGGTGACTTTAATCTACCTGATATTTCTTGGTCTCCTCCCACTGACTCACTTGTCGCTATACCTTTATCCGCCCATGATTTTGTAGATGGCCTATTAGAATTATCGTTACAGCAAGTAAGCTTTATACGAAATTCCTTAAATAGACAATTAGATCTTGTGTTTGTCTCAGACCCGTCCGAGGTCTCGGTATGTAGAATTGACGCTCTTGTTGTACCTGAATACCGATATCATCCAACAATGGAATTGACAATTTGCCTCCCCTGCTCTGATACCCTCTCTCCTTTCGTGCCCCCAACTAAAATGAGATGTTTTCGTAAATGTGACTATAATAAACTTAACGATATGATTTGTCATTATAATTGGACAGACTTGTACAATTGTACAGACATTGAAAGTGCCACTGAACTATTCTATATAGCCTTAAATACTTTTTTTAATGAATGCGTTCCTGATAGGTTTCCTTTAAACCTAAACAGGCCTCCTTGGTTTACCAATGCGCTTCAAAGACTTAAAAACCTTAAAACAAATACTTATAAAAAGTTTAAAAAATCGGGTAAGCCATCAGATTTTTCGAAATATGTAGTGGCTCGATCGGATTTTAATGTTCTCAACAGTCATTGCTATTCTATGTATCTAAATCGATGTAAATTTGAATTTTCAAATGATCCGAAACAGTTTTTCAGCTTTGTTAATGCCAAGCGTAAGTCATCGGCATTGCCTTCATCGGTACGTCTAAACTCAATGGAGGCATCGACGGATTCTGACATTGCTGATTTATTTGCTGAGTTTTCCAAACCACTTATAGTTCGACAGCTTGGTCAAATTCTAACTACCCTAATCCCTTAAATAGGGCAAATTGTATTTTTTCCCCTTTAATTACTGAAAACTCTCTCTTAATGGTTTTAGAAACAACAACGCCGACTTATTCTCCCGGTCCAGATGGACTTCCTGGATGTGTGCTCAAGTTTTGTGCGTCAACCATTTGTAAACCGATTCTTAAACTTTTTAATTTGTCTATTTCATCATCAGTTTTTCCTACTATCTGGAAGGACTCTTTTATTATTCCACTTCATAAAAAGGGTGCGAAGGCTGATGCCAAGAATTATAGAGGTATTTCCAAATTGTCGGCAATTCCTAAAGCATTTGAACGTATTATCACTTCTCATTTGCAACATTTATGTTCCTCGCTTATATCACCGTGTCAGCATGGTTTTGTTAAGCGAAGATCGACCACCTCCAACCTTCTTGAATTGTCATCTATTGTAATAAATGGATTTCAGAAAAAAATGCAGACTGACGTTATATATACAGATTTTAGTAAGGCCTTTGACTCCGTCAACCACTCTCTTCTCTTATTCAAATTAGATCTGCTTGGGTTTCCTGGTAATCTATTAACTTGGATTTCAAGTTACTTGAATGGTAGGACTCAGAGGGTTATATTCAAGAATTCTGTTCTGGAGTCCCTCAGGGAAGTCTTCTGGGCCCTTTGCTGTTTACTTTGTTTATCAACGATCTTCCCTCTATCATAACACATTCTCGTGTTCTAATGTATGCTGATGATGTTAAGCTTTGTTTATCATATAATGATATAGCGTCGGGATTTAACTTACAGTCAGATATTGATTGTTTTCATGAATGGTGTGAGTACAACCTTTTAAAGTTGAACTACCTTAAATGCAACGTCATGACTTTTTATAGGGGTACTCCTACGTTTATTAGTTATTTTCTTGAAAATACGTCACTCGACCGTATATATTCAGTTAACGATTTAGGTGTTCTTCTTGACCCTAAACTTAAATTTGACTGCCACATAATGTCCACTGTTAATAAAGCCATGAGTGTTCTTGGTTTTATAAAGCGTTGGTCAAAAGAATTTGATGACCCTTATACGACCAAATTATTATTTACCTCCCTTGTCCGTCCTATTTTGGAATATTGTTCGTCGGTTTGGAGTCCACAATATTAAGTACACATTGACCGTATTGAGTCGGTACAAAAAAAATTTCTTCTTTTTGCCCTTCGTAGTTTGAACTGGGATCAAAACGTAAGGCTACCTTCCTACCAGAGTAGATTACTGTTGCTTAATTTACCTACACTTGTAAATCGTAGAAAAATGCTTGGTACTATTTTTATGCATAATCTTATAAGAGGTGATATTGATTCTGCAGAACTTGTAAACCGCCTAACTTTCAATGTTCCTGTTAGACTAACACGAAATTATATCCCTCTAAATTTGCCACGATGTTCATCAAATTTTTGTCTACACGAGCCCTTTCGCGTTCTATGTAATACATATAACAACCTTTATCATCTAATTTGCATTTCCACTTCTATCCCGTTATTAAAAACTAATATTTTAACTCATTTGCGTTTCTCTTAATTGTGCCTTTTATTTTCACTTGTGTCTTGTCTCTATTTAATTTATGTATTTTCCTCGCGAACTCGCATTTTTTGCCCAAATTGATAATAGGGCCCGCGCGTAACAAGCACGTGCTTGGTGTCGTTGGGCATCAACGTCCATCAGTATAAAAAAAAAAAAAAAAAAATCAAGTTTGCCAAATTGGAGGTGTTCCTGGGTACCGATTTTAACATAAAAATCGGGAGCTGATTCGAGCGGCGAAAAACATACAAGAAGGCATATTTATATTAAGTTGTTTAGCTGAGTAACGGGTATCTAATAGTCAAGGCACTCGACTATAGCGTTCTCTCTTGTTAAAGTTAGGAAGTTGGGATTTTCTATGAGTTTTATATTTGGCCAATCAATCCGACCTACCAAATTTTATAGGGATCGGCCGACTATATCCTATAGCTGCCATATAACTGAACAATTGGAATTGCCATAGCTTTGGTGTTTTTAAAGTTAGAAAGTTGGGATTTTTATGAGTATTTAGAATGCATTATTTGAATAATTTTGGAGAATATTATTTACAAAATATTCTGCAAGGGTATTTCAACTTCGGCTCCGCCCTAAGTTAGCTTGCCTTTCTTGTTTTGGTAATAAGTTTGTAACACAGTGAAGGAGACGCTTCCGACCCTATAAAGTATATATATTCTTGATCAGGATCAATAGGGGAGTCGATATAGCCATGTCCGTCTGTCCGACTGTTTCAATACCGCTTGCGAGCTCAGTTTAAAAGCTAGCGATCTGAAACTTTCACACTCGTTCTAAAACATGTGTACGCAGATCAAGTTTGAAAATCGCCCCGATCGGACGTCTATATCCTATAGCTCCCATAGGAACAATTGGATATAACTTGCAAGAATTGATGATATTTCGCGCAGTGTAAAAGCTATTGACATGAATCTTTCCAAATCGTATTTTTTATGCATACCTTGATCAGGGTAAAAGCGCGTGCCGATCAGACTTCTATATACTATAGCTCCCATTGGAACAATAGGGTGAAATCGGTCCAAATTTGATGTTTTTCAGAATATACATTTTTCCAAGTCTTGTTTGTTTACTCATGCCTTGTTCAGGGTTAAGGCACTTGCCCATCGGATGCCTATATCTTATAGCTTCCGTAGGAATAATTGTTAAAGGCTGCAAAAATATCCCTTATTTGTCTATTTTTATATGACATTTTTTCAGTATGAAAGCTATTAACATGAAATTATGCAAATTTAGTTTAATTATGTACTAGCAGGATGCCCGCAGCTTCGCTTGCGGTGGATAACCCGAATATCCTACTTTTCTTATGTAATAGAATTGCAGTAGTACTATGTAATTTTGCATTTTACATGTTACTTTAAACATATTTTTAGTTTTGGCTGAAACTTTAATTAACCCTCATTAATAATATTATTGCTCACATACGGTTATACACCAAAATACACTGTTATGCAAATAAATTTTCCTATAAATTAGGCAAAGTCTACTATTTGCCTAATTAATAGGAAAACAAGAGAGAGCGCTATAGTCGAGTGGCTGGACTATTAGATACCCGTTACTCAGCTAAACAACTTAATATAAATATGTCTTCTTGTATTATCTTTGCCGGGCAATTGCAACTGTGTACAATGTAAATACATATGTACATTTATAAATGCTTACATACATACACACATACGCCATTGTTTGACTCAGACCTCCAATTTGGCTAACTTGATTTGATTTGCATAGTTCTTGGGATATAGTTCGGTATTGACAAATGAAAACCATCGCAATTTCCTTTAATAGAAATCATCGAGAATAAACGTTGACTATATTGAGCACCTTGGCCAGCTGTTCCAAAGTCATCCGTTAGATGGCGCTATTGGTACCACGGGCCATGAAAGGCGGAAATGTAGGCGCTAGCCAGGCTTAAGCGTTTAATGGGTTTTTGGGCGTTAGAGTGGGCGTGGCAAACTTTTATTAGGCCAATCGATAGGTATTGACAAAACAAATACATATCAATTAAAATTTTCAAAATAGCATCAAAACTGTGGCCACAGCTTGTGGCTTGTGGGCGTCAGAGGGGGCTTGGCACCATTTTCAAACAAACTTGCGCTGCGTAGGAACTCGTAAAATCTACATGCAAAATTCCAATCTTCTAGCTTTTATAGTTTCCGAGATCTCAGCGTTCATACGGACAGACAGACGGACAGACGGACATGGCTAGATCGACTCGGCTAGTGATCCTGAACAAGAGTATATATACTTAATAGGGTCGGAAACGCTTCCTTCTACCTGTTACATACTTTTGCACGAATACAATATTCCCTTTTACTCTACGAGTAACGGGTATAATAACACATAAAAACACAACTCGCGGCAAATTTTCTTGATACGACCAAATCGAAAGTTTCCCCGTTATCTTCTTCTTTAGCGCACTTGCTACACTCTTTCCTCTCTCTCTATCCACTGCGACCTCCCGCTCTTATGTTTCCTAACAGCGCGTGGCAAAACACTGTAAAAAAACAATTTGAATGGTATATTTTTACTACACTATCAAAAACCAGGCCAAATAGATTTTCGCCAAAAAAAGCCTTTTGCGTATTCTGGCAGCAATAACTGTAAAGAGAACTTAAATTCAATAATAGATCGACTTTGAGTTTACTTTCTTTGCTTAGAAGATAGATGGAGCTTTGGTGAAACCATCAAATGAATCGTTAAAGCTTAAGGAAAAACTTTACCGAAGGAATTTTTAATACTCAGTTTAGAAGTGCCATTTTTCGACGTTTTCGATTTTTGCCTAAATTGTTATTTTAGAATGTGTTTTAAAAATAGTAAAAAGCCTTAAATCTAACATTTTCAAATTTTTTGGACATTTATAATGTCTTAAACTATTTTTGGCGAAAACACGGATTCGATTTGTTACACGGTTTAGCGTCCAGTATTTTTGAAAAGAAAATTGACCTTTTTTCCAATTGGAAGCGATTGGGGCCACTTGGGGAGCCCCAATAAATTTTAGCAAATCAGTTTAAAGTTATTAGAAAGTAATAAAAATGCATATTAATATTGTTAACCAGTGGTTTTGGCTGTGAGTTGATTCCCGGTTTTTTTACTGATAGCTTTATATATAGAGATACCTTTTCAATTTTAGTAATTTCAGCAAAGTCTGCAAGGGTATTAAAACATCGGCTTGCCGAAGTTAGCTTCCGCCCTCGTTTTACTTCGTATCTTCTCTAATCTCAACAAATCAAATTTTTTTTGCTCTTTGGACAAAGTTGATTTTTATTGAACGGGTCGCGTTTAAGCAACATAACCATACAATCGTAATTCTTAGACGAGGGTGGAAGATAACTTCGGCAAGCCGATGTTTTAATACCCTTGCAGACTTTGCTGAAATTACTAAAATTGAGAAAGTACCGAAAGGAATAAGGTATACATAAATAAACTAGATTTGCATAATATCATGTCAATAGCTTTTATACTGCAAAAATGTCATGGAAAAATAGAAAAAAGGGATATTTTTACAGCCTTTAACACTTATCTTACGCTATAAGATATAGACGTCCGATTGGCAAGTGCCTTTACCCTGATCAAGGTATAAGTAAATAAATAGGACTTGCAAAATTTATGTCAATAGCTTTGTCAATAGCGAAATACTTTGAAAAACATCAAATTTTGACCGATTTGGACCCTATTGTTTCTATGGGAGCTATAGGATATAGACGTCCGATCGGCACGCGCTTTTACCTTGATGAAGGAATGCATAAAAAAATACGATTTGAAAAAATTTATGGCAATAGCTTTTACACAGCGCGAAATATTATAAAAACATCCAATTCGGACCGATTTTACCCTATTGTTCCTATGGGAGCCATAGGATATAGACGTCCGATCAGTACGCGCTTTTACCTTGATGAAGGAATGCATAAAAAAATACGATTTGAAAAAATTTACGGCAATAGCTTTTACACTGCGCGAAATAATCTGAAAAACATCATATTTGGACCGATTTTACCCTATTGTTCCTATGAGAGCTATAGGATATAGACGTCCGATCGCCACGCGCATTTACCCTGATCAAGGTATGCATAAAAAAATACGATTTGGAAAGATAATAGGGTTGGAAACGTCTCCTTCACTGCGTTACAAGCTTCTGACCAAAATTATAATACCCTTTGCAAGGGTATAATGATGATTTTGTAAGTGGCCAAGTCAATCCGCGGACTCAATCCCATCAAAAATCATTGGGGTAAACTCAAAAGAGACGTCGAAAAGACTTATTGTCATTTTTTTTTGGAAAAAGTTCAAATATAATGTCCATTGTACAACATTTCAAGTGGAACTTTTGTAAGTTAATATACTCCATGCCAAGACGAATAGAGAAAGTCTTGCAAAATAATAGCGGATATACCGGTTAAAAGCTGTCAGATACTTAATATACAAAACAAGAGAGAACGCTATAGTCGAGTGTCTCGACTATTAAATACCCGTTACTCAGCTAAACAACTAATATAAATATGCCTTCTGTATGTTTTTCGCAGCTCGAATTAGCTCCCGATTTTTATGTTAAAATCGGTACCCAGGGAACACCTCCAATTTGGCTAACTTGATTTGATTTGCATAGTTCTTGGGATATAGTTCGGTATTGACAAATGAAAACCATCGCAATTTCCTTTAATAGAAATCCTTATCGAGAATTAACGTTGACTCTGTTGAGCACCTTGGCCAGCTGTTCCAAAGTCATCCGTTAGATGGCGCTATTGCACTATTGCGGCCATGAAAGGCAGAAATGTAGGCGCTAACCAGGCTTAAGCGTTTAATGGGTTTTTGGGCGTTAGAGTGGGCGTGGCAAACTTTTATTAGGCCATTCGATAGGTATTGACGAAACAAATATATATCAAAAAAAATTTTCATAATAGCATCAAAACTGTGGCCACAGCTTGTCGCTTGTGGGCGTCAGAGGGGGCGTGGCACCATTTTGAAACAAACTTGCGCTGCGTAGGAACTCCTAAAATCTACATGCAAAATGCCAATCTTCTAGCTTTTATAGTTTCCGAGATCTCAGCGTTCATACGGACAGACAGACAGACGGACAGACGGAGAGACGGACAGACGGACAGACGGACAGACGGACATGGCTAGATCGACTCGGCTAGTGATCCTGAACAAGAATATATATACTTTATAGGGTCGGAAACGCTTCCTTCTACCTGTTACATACTTTTGCACGAATACAATATACCCTTTTACTCTACGAGTAACGGGTATAAAAACCAAACATACTGAAATATTAATATAAATATAATATAATTTATTTTTGTACACCTATTATTGTGTCCAGCCAAAATTGGCGGATTAAGGGAAATATTTAATTTAGTGTTATATTTAAGGATTTGTGAAACAATTTTTACTTTTTGTTTAAAAATAATTAATAAAAGTTATGGAAAATTTTTATTTGTTGAGATTAGAGAAGATATGAATGAGAAATATAAATTAAAAAAACACCTATTATATTGTGTTAGTTTTGCTTGCTGCATTTCATTTTATATTATCTTGATATTCTGATTGAATTAATACTATCGACCAAAATATAAATAGAAATGAAAATGACATGTAGGATGTTTATTGTAAATATAAGTATATAGATATCATAAATTATATTGCGTGAAATAAATAAGAATATGTAATATTGTGATGAAATTTATTTAAAAAAATCACAACCCACATCCAGGATGGAAAAATAAAATTATCACTACCATCCCCACATATCCGCAAAGAATTAAAAAAAACAAAAACAACAAAATCCAGATAACAATTTTAATTTTAATAAATAGTGCTTGACAGGCAAATTCTTAATCAGTTAAAAAATTTAATTTCAATTACTAAAAACAATAAAGCTATTTCGATTTTGCGGTGAATTTTGCCATCGTTTCAATGGCAGCAATATGATATAGTAAATAGTTAATATATTTATTATAAATAGAAAAACAGCAAAATTAAATTATTTTCTTTTTTTTAATTTTCTGATTTTTTTATGAGAGCTATATGATAAAGATGTCCCATTTTAATGTAATTAATTAATTAATTTACATAGTATTTAAATATATCCAAATCCCAAGGACAAAAATGAACAAAAAAATTAAAAACAACAAAGTTACATTTAAACAAGAAAGGAAAGCTAACTTCGGGCGGAGCCGAAGTTGAAATACCCTTGCAGAATATTCTGTAAATTATATTCTCCAAAATTATCCATATGATGCATTCTTAACACACATAAAAATCCCAACTTCCTAACTTTAACAACACCAAAGTTATGGCAATTCCAATCATTCAGTTATATGGCAGCTATAGAATATAGTCGGCCGATCCTTATGAAATTTGGTATGTCGGATTGATTGGCCAAAAATAAAACCGATAGAAAATCCCAACTTCCTAACTTAACAAACATACAAATCAGTTATATGGCAGCTATAGGATATAGTCGGCCGATCCCGGCCGTTCCGAAGGAAGGGTGTGTGCAAAGTTTCAATTCGATATCTTTAAAACTGAGAGACTAGTTCGAGTAGAAACAGACGGACGGGCAGACGGTCAGACAGACGGACAACCCTATATCAACTCAGGGGGTGATCCTGATCAAGAATATAAATACTTTATAGGGTCGAAGATGTGTCCTTCAATGCGTTGCACACTTTTGACCAAAATTATAATACCCTCTGCAAGGGTATAAAAAACAACAAATTTTACGATTGTTTCTATGGGAGCTATAAGCTATAGTCACCTGATCCGGCTCGTTCCGACTTATATTTTACCTGCAATAGAAAGACAACGTTTGGGAAAATTTCAAGCAGATAGCGTTAAAACTGAGGGACTAGTTTGCGTAGACTGACGGACGGCCGGACAGACGGACAGACGGACATGGCTAGATCGACTCTACTGGTGGTGCTGATCAAGAATATATATACTTATAGGTTCGGAAATGTCTCCTTCACTGCGTTGCAAACTTTTGACTGAAATTATAATATCCTCTGCAATTTTTCCAAGTCTTATTTATTTACGCATACCTATATCTAATAGCTTCCGTAGGAAAAATTTTTAAAGGCGCGAAAATATCCCTTTTTTCTAATTTTTATATGACATTTTTGCAGTATAACAAGTGAGAACGCTATAGTCGAGTGCCTCGACTATTAGATACCCGTTACTCAGTTCAAATTATCAATTTAAATTCGGCGATCTCTTAGAGCTGGCAGCTTTACAGCACGAGCATCAGCACCGGCGCTTCTTTAGCGCAGGCAGCTTTTGTCCTGCACCAACAGCTACATACACACATACGCCATTGTTTGACTCAGACCTCCAATTTGACTAACTTGATTTGATTTGCATAGTTCTTGGGATATAGTTCGGTATTGACAAATGAAAACTATCGCAATTTCTTTTAATAAAAATCGTTATCGAGAATTAATGTTGACTCTGTTGAGCACCTTGGCCAGCTGTTCCAAAGTCATCCGTTAGATGGCGCTATTGGTACCACGGGCCATGAAAGGCGGAAATGTAGGCGCTAGCCAAGCTTAAGCGTTTAATGGGTTGTTGGGCATTAGAGTGGGCGTGGCAAACTTTTATTAAGCCAATCGATAGGTATTGACCAAACAAATACATATCAATTAAAATTTTTATAATAGCATCAAAACTGTGGCCACAGCTTGTGGCTTGTGGACGTCAGAGGGGGCGTGGCACCATTTTGAAACAAACTTGCGCTGCGTAGGAACTCCTAAAATCTACATGCAAAATGCCAATCTTCTAGCTTTTATAGTTTCCGAGATCTCAGCGTTCATACGGACGGACAGACGGACAGACGGACAGACGGACATTGCTATATCGACTCGGCTAGTGACCCTGATCAAGAATATATATACTTTATAGGGTCGGAAACGCTTCCTTCTACCTGTTACACACTTTTGCACGAATATAATATACCCTTTTACTCTACGAGTAACGGTTATAAAAACTATTGACATGAAACTACGCAAATCTAATTTATTTATGTATAACTTATTCTTTTCGCTACTGTTTAAATTTTAGCAATTTCGGCAAAGTCTGCAAGGGTATTCAAACTTCGGCTTGGAAGTCACATTGTTATTATTTTTATACTTTGTTGTTGAATTTTTTTTTTTTTTTATACTTTATTCCTATTTATTGGATCTTCTCTATTACTTAAGAGACTAACAATAAGTTTTCAAATCTTAATCTATGTTACGTTAACTTATGTTATTGAAAAAGGGATGGGAAATCATTCCGCTGAAGACGGGAATGATAGCTTAGCCGGTTGAGTTGTCTGGCAAGCAGGTTTGGGTGATTTGATAATCTGGCTTCATATTTAACTTTTCTGGAAACAATTTCTTCTTTTACGGGATTTATATCCAGGTCTCTCTGGATGTTTGCATTGCGGATGTACCAGGGGGCTCCAGTTATTGTTCGTAGGGTCTTTGATTGTACTCTTTGAATAATTTCTATATTGCTGCTGCTTGCGTTTCCCCAGAGCTCGGAACCGTAGGTCCAAATCGGCTTTAAGCACGAGTTATACAGTAGTACTTTATATTCGAGTGGAAGGGGGGAGCGGTAGTTCATGAGCCAGTGAAGGCTGCTGGCCTTTAGTTTTAAATGGGTCTTCTTTGCTTCTATATGCTTTCTCCAGGTAAGCCTCCTGTCTAGGTGTATGCCGAGATAGGTGACTTCGTCTTCTTGTGGAACCGGCTTGTTGTTTAGCGTCAGTGGTGGGCATTTCGAGATGTTTAGTGTAAATGTAATGTGCTTACACCTTTGATCATTGACTTTGATACTCCAGTCTGCGAGCCATTTTTCTACAGCTACCAGGTGTTCTTTTAAATGGGCTGTAGATGTTTTTGGGCATTTCGAGCGGCTGACAATGGCAGTGTCGTCAGCAAAGGTTGAGATGAGGGTCTGGCGGCTTGTTGGAATGTCTGCCGTGTAAAGGATGTACAGGATTGGTCCAAGCACACTTCCTTGGGGTACTCCAGCTTCGATGTTACGGATGGTTGAAGTAAAGGTTTTACATCTCACGGTGAAAACTCTGTTTCTGAGGTATGACTCAAGCAACTTGTGAGTGTTTTCCGGTAGGAGGGTTTTGATTTTGTATACCAGACCGTCGATCCAGACGCGATCAAATGCCTGTGATACGTCCAGAAATAAGGCACTGCAATATTGCTTGTGTTCGAAAGCCGTGCGAATTTCAGATGTTAAGCGGTTTACCTGTTCGATAGTTCCATGCTTTTCCCTAAATCCGAATTGGTGCAGAGGGATCGTTCTGTTGTTTTGAAGATGTGTTACTAGATGAACAAGAAGCAGTTTTTTAAATAGCTTTGATAGACATGGGAGCAGACTGATGGGCCGGTACGAGGAAGGCTGGGATTTGTCTTTTCCTGGCTTCGGGATCATTGTAATGACAGACTTTTTCCATTGGTCAGGAAAGTAGTCCCATTTCAATATTGAGTTAAATATAAATGCGATGCATCTGACTGCGCATGCAGGTAATTCAATTATCATTTTTGGACAAGTAAAATCGTGACCAGGAGCCTTTTTTGGGTTTATGTGTTCTTTAATAGGCTTAAGTATTGTGCTGGTTTCAAGGGTATCTGGGGAGGACGGCGACGCTAGCGAGACGTTTGGTAGAGTGAATTGGTTGGATGGCGGGTGGGGCTTGAAGACGTTTTCCAAGTGATGGGCAAAGGTGTTATGCTCAAATAAAAATTTTAGAGTCAAGTGCATCTGAAAATATTAAAAATCCGTTGAGGGAAATGTTGACTGCTTTCGGTATACCGAAATGGATAATAATGGACAACGAACGCTCATTAGGCTCAGCAGCAATCAAGTTCATGTTAGAAGATGAACTCAAAATATCAGTACACACGACTGCTCCGAATGCATCGACAAGTAACGGACAAATAGAGAGATTTCATTCAACTCTATCAGAAATCATGCGGTGACTCGAAAAAGACAACGGGAGCATAACATTTGAGGACTTAATTTTTAAAGCAGTTCAAGAATATAATAAATCGATATAAATCCATTCTGTAACAAAAGAAAGCCCCATAAATATATTTTTAAAAGCACAATCTCCAGTTCAGCAGAAGTCAAGGAAAACGAGGACGGAAGCTAACTTCGGCAAGCCGAAGTTTTAATACCCTTGCAGGCTTAGCCGAAATTGCTAAAATTGTTTAGTGTAAACTGACGGACAGACGGACATGGCTATATCGACTCCCCTATTGATCCTGATCAAGAATTTATATACTTTATGGGGTCGGAAACGTCTCCTTCACTGCGTTACAAACTTCTGACAAAAATTATAATACCCTCTGCAAGGCTATAAAAACGAGAAGAAATTAATCAGTAAATCCAGAAGAAACAAACAGCCGACCTCGAATATCACAATCGAGACCAAATACAACCAAAGCTTTTTAAACCTGGCGATGTAGTCCACGTAAAAATAGATAAAAGGTTAGGAACTAAACTTACACCTAGATACAAAGCTGAGAAAGTGGCAGAAAACAAAATGACCACTATTAAAATACAAACCGGAAAAATCATTCATAAAAATAATATAAGAACAAAATTTTTCAGGCTATTTTTACCAACATGCCTGGGGATAACCATAGTGCTCGACTATTCCAACTCACAAATCATCTCACTCGAAACCGGATTAGCGGCTAAGCAAGACGGAACATTTAAAATCATCCACATCTTTAACTTACACAACTATGAAGAAACTCTGGCAAAGTTAGAAGATTCATTTCATTCACTCACCTCATCTCATCCATTACACCCCTATCTCTCATACGAAATAAAACATATTCATACTGATTTACGCATTCTTCAAACACAAAAAAGACAAAAAAGGGCAATAGAAGCAATAGCATGGAAAGGGCTGGCGGGATCACCAGGCCACCACGATTACGAGATCTTACAAAATAAGATAAATGAGCAATTAGAAAACAACAAAAAACAAGTAGTAATTAACAGATTAATTAACCAAAAAATTAACCAACTTACTAATGCAACTAACGCAATATTAAAAGTTACCCAGAGCTCGGAAGAAATCGTAAATCAAAAAGCAAATATTTTAAAGTACAAAATTCAATTAATAAAAGAAGAAATAACCAATATAATATACGCAATTACATGGGCCAAATCTAACACAATAAACTCTTTTGTATTCACAAGCACAGAAACCACAGTAGTGGAAGATATCTTTAAAAAAGAAGACGACTTATTTTTTAACATAGAGGAATTATTGGAATTTGCTAAAGTTAAATTAGCCACAAATGGCAACGACCTCATCTATATTATTAGCCTCCCAACTATTAA
This sequence comes from Drosophila fuyamai, assembly GCA_018153365.1. Taxonomy (NCBI): domain Eukaryota; kingdom Metazoa; phylum Arthropoda; class Insecta; order Diptera; family Drosophilidae; genus Drosophila; species Drosophila fuyamai. The sequence continues at coordinate 228,697 of JAECXW010000395.1, read as the reverse complement.
AAAAGGTAATTGTAGAACTTTAAAAATTAAAGCAATAAAAAAAGCCCAAATAATTAATGATATAAAATACAAAAATTTGTTAGAGTGTAAGAGACAATTATTTGCACTTAAAAAACCTTGCGAATCCCATAATGATAAGACAATTTGTAATTCAGAAAATTTGTTAGATTTAAGCAATGATACTTGTGTAAAGGCTCTCCTGAACCTTCAAGAACCTGAATGTAAAACAAGTGTGCCAGCTCTAAGAGATCGCCGAATTCAAATTGATAATTTGAACTGAGTAACGGGTATCTCGTTACTCAGTTCAAATTATCAATTTGAATTCGGCGATCTCTTAGAGCTGGCAGCTTTACAGCACGAGCATCAGCACCAGCGCTTCTTGTTTGACTCAGACCTCCAATTTGGCTAACTTGATTTGATTTGCATAGTTCTTGGGATATAGTTCGGTATTGACAAATGAAAACCATCGCAATTTCCTTTACTAAAAATCCTTATCGAGAAATAACGTTGACTCTGTTGAGCACCTTGGCCAGCTGTTCCAAAGTCATCCGTTAGATGGCGCCATGAAAGGCGGAAATGTAGGCGCTAGCCAGGCTTAAGCGTTTAATGGGTTTTTGGGCGTTAGAGTGGGCGTGGCAAACTTTTATTAGGCCAATCGATAGGTATTGACGAAACAAATACATATCAATTAAAATGTTCATAATAGCGTCAGAGGGGGCGTGGCACCATTTTGAAACAAACTTGCGCTGCGTAGGAACTCCTAAAATCTACATGCAAAATGCCAATCTTCTAGCTTTTATAGTTTCCGAGATCTCAGCGTTCATACGGATGGACCGACAGACGGACAGACGGAGAGACGGAGAGACAGACAGACGGACATGGCTAGATCGACTCGGCTAGTGATCCTGAACAAGAATATATATACTTTATAGGGTCGGAAACGCTCCCTTTTACTTTACGAGTAACGGGTATAATGATCAACAATCAACACATCCCAGATTTTGAGGAAATACTGCCAGGCACCATACTACTGAACGACTTTAATGGGCCAGTCTCGCTAGACGAAAAACTTCTACAACTGCAAGGCTCCTTTATAATACAGTACCGTAATTCAACAGTAACTATTGGCGAAACTAGTTACAAATCAAAAGAAGTCAACTTAGTCGAACCAGAACCACCGTTATTCCAACTAATGGGAAAAAAAGACGAAGTTAGAGGAAGTTCTCTCACTACAAATGATCAAGGAACTCAATATAAACAACACAAAAGCGCTGGAAAAACTAAGAAGCAAAACAACTATAGAATCTTCCGTTAGCTACGGATCGGCCATCATTCTACTTCTACTAATAATAGGATCGATCACGGAACTCCTACGAAGACGTAAATCAACGGAAAGTACATCAGCTTCCGTGCCAGAAACGCAAGAAGAGCCCCCACATTCTGGACCTATTCTCTACGTCGTTGCGACCGAGGACATTCGCGTTTAAGGAGGGAAGAGTTAACACCTAAAATTATATGAAGACCCAGACATAAGTAAGAGTAAGCATTGATTACACAACAAATGCCCTCAATAAAGTTCACACGAACTAAGCCACGTGCGCTGAGCTTGCTCCTTTCGGTCAGCGATCGTGGGAATGCAGAATAGCCAATTTCCAAAGTTCATCGAACTTGGCCAAGTGCATACAACAAAAACTATAACTCGAATGCATTGGCCAATGACAATTAAAATTGGCCAACAGCGACAGCCAAGAATAGCAGCAACCAAAGAAAAGATTGATTTTTATACCCTTGCAGAGGGTATTATAATTTTGGTCAAAAGTGTGCAACGCAGTGAAGGAGTCATCTCCGACCCTATAAAGTATATATATTCTTGATCAGAATCACCTCCTGAATTGTCCGTCTGTCCGTCTGTCTGTTTCTACGCGAACTAGTCTCTCAGTTTTAAAGATATCGAATAGAAACTTTGCACACACCCTTCTTTCCTTTGCACGCAGTATATAAATCGGAACGGCCGGGATCGGCCGACTATATCCTATAGCTGCCATATAACTGAACGATAGGAAATGCCATAACTCTGGTGTTTGTAAAGTTAGGAAGTTGGGCTTTTCTATGGCTTTTTCGACCTACCAAATTTCATAAGGATCGGCCGACTATATCCTATAGCTCCCATATAACGATAGGAAATACCATAACATTGGTGTTTTTATAGTTAGGAAGTTGGGATTTTCTATGGGTTTTATATTTGGCCAATCAATCCAACCTACTAAATTTTATAGGGATCGGCCGACTATATCCTATAGCTGCCATATAACTGAACGATTGAAAATGCCATAACTTTGGTGTTTTTAAGGTTAGGAAGTTGGGATTTTTATGAGTATTACAAATGCATTATATGAATAATTTTGGAGAATATTATTTACAGAATATTCTGCAAGGGTATATCAACTTCGGCTCCGCCCGAAGTTAGCTTTCCTTTCTTGTTTATTATATTATTTTGGTGATAAACCTTTTATTCTTAAACACTTTAAATACAAGACACTTTCAGATTACTTTCTAAATTTTGTCATCCGATCGCGGTCGCGATAAAAATAGGACTGCCGCTTAATTTCTAAATCTGATCCAATGAACCTCGGCCACGAGTGTTTCTTTTTGAACTTTAGAACTTCAATTTTTGTTTAGATTAAAAGCTTAAGATGAAACTGTTGCATCTCATTGTGAAATTCAATTATGCTGACCGATGCAATTTGCTGTGAACTTGAAACGGAAAAGGGCACAACTGATTGGGATTCAAACGGAAGCTGATGTTTACTTTAATTTTAATTTGCGCTTAAGATGAAACTGTCGCATTTCATTGTGAAATTCAATTAGCAATTAATTGGGCTTCGAACGGAAGCTGATGTTTACTTTAATTTTGATTTGTTTAACTTAGTTGGGGAACCAAGATCGGACCTCAAAGCCAAAGGCAAAGGCAAAGGCAAATGCATAGTTTGAAAATATTGTTTATAAAAGCCATAAGTGGCCTGGTTTCACGGGTTGGATAACTCTCCCCCTTCTAAAATAGATCGCCCCGATTCAATATGAAATTCATTTAATTGCTCTCTTAATTCTGTTATAAAATTTTCTTGATTAATAGATTTTTCTGGTTCTGGCCGTTGTTTTTTGGTTACAAATAATATAGCATTTTTGTATTTTATAATAAGTAAAAAAATCAAATATATAATGATTAAAATTAATAATATAAAAGTAAGTGATATTTTAGTATTATTAATTTTAATTAAAGGATTAAAAATGTTTATATTATCTAACGAAAGTTCCGAGTTATTTGATAATATATAATCGGATATTTCATAATTTTTGAAGTGGTTTGTAGTTATGTAATCAAGAATTTTGTTTTCCAAATTGGTATATGAGATATTATTAATATTGGTTGTACCATTAAATGTTATTAAAAATGAACCATTTAAATGGGAGTTGTTAACAATATTGTTACCATTTATAAGAATGGCACCATCTTGTATGATGTCAATTTTTGTTTTTTTTCAAGTCGATTTCTCTCCATTTAATAATCGGGTAAAACAATCGGGTTTTTTCCTTAATTAAAGTGCAATAATTATTAAAAAGTTCGTTCCTAAAGTTAGACATTTCATAAAACATATTTGCGCATTTTGCGACTTGATTGCTTAATACTACTTTCCCATCTTTTTGGGAAATCGCTCTAGCGTGATAAATTTCGCATCTGTTTTTAATTATTGGGTATAAATGATTAAAAGTTCTTTATGCAGTGCGATTTTAAAAACAGAGATGTCCATTAAATCAGCGATAATTACTGGTTTTTGTTCATGTTTTAATATTTCCATGATGTCATCATTGTTCAAAATTTTGGTATTAAAAACATCAATTTTTGCTAGTGTAATTGTGTCAATTAAATTTTTCATATCAAATGTTAGTAAACGATGTTTTCGCAGTGGTAAATCTTGATCAATAAAAACATTTTTAAAATCATCAGAAAGAGATTCAATTTCTTTGAACAATTTGGAATTGATAATAGATTGCTTATTATTATTTTCAATTAATTCATTGATTTTATTCTGAACTTTAATAAAATCATCATGATCCGGGGTTACAGCTAACCATTTCCATTCAGTGTCTAACTCACTTATACCTCTTTTTGATCTAGTTGATATTAATTGTGATAAAATTAATTCGATTACTTCTATGTCATATTTAATTTCCCATTGTGACCTTTTATTAGAATCCCTTTTTATATTATCTGATTCCAATTTTATTATTTCTTTATAAAAACTTAACTTAGTTACGTGGAATAAATCTGCGCATGAATCGTACGTCAATACGTCTTTATTGTCCTTGAATAAAAGATACTCGTGACTTGTATAGTCAATTATTTCTGATTTTGTTAATAAAATAAGGTGTAATATGAGCACCAGATAAAACATTTTCTGCAAAAGGTAAAAAAAAGTAATATATAAATATTTTGAATTTTATATTATCCTTGTGAATAATCCTATTTCTATTGTTGATTATTATTTTGTTAGGTAAATTTTCTTTAACTACTTGTTTTTTATATCTAGTTTTAAGTTATTTCTTTCCTCGTGTTTCTTCTTATAAACTACCTGTCCTACATGATAATCTTAGTCTTTTCTGTTTTCATTATGTATTTCTAACATTTTTTCTTGTGTATTTTTTAAAATTTGAGGAATGTTATCGTGCTCTATATTATTATATAGTACGTCAAAAGGTTTTTGGTTCGTTGTTGAATGAATGCTCTGATTATATTCTTAAGCGGCTCTTATTACTATTTCGGAATAGTCCGTTAAATTAAATTCTTCTTTTATGCAATAGCTAGTTCTGTTAATGTAGAATGTACCCTTTCAACTTTTCCGTTTGAGGTACTGTGCCTCGGGTCTGCGTTATGTAAAGTTAAACCGCACCTTTGTGCAAAAGATTTAAATTGGGCCGAGGTAAAGCTCGGTTCATTATCGGTCAATATTATTTTGGCTTGCGGAAATTGTTGAAGAAGTTCCATTACTTTGTTCTCGATATTTAATTTATTTTGGATTTCTTTTACTACTAGAAATTTTGAGTAAGCGTCAATACAAGTTTTGAAAGTAAGACTTTGCGCGTAATATATATGTATCAATATGTAAATTTTCGCCTCCTTTACTTGGGATTGGGGACTCTCCCATTGGAATTTTAATTGGATGTCTGTTATATTTGTTTTCGTTGCAAATGTTACAATTTTTTATATATTCTTTTAATTTTGTAAGTAAGTTTGGCCAATAATACAATCTACTGATTTCTTTATAATTTTCGACTAGTCGCCTGCGCGCTCTACAATGTGTTTCTTCGATTATAAGTGCTCTGTCTTCAGAATTTTCTACATCTTGGACAAATATTCTTGTATACCAAAAGTTATTCATAAAATTATCTTTAAGTGGTTTTTGAATTCTATAAAAGTCCTCTAAAGTACAATGAATATCGACTGTTAAATTAGGAAGAATATATTCCCTTAAGATTGATATCAAATTTTCGGAAGTGTCAAATTCTATTATATGTCTGGTATTTTCGAATATATTAACCGACTCATGTATTGTATACCTCCCCGTTGCTAATAGCAATTGTTGCTTAAACTGGTTTAAGGGTTTACGGGTTTCTTGTATAACATTCTCAAAACTACTCTCTGCTGAATGCTGAGTGTTTTGATCTGAGACCGACTCGTTACTGTCAGTTAAGTTATTGATCTGAATCCTTGATAAGGCGTCTGTAACTACATTAGTTGTACCTGGCTTATAAATGACTTTGGGAGTGAAACTTTCTATGAAGGAGTACCAGCGTTTCATTTCGATATTAGGATTTTTATCAGAAATTGCGAAAGATAATGGTTGATGATCGGTTTGAATTTCAATTCCAATCACTCCGTATAAGTAATTTCTTACATTTTTAAGGGCCCATACTATGGCTAAAAGTTCTTTTTTATTAGTTGCATAAACTTGTTATGTTTTAGTCAAGGTTTTTGAAATAAAAGTAATTGGTTTACCTTCTTGAGATAATACTGCACCAATTGCGACGTCCGAAGCGTCGGTGGTCAGGGTAAATTTTTTATTATAGTCCGGTTGAACTAGTTCTACTTGTGCAATGAGATTTTCTTTCAGCTCGTTGAAAGCTTTAATAGCTGGGTCATCCAGCTGAACTAACATTTTTGTTTACACAAATTTTTTTTGAAATTTTGACATTATGACCTCCAAGATATTTGCTTAGAGGTTTCGCTATGAAGGCGTAATTTAAAAAAAAATTTCTATAATAACCCGTAATGCCTAGGAACATTCCCTATTTGTTCTCTTAGGATGTCGTCTATTGCTCTCTGAAAATTGGTATTTTCCATTATTTATTGAAAAATATGTTTTTTTGACATCAGATTTTCTCCTCTCTTTGGGACTACCAGAACTGGTGAATTGTAAGGGCTTCGGCTATGCCTTATAATATCTTCTGACAACATTATATTGATTTCGCTATTCACGAAGTCCGTGACAGATAAAGCATACGGATATTGTTTCCCAGATATTGGCCTGTCATGAATAAAATTTATTTCCCCTTTTATGTCTGTTCTCAAAGGAGTTTGCATATTTATCTTTGAATACTCTTTTTCAATATAGTGAACTATTTTTCCTTTAGTTCGTCTAATTGATTAGTCCTTAAATTATTTATCTGTTGTTTGTCGGATAACTCAACGACGGCGGGCTTGAAATTTTTACATTTCAAACGATTTTTATTTATCCGATTTTTAACGGCATTTACTTCGTCGGCATTCTCAAGATTTTCAATTCCCAAGACATTTGTATTTTTATTGACGGATATTTCTACGTCGGCGTTCTCAGGATTTTTAATTCCCAAGATATTTTTTTTTTTATTGACGGATATTTCTACGTCGGCGTTCTCAGGATTTTCGAATCCCAAGCTTTTCTCACTATTTTCCACATATAATGAATCCGTGTTTTCGCTAATTTTATCATCGAAATATTTTTATACCTTGCAGAGGGTATTATAATTTTGGTCAAAAGTGTGCAACGCAGTGCAGGAGACATCTCCGACCCTATACAGAATATATATATTCTTGATCAGGATCACCTCCTGAGTTGATAAAAGCATGTTCGTATGTCTGTTTCTACGCGAACTAGTCTCTCAGTTTTAAAGATATCAAATTGAAACTTTGCACACACCCTTGTTTCCTTTGCACGCAGTATATAAGTCGGAACGGCCGGGATCGGCCGACTATATCCTATAGCTACCATAAAACTGATTGATCGGAAATGCCATAACTTTGGTGTTTGTTAAGTTAGGAAGTTGTGATTTTTTATGGGTTTTATATTTGGCCAATTAATCCGACCTACCAAAATTTCATAAGGATCGGGCGACTATTTCCTATAGCTGCCATAAAACTGATTGATCGGAAATGCCATTACTTTGGTTTTTGTTAAGTGAGGAAGTTGTGATTTTTTATGGGTTTTACTTTTGACCAATTTATCCGACCTACCAAATTTCATAAGGATCGGCCGACTATTTCCTATAGCTGCCATATAACTGAACGATTGGAATTGCCATAACTTTGGTGTATTTAAAGTTGGGAAGTTGGGATTTTTTATGAGTATTAAGAATGCATCAAATGAATAATTTTGGGGAATATTACTGTTCGGAGCAGCCCGCCTAGACTAGTCTAGTGCGCATAGGTGTATGGCTGAACCTGTAGCGCTCTTGCGCTCTCCTCTTTATATCTGCCTTATCTCGCTAAGCTGTCGCGCTACGTATTCAGCGATTACATTGTAAAACCTAAATTGAAATATGAAGCCAGGCTTTCGGCTGCAGCAGTGCAGGTTCGACTGGCAGAATAAACACAACACGTACATAAACTGATAAAATTAAAAGCGTTATTATTACAAAACGTAAGGGTGGCATTTTTGTTGTCTTCCCCCAAAACATTTGGTGACCCCGACGTGATCGCTGTTTTATTTGCCGCCTGCAACTCGGTTTTATTATTGTTTTATATCGTTTAAACAATATATTTTTGGTTTCGCTGTCGTTTGCGGGCATTCGGTCACAAACACACGGACTTACATACAAGTGCACACAGCTGGCCGTTTAAGTTTTACATTTCGCGCTGTGAAAAGCCGGCAGGCTGGTGATCTTTTTGTACATTTCGCGCTGTGAAAAAATCAAAACAGTGTTGTGCTGCAAATTATAAACAAAAGGAGAATAACATTTAACTATTCTAAAAGTGCATAGTGCAGTGCATACATATACATAATTTCAAGTCCGCTGTTATCAGGCGGAACAACAACAACAAAGTTCCGTTGCGTTTTCGACGACGCTTGGTGTCGCGCATTTTTCGCGGCAAAGGTTAAAAGGTTATTCACCCCTCTTAACCGGTTCGGACATTTTTCTTTTATTTTTTTTGTGTGCGACTAAGAAATGGCTGCTCCAGAAAACGCGGTTCGGCCTCAAAATGACGCGCCAAATGAAATAGAATTTTTTCGCGCCAAAGTGCAATCAATTCTGCGGCAAACAAACGCGATGAAATTATATTTAACAACTGAGTCTATAGATCAGTTGGATGAAGCTGATCTTCTCGCGCGATTGGACTGGGTTAATTCCTTAAATTCGTCGTTTGACTCCGCACAGACATCGCTGGAACGGCTGGATTTAAAGGAGACTTCGAGTGATAGGCGATGGGAATTTTCGGAGGTTTTTATGGATGTGAAGGCGAAGCTCAATAGAGGCTTAGCGGCCCAGCGCAGTGCAATTGTTGGGTAGCACAGCTGCCAACTCCACATCTATAGACATCAACCACCATTCTGATCTTTCTTTTCGGACACGGAAGCCTCGATTACCGAACCTGGAGATTGCTCGATTTCATGGATCTTATGCTGAGTGGCCGGACTTTCTCGCAACGTTCACCGCGGTCATTGGAAATGATGACGAGCTAAGCGACATTGAAAAGCTGCAATATTTACGGTCTAGTCTAGGCGGCGTAGCTCTGGAGACCATACGCTCGCTCGAACCTTCAAATGACAATTATAAAAAGGCTTTGAATCTGCTCATAAATCGATTTGATAATAAAGTTTTACATTTTCAGGCACACGTTCAAGCAATATTTGGTTTAAAAGGTGTCGAGAAGGGATCTGCCAAGGGTCTTCGTGAGCTCAGCGATTCTATGAACGCACATCTTCGGGCAATCCAAACGCTGGCCACTACTCAGCAAATTTTGGATGGATTACTGATTCATATCGTCGTTCACAAGCTGGATCAACGGACTCGGGAAAAATGGGAAGAGGATTTGCCAATCGCTGAGTTATCTTCATGGACTGCTATGGAGTCGTTTTTGGAGAAAAGATGCAGGATGATGGAAAATTTGGATCAAGCTTTGGTAACGCAACCACCAGGCCATCAGGTGGGAAAAAATGTGCATAAATATAACCCAAGTGCACTCATTGCGTCTTCTACTAACTTAAATCATCCAATATGCCTATTTTGCGATGCGAGAGATCATTATTTGCCAAAGTGCTCTAGATTTTTAAATTTGAGCCCTCATCTTCGATTTAGAGAATCCAAGAAAATGCACCTTTGTCTAAACTGTTTGCGCAAGGGGCATAGTTTGCAGCAATGCAAATCAACTCATTGCAGATATTGTCGCATGAAGCACCACTCACTATTGCATATGACCCCTGACTCATCCGCACCACCTCCATCATCAGACCCACTCTCGAGCTCTCAGCCATCACCATCTACTTCATCAGCACTGGTGTCATGCTCACAACTTGATCGTCAGGTATCGCACCCTCCACCAAATGCTTCAAATACTGTGCCAATAAATTACGTTTTGCTGCCTACTGCTATTGTCTATGTAAAAAATAGGGTTGGTTCATTTATGCCCTGTCGAGCAATCTTAGATTCCGCTTCTCAATTGAACTTTATAACTACGCGCCTAGCTAGCCAGTTAAATTTGAAATATAGGCATTCGCATACACTAATTTCTGGGATCGGTGAGTCCTCTATGAACTCTGATAAATCAGTGGATATTTTTGCGCAATCACGGGATGCAGGCTATCGTGCGTCATTCACAGCTGTTGTGACTCACAGTATCACTGATTATCAGCCGAATTTCAAAATAAATACATCAGGATGGAGGATTCCACAAAACATTTCGCTCGCTGACCCTTATTTCAACCAATCACAACGAATCGACTTGTTAATTGGCGCTGGTCTGTTTTTCGAAATAATTGCTATGGGGCAAATACATTTGGATAGCATGTTGCCAACACTCCAAAACACCAAACTTGGTTGGATCGTTTCTGGTGGGATGTCGACTACTCCAAATCATAAGTCTGTCTTAGCCGCCATTGTCAAGGATACTACGGATCATTCTGAGGATGACGCACTTGCTGCCATAGTAAAGCGATTTTGGGAAATTGAGGATTGTAATCCATCAAAGCCAGCACTGTTGCCTGAGGACTTGCAATGCGAACAACTGTTCAAGGAAAACTGCACTAGACTTGGGAATGGTCAATACTCTGTTCGTCTCTTATCCACTTCGGGATTCGAAAGTTTAGGTGATTCCTATTGCCTAGCTCGTCGTCGTTTTAGGAGTTTAGAAGCTAAGCTAGATAGAAACCCTGTTCTCAAAGCTCAGTATTCGGCCTTTCTCCAGGAATACATCAACTTAGGCCACATGTCTCTCGCACCAAAGGATCCAACAGTACCACAATTCTTCTTGCCCCACCATTGTGTGCATAAGCAGGAAAGTACGAGCACAAAGCTTCGGGTCGTCTTTGATGGGTCTGCTAGAACTACTTCTGGCAGCTCTCTGAACGACTTGCTTCTTGCAGGGCCAACAATTCAGCAAAAAATCTTTAACATTCTACTTCGCTTCCGATTTTTTAAAGTTGCCCTCTGTGGAGACATCTGCAAGATGTACCGCTGCGTGCGTGTGTCCCACCCGGATGACTTTTTGCAGTGTATTGTTTGGCGAGAGAAGTCCACGGATGAGTTGAGTGTTTACAAATTGAACACGGTGACTTATGGTACCAAGCCAGCTGCCTTTTTGGCTATAAGAGCCATGCATCAGCTCTCTTATGATGAGGAGGATTCGTTTCCAATTGGAGCAAAAATTGTTCGTAGGGACTTCTACGTGGATGATTTAATCTCTGGTGGCGAGTCAATTGAAGAGGTTAGGGAAATTCGTCGACAGGTGAAGGATCTATTGTCGCGAGGCCATTTTCCAATCCGCAAATGGTGTTCTAATGATGGACGCGCCCTCGAAGGAGAGTCTGACTGCGATAAGGAGAAGTTAATTCAATTTCACGACGGATCAGCTGTTACCAAGGCGCTGGGATTAGCCTGGGATCCTTCTTCTGACCAACTTCTGTTCAACTTTTCTCAATTATCTGTAAATCATCGAGTCACCAAGCGTATTGCACTTTCAACAATAGCCAAATTCTATGATCCGCTCGGTTTAATAACACCGATTGTCACAAAGGCCAAGATCTTTTTGCAATCCCTATGGAATGCTAGCGTGGATTGGGATGACACATTACCAGAGCCTATTCTTTCGTCATGGGGGGAGTTGACCTCTCAGTTATCGATCGTCCAAAACTTGAAATTTTCACGATTCGTAATGCAACCTCAGTCTTCCATCCAGTTACATGGATTCTGCGATGCTAGCATAGCGGCTTATGGAGCGTGTTTATACTTGCGGTCGGAGGCCAATGGAGAAGCAAAGGTCCACTTGCTCTGCGCCAAGTCGAGAGTGTCCCCTTTAAAGGCTTTGACAATTCCAAGATTGGAGTTGTCGGCAGCGCTTTTATTGGCGGAGCTTATCGTAAGCGTCAAGGAAACCATCGATTTCGAATGCGACTTTTATTGCTGGTCCGACTCGTCTATCGTACTGGCGTGGATTCGGCAGCCTCCGAGGGATTTCAACGTATTTGTATCCAACAGAATCGCGAAAATTCAGGAGATGACAAAAGGCATGACTTGGCACCATGTTCCAACAAGCTTAAATCCGGCGGATGTCGTATCGCGAGGCTGTACCCCGAGAGAATTGCTGGAGCACTCCCTGTGGGCTAACGGGCCTCCATTCCTGCTGCAAAGCTCGTCAAAATGGCCCTCTCTTCCAAATGCAGTTAAGGATCTTCCAGAACGTCGTTCCGCAGCGCTAGTTGGAACTGTTTGCACTGACATTTCGATCAACTGCAAATTCCTTAACCCTTTTCATAAGTTGCAGCGTGTATTTGCGTACATTTATCGGTTCATTTCGAATTGCAGAGCAAAATCTTCACCTTCAAGGAACCGTATTACCGTTGAGGAGCTCAATTCGGGGACCGTACTTCTTCTGAGGAGCATCCAACAGGTTCACTTAGCCAAGGAGTATGGATGTCTTAGCCAGGGCAGGCCGTGTCCACAGAAGAGCAAGCTGATTTCGCTGAGACCAATAATCGGCTCCGATGGATTACTTCGCGTTGGTGGAAGACTTCAGAATGCAAATCTGGACTACGATACTCAGCATCCGATATTGTTACCCAAGGATCATCCAGTTACAAAGGCAATCATCGTATATTTTCATATAAAATACTTGCACGCAGGATCGCAAGCGTTACTTGCCACATTAAGGCAAAGGTATTGGCCAATTGGAGGACGAAAGTTCGTGGCTACCGTCATCAACAAATGCTTCAGATGTTTTCGGATGAAGCCTGTCACTTGGGAGCACGTTATGGGCAGCCTGCCAGCCAATCGAGTTCAGCCTAACCCAGCATTTCATACCACGGGAGTAGATTATTGTGGACCATTTTATCATAAGGCAGAGGCCCGCAACAAGGCGCCTCACAAGTGCTACATAGCCGTCTTTGTCTGCTTCTCTACGAAGGCCACGCATTTGGAAGTCGTCCAGGATCTCACAACGGATTCTTTCATCGCAGCGTTGAGAAGATTCACCAGCCTGAGAGGCACTCCGCGCACTATTTGGAGTGACAATGCGACGAATTTTGTCGGCGCTAAGAGCGAGCTAACCGAGCTGAAGAATCTATTTCTGAGCGAACCCCACACGGCTGCGATAGCTTCCTCTTGCTTAGCTGATGGGATTGATTGGAAGTTCATACCTCCGCGTGCCCCACATTTCGGTGGTTTATGGGAGGCGGCTGTTAAATCGGCCAAATTTCATTTTTATAGAGTCGTCGGTGCTTCCATCTTGGGCCTCGATGAATTGAGAACTCTCGCTTATGAGATTTCTGCCATTCTTAACTCCCGTCCATTCTGTCCAATTTCAGAAAACGCTGAAAGTCTTGACGTGTTAACGCCGGCCCATTTCCTGAAAGGCTCCAGCTACTCAAGGTTTCCTGAGCCTGATATCACGCATCTCCGAGAAGGCCGCCTCAGCAGATGGCAAAGGGTGACACAGATGCAGCAGCAATTCTGGAAGCGGTGGAGCAGCGAGTATTTATCCTTGCTCCAAGAAAGGAGTAAGTGGCGCGTCGAAACATCCAACATCAAGGTCGGAAGCATCGTGTTGCTGAAGGAGGACAACCTTCCACCCTTGAAATGGCAGCTGGGGTGCATCCAAGGAGTCGTTCCAGGCGAGGACGGTGTCGTCAGAGTAGCTATGGTCCGTACAGCTACGGGTCTAGTCAAGAGAGCCGTCGCCAAGTTAGCCGTTCTGCCCATCGATTCCCATTTAGTTGGAGCCCTACTTCCTCCAACGGGGGGAGTATGTTCGGAGCAGCCCGCCTAGACTAGTCTAGTGCGCAAGGTGTATGGCTGAACCTGTAGCGCTCTTGCGTTCTCCTCTTTATATCTGCCTTATCTCGCTAAGCTGTCGCGCTACGTATTCAGCGATTACATTGTAAAACCTAAATTGAAATATGAAGCCAGGCTTTCGGCTGCAGCAGTGCAGGTTCGACTGGCAGAATAAACACAACACGTACATAAACTGATAAAATTAAAAGCGTTATTTTTACAAAACGTAAGGGTGGCATTTTTGTTGTCTTCCCCCAAAACAATTACTTACAGAATATTCGGCTCCGCCCGAAGTTAGCTTTCCTTTCTTGTTTTATAATAAATTCTTTTAACGGAAGAATATTATTTACTTCAATTAAACTTATTTCATTTTTTTCCTCATTATCATAATATTATATTTTAAGTTTTCTATTTTCCCTTTATATTCCAAGACTCCCTTTTCTCTATATATTATATCTCCAATTTTTCTTAATAAATTGAATCCAATTAGAAGGTCAGATTCTAATCCTTCGATTTCATAAAATAAATGTCTTGTTTCAAATATATTTATAATATGATAATATTTAATATTTAATATTCAGGATCACCTCCTGAGTTGATATAAGCATGTCCGTATGTATGTTTCTACGCGAACAAGTCTCTCAGTTTTAAAGATATCGAATTGAAACTTTGCACACACCCTTCTTTCCTTTGCACGCAGTATATAAGTCGGAACGGCCGGGATCGGCCGACTATATCCTATAGGTGCCATATAACTGAACGATAGGAAATGCCATAACTCTGGTGTTTGTAAAGTTAGGAAGTTGGGATTTTCTATGCCTTTTTTATTTGCCCAATCAATCCGACCTACCAAATTTTATAAGGATCGGCCGACTATATCCTATAGCTGCCATATAACTGAACGATTGAAAATGCCATAATTTTGGTGTTTTTAAAGTTAGGAAGTTGGGATTTTTATGAGTATTAAGAATGCATCATATGAATAATTTTGTAGAATATTATTTACAGAATATTCTGCAAGGGTATATCAACTTCGGCTCCGCCCGAAGTTAGCTTTCCTTTCTTGTTATACCCGTTACTCGTAGAGTAAAAGCGTTTCCGACCCTATAAAGTATATATATTCTTGCTCAGGATCACTAGCCGAGTCGATCTAGCCATGTCCGTCTGTCTGTCCGTATGAACGCTGAGATCTCGGAAACTATAAAAGCTAGAAGATTGGCATTTTGCATGTAGATTTTAGGAGTTCCTACGCAGCGCAAGTTTGTTTCAAAATGGTGCCACGCCCCCTCTGACGCCCACAAGCCACAAGCTGAGGCCACAGTATTGATGCTATTATGAAAATTTTAATTGATATGTATTTGTTTCGTCAATACCTATCGATTGGCCTAATAAAAGTTTGCCACGCCCACTCTAACGCCCAAAAACCCATTAAACGCTTAAGCCTGGCTAGCGCCTACATTTCCGCCTTTCATGGCGCCATCTAACGGATGATTTTGGAACAGCTGGCCGAGGTGCTCAACAGAGTCAACGTTAATTCTCGATAAGGATTTTTATTAAAGGAAATTGCGATGGTTTTCATTTGTCAATACCGAAATATATCCCAAGAACTATGCAAATCAATCAAGTTAGCCAAATTGGAGGTCTGATTCTAACAATGGCGTATGTGTGTATGTATGTAAGCATTGCACTCAAAAACATAAACATAAACACAGCTGTTGGTGCAGGACAAAAGCTGCCTGCGCTAAAGAAGCGCTGGTGCTGATGCTCGTGCTGTAAAGCTGCCAGCTCTAAGAGATCGCCGAATTCAAATTGATAATTTGAACTGAGTAACGGGTATCTAATAGCCGAGGCACTCGACTATAGCGTTCTCACTTGTTTTAATATATGGTGCTCCAAAAAAGGCACAAACGCCGGAAAATTACGACAAGTAATTGCTGATGTCCAAAAAAAAATTTAATAAAAACGGCTTTAGAGATAAACTGACCAATTCAACCAATTGAGTACATTTGCAACAAAATTTTGATTTTTGGATGCGTTATAAACGTACGAAATCTTCTATTTTACAATATGAGTCTGATTGGCTGACTATAACGGAGTCAATTTTATTGAATAATACAAAAAAAGAACCCCAAGAAAATGCGGAAAGTGCTCCACTCGGCCATAGAGTAAGAAATTATATATCATTTGCTCTGCCCGGCTCTCAGCAGAGCTTTGGCAGAGGCCCGGGCAGAGCAAATTAAACCTCTATATAGTTTCTTACTCTATGCTCTATGCTCTAAGATGCGTAACGGCCATACATTGGTTTTGCAGCTTTTTTTTTGGTGGCGACGAAAATTCCGCTCTCTCCGCTCGCACAAAGTTGAGAGCGTAAAAATCTAAAAATAAAATTGCACGAATAAGGAAGTGCGTATGTGTGCGTACTTGTTTCAGTATAGAGTAAGAAACTATATAGAGGTTTCATTTGCTCTGCCCGCGCTCTCGAGTGACTTTGCCAGTGATGCCACGTAGGGGAAAAACGGAAAAAAGAGAGTTTTTCATTTGTTCGAATCGAGCTTGAATCCATGCCCATGGTGAATTCTTATTGCTGCACTGCTCGCTCTTATTCCTAAGGATAGGTGCGAAAACTCCCCATACTATTGCTTGTGCCTCGCACATGTTGGGTTGGTGAGAAACCGAAGTTAGAAGAAGTTAGCTTCGAACATGGCTCTCAGCAGAGCTTTGGCAGAGGCCCGGGCAGAGCAAATTAAACCTCTATATAGTTTCTTACTCTATGCTCTATGCTCTAAGATGCGTAACGGCCATACATTGGTTTTGCAGCTTTTTTTTTGGTGGCGACGAAAATTCCGCTCTCTCCGCTCGCACAAAGTTGAGAGCGTAAAAATCTAAAAATAAAATTGCACGAATAAGGAAGTGCGTATGTGTGCGTACTTGTTTCAGTATAGAGTAAGAAACTATATAGAGGTTTCATTTGCTCTGCCCGCGCTCTCGAGTGACTTTGCCAGTGATGCCACGTAGGGGAAAAACGGAAAAAAGAGAGTTTTTCATTTGTTCGAATCGAGCTTGAATCCATGCCCATGGTGAATTCTTATTGCTGCACTGCTCGCTCTTATTCCTAAGGATAGGTGCGAAAACTCCCCATACTATTGCTTGTGCCTCGCACATGTTGGGTTGGTGAGAAACCGAAGTTAGAAGAAGTTAGCTTCGAACATGGCTCTCAGCAGAGCTTTGGCAGAGGCCCGGGCAGAGCAAATGAAACCTCTATATAGTTCTTTACTCTATGGCGAAAGTAAAATTCAGAGCAAAGAAAATGCCGCAGAAATGAATGAAAATGTCATAACGTTCCAGAGCATCATTTCACAGAAAAAGGGAATTCATTGCACCGATTCGGAAAAACGGCTATTTTTGCAAATTTATATGCACCGCCCGAAGGCATACAATAATTTAAAAATCAATTTGGGCTTCAATATGCCATCAGAGGCATCTTTGAGAAGATGGTTGCCCTCAAAGGAATTTAAGCCTGGCTTTACCGGAGATCATATTGTTATACTAAAAGAATTTGTTAACAATATGAATGAGTCCGATAGGAATTGTACAATTCTCTTCGACGAAATGTCGATCAAGTCAGGACTTGAATACGGTGGCTCACAGCTTATTTGACCCACACCTAATTTTCAACATTAAACAGGTATAACTCCTAAACCATAAGAGATACCCATAAAAAATAAAACGCAGAAAGGTTAACTGTTGTTTTAACTTAAAAAATATGTTTTCATTTTTTTTATTCTAGCAAGGAACTTCTTAATTAAACAATAAAAACTAAAAATACTGCCTTTTTCAACGTCACAGCTTATTTGACCCAGTTCATCAAATTAATTATAAAAAATTCCAAAAAAAATAATTCTTTAACTTTTAGTATTTGGTATGTCCGCCCTTTTGGTCCACAACCGACTTCAGTCGATTGGGAATAGATTCGACCAATTTTTTTGTGGTTTCTGGGGGGATTTTAGCGCATTCTTCTAGCAAAGCCGTCTTCAAGTCATTTTTATTGGAAATATTGCGCTCCCGAATTTTTGAGTCCAGCAAAGCCCACAAATTCTCAATAACATTAATATCGGGTGACTGAGCTGGCGATTTCATTATATGGGGACAATTATAACCCAGCCAATATTGAACAATACCCTACATATGCTTTGGATTATTGCCTTGGTAGAACCGAAAACCCTGTCTTATTCCCAATTTCTCAGCACTTTGGAGTAAATTATCCTTATGGATATTAAGATAAACATTGTTATTCATTATGCTTTCAATAAATTTTAGGTTTCCGACTCTTGCTGCGGACTTACAGGCCCAAACCATAACGTGTCCGTCGTCATGCTTAACGGTGGGTTTGTAATGCAGTTCAGTATTGGCTTTACGCCATACGTAAGAACGTCATTTGGACCCAAAAGTATTACATCATTTTCGATGATGAGTCAAAATTAAATATTTTTTGTCCGAGGGACGTTCTTAGCTATGGCATAAAGCGAATACAGAGCTGCAGGACAAAGAGCTAAAACCCACAGTTAAGCATGACGACGGACACGTTATGGTTTGGGCCTGTAAGTCCGCAGCAAGAGTCGGAAACCTAAAATTTATTGAAAGCATAATGAATAACAATGTTTATCTTAATATCCATAAGGATAATTTACTCCAAAGTGCTGAGAAATTGGGAATAAGACAGGGTTTTCGGTTCTACCAAGGCAATAATCCAAAGCATATGTAGGGTATTGTTCAATATTGGCTGGGTTATAATTGTCCCCATATAATGAAATCGCCAGCTCAGTCACCCGATATTAATGTTATTGAGAATTTGTGGGCTTTGCTGGACTCAAAAATTCGGGAGCGCAATATTTCCAATAAAAATGACTTGAAGACGGCTTTGCTAGAAGAATGCGCTAAAATCCCCCCAGAAACCACAAAAAAATTGGTCGAATCTATTCCCAATCGACTGAAGTCGGTTGTGGACCAAAAGGGCGGACATACCAAATACTAAAAGTTAAAGAATTATTTTTTTTGGAATTTTTTATAATTAATTTGATGAACTGGGTCAAATAAGCTGTGACGTTGAAAAAGGCAGTATTTTTAGTTTTTATTGTTTAATTAAGAAGTTCCTTGCTAGAATAAAAAAATGAAAACATATTTTTTAAGTTAAAACAACAGTTAACCTTTCTGCGTTTTATTTTTATGGGTATCTCTTATGGTTTAGGAGTTATACCTGTTTAATGTTGAAAATTAGGTGTGGGTCAAATAAGCTGTGAGCCACTGTATGTCAGAAAGTCTGACCAATTGGTTGGATTTGCAGACTTGGGAGATGGTTATTCTGAAAATGATTAATATTCATCTCCAGCAGAGGGTATGCTGGCCGTGATGATACGCGGCCAGGTTAAACCTTGGAAATATGTTTTGGGCGTATTTTTTTGTAAATAATTTCATTCGAGGCGACCACTATGCAAAACTCCTTAAAAGAGCCGTTGATTGTTGTGTATCAATAGGCCTTAAGGTAACAGCTATCGTTGGCGATCAAGGCGCAATGAATTGTCTAGCTTTTAAAAAATTGGATTCCTTACTAACAAGTCCAAGGCCAGAATTTATTTATGATTTTGTTCATTTGTTCAAGAGTATTAGAAATAATTTCTTGAACAGAGATATCTCATTACCATCAGACCCATTCAAATTTGATGAAATTTCATCTAAAAGTGTGGCGTCTTGGAAGGTAATTGAAGAGTTTTATAACATTTACTCATGCGGTGTATCTCGTTTGGCACCAAAGTTATCGACACAGGTGTTTTCAAACACTGTAAGCCATGGGATCAATGTGTTGAGAATGGCTGGAACCTTAGAAAGTTCTGTTAATGCTATTGAAACATCCGAGTTTCTAAAACCAATGAACGATGGTTTCGACCTTTTAAATGAAGGCAACTATCGTTCAGATAATGACATGAAATCCAAGCTGGAAAATTTCATGAGTTTCTTGGATAAAATACAATTTTTGCCGGACCGCAATATCGGCAAAAATTCAGCTGCACTTTGCGTTATAAAACTAAAAGCAAGCTGTCAGAGAATTATAAACGCATGTGATAAACTTTTGGAAAGTAAAAGCATACAATATATATGCTTTAATCGGTTTTGCCAAGATCCATTGGAAAATTTATTTGGGTTGCTAACATCCAAGTTTGGAAATTTTACCAATTCAACAGCACAGCAATTATTATATGCTTTGAAAAATTTGTGGACTACAAAAATAATAAATGAGCACACACTAAAGAATACAAATTGTATTCCAGATTCTGACCTTTCCTTAGATTGGTCATATGAACCCGGAATGATGCAGGATATTCAACAAAGCAAAATGGAAAGCTGTGCAGAAAAAGCAATAGTTCAAGTAGTTAATCCAGCAACTTAATGGGCTATAGAACCAAGAGAAAGTGCTTGCCCTAACGAAAAGTTAGGAGAACGTAATGCTGTAAGATATTTCTTGGGCTACGTTATTTTAAAAAAATTAAATGCAGATAATTGCCCCAAATGCACAAAATATCTGGCTTGCCTTGATGATATGAAATCAAAAACTGAACAGTTCATCAAGGCAAAAAATTAGAGTTCCCATGAACTATACGTAAAAAATCCTTCTGATGCAATGTTTGAAATAACATTGCATCATGTTTGTATATTTGATACGGAATTTAGGGAACGTCCAAACCGACGAAATATTTTAGAATTTTTAGAACAGAAATGCATAGATGAAACCAATCAAATATATCCTTATTGGTTTGCTCCTACTGAAAGTCTTATCATAAAAGCACAGTAACTGGTACCAAGAAAAATTGGACGCCAACAAAAAAATTAAAGACTGAGTTGGCAGAGAATGTAAAAGAAACATGGTTACCGACAAAAACTGTACAAAAACTAAAAATATTAACAATTTACAACATAGGTAAGAAAAGTATTATTAATTTTTTAATTTTCTAATAAATTTAAGTTATCATTTTAAATTGTTGGGCAGTTTTCAAAAACTGTCCGATCTACCGTTTTTTCAAGCAATTGAAAAGAAAAGATCGCTGATGAGGAAGAATGGTGTCTTCCGAGACAGTATTTGAAATATAAAACCAGAGAGAACGCTATAGTCGAGTGCCTCGACTATTAGATACCCGTTACTCAGTTCAAATTACCAATTTAAATTCGGCGATCTCTTAGAGCTGGCAGCTTTACAACACGAGCATCAGCACCGGCGCTTCTTTAGCGCAGGCAGCTTTTGTCCTGCACCAACAGCTACATACACACATACGCCATTGTTTGACTCAGACCTCCAATTTGGCTAACTTGATTTGATTTGCATAGTTCTTGGGATATAGTTCGGTATTGACAAATGAAAACTATCGCAATTTCTTTTAATAAAAATCCTTTTCGAGAATTAATGTTGACTCTGTTGAGCACCTTGGCCAGCTGTTCCAAAGTCATCCGTTGGATGGCGCTATTGGTACCACGGGCCATGAAAGGCGGAAATGTAAGCGCTAGCCAGGCTTAAGCGTTTAATGGGTTTTTGGGCATTAGAGTGGGTGTGGCAAACTTTTATTAGGCTAATCGATAGGTATTGACGAAACAAATACATATCAATTAAAATTTGCATAATAGCATCAAAACTGTGGCCACAGCTTGAGGCTCATGGGCGTCAGAGGGGGCGTGGCACCATTTTGAAACAAACTTGCGCTGCGTAGGAACTCCTAAAATCTACATGCAAAATGCCAATCTTCTAGCTTTTATAGTTTCCGAGATCTCAGCGTTCATACGGACAGACAGACGGACAGACAGACGGACAGACAGACGGACATGGCTAGATCGACTCGGCTAGTGATCCTGAACAAGAATATATATACTTTATAGGGTCGGAAACGCTTCCTTCTCCTTACATACTTTTGCACGAATATAATATACCCTTTTACTCTACGAGTACAATTAATAAACTGTATAAACTTATTTGGCTTTTCTTTTCCCCTTACATATGTGCAGGTAAATTTGTCACAAAAAAATTTCAAGACATGTGACTGAATTAAACATAAAGTTTCAGGATTTGCGGTTCGATTTCCAAATCCATCACTTAATGAAACTGCAGTTGCTGACGAAGCAACTCAAAAATAATTTAGCTGCCAAGCTGGCCAAGCTATGTTCAACCTGATCAACTAAAAACTCACAGCAGCGCAGCGTAAAGGACATAATTTGGATGTGAACTAAAACTATATACTAGACGAATAAACAACGAAAAGAGCATGCTACCACAGATATTTTAAATGAATAATTTTGTTATATTTATATAACCAAACCTTAACCATTTAAGTTACATCCACTCAGCTACAGGCCTGCAGGCACACGTGGATTTAAAAGGCAACAAGTTTAAAACAAATCAAAAACAAGAGAGAACGCTATAGTCGAGTGCCTCGACTATTAGATACCCGTTACTCAGCTAAACAACTTAATATAAATATGCCTTCTTGTATGTTTTTCGCCGCTCGAATTAGCTCCCGATTTTTATGTTAAAATCGGTACACAGGGAACACCTCCAATTTGGCTGACTTGATTTGATTTGCATAGTTCTTGGGATATAGTTCGGTATTGACAAATAAAAGCCATCGCAATTTCCTTTAATAGAAATCCGTATCCAGAATTAACGTTGACTCTGTTGAGCACCTTGGCCAGCTGTTCCAAAGTCATCCGTTAGATGGCGCTATTGTATACGCCATGAAAGGCGGAAATGTAGGCGCTAGCCAGGCTTAAGTGTTTAATGGGTTTTTGGGCGTTAGAGTGGGCGTGGCA
The DNA here is from genome assembly GCA_018153365.1 of Drosophila fuyamai. Taxonomy (NCBI): domain Eukaryota; kingdom Metazoa; phylum Arthropoda; class Insecta; order Diptera; family Drosophilidae; genus Drosophila; species Drosophila fuyamai. Next base: position 206,056 of record JAECXW010000395.1, on the reverse strand, counting down.
AACTTTTATTTGGCCAATCGATAGGTATTAACGAAACAAATACATATCAAACAAAATTTTCATAATAGCATAAAAACTGTGGCCACAGCTTGTGGCTTGTGGGCGTCAGAAGGGGCGTGGCACCATTTTGAAACAAACTTGCGCTGCGTAGGAACTCCTAGAGTCTACATGCAAAATGCCAATCTTCTAGCTTTTATAGTTTCCGAGATCTCAGCGTTCATACGGACAGACAGACGGACATGGCTAGATCGACTCGGCTGGTGATCCTGAACAAGAATATATATACTTTATAGGGTCGGAAACGCTTCCTTCTACCTGTTACATACTTTTGCACGAATATAATATACCCTTTTACTCTACGAGTAACGGGTATAATAAATAAAATTTAATAAGCTAATGCATATATATATATATATATATATAAAAATTATAAAAAAAAGTAAAGTAAAAATCAATTTCTATAAATTTAAGACGATAAATGCCACAATGTCAGATTATATAATCATATTAATTATTTAAACATTATTTAACCCTTCAATATGTTAAGAATATATATATTAGGAAAAGCCTTCTCTCAAAAGAAAATAAAGCATTTGTTAATAACTAAAAAAAAAGATAAGATATTGAAATGAACTTGATTATTTTTATATACATATTTATTGCTATTAAGACCAAGATTTGTAAATGAATGTTAACATGGAGAAACTGAACTAATTAATATAATGGGGTACTAAAAGAAAAACAAACACACATCAAATCACTTATGGGCTAACACACCAAATTCCTTGCATTGCAAAGTGTTAAAAAGGTTGGGCTTGTAATATAAAGCTAATTTAAAAAAATAAACGCATAAACATAACTAAAAATGTAACACCTGGCTAGGTGAGCACATAAATTCTCTTGTAATTTCGTTAGCTACTTTTGATAAAAGATTCCCAAATCCGATTCAGTTTTTCCTAGCTTAAAACGTCCCAGTGATAACCGCTCTCATATCAAAATCTAGTTATAATGCAACTCTTATTGCCACGATAATCATTGAACCATTAAACTAAAATAAATATTATACAAAACAAGGAAAATAAAAGGTTTAACAGCATACTGAATTTAGAAATGGTTCCACTGATTAGTTAAAAATTATACCATCATTGAATATTATAAACGCAATACAAAACGTCTATGCGGCCTCTAACCCACAAAATATGCATATGCACTGCATTAATGACCAATTGAATTCCCCCACACCAAAGGAAAAAACCATCTAATTCGCCAAATCCCTCAAGTTTTCCCTATAGCAAAGACAATAACTAGGTCAACCACGACAACATAACATAACTACTTAAATTTTGATGGAAATTATAAAGTTCGACACCAAGAACTACAACCCGATAAAAGCAACAAAAATCGCAGGTAAAATACCAGAAACATTTCTATTCGCCAATATTTTTGTAGGGAGAACATGAACAAAAAAAATATAAAACTCCAAGTATTTTCTAAAAGTAACAGCAAGCAAAAGCTGCCAGAAAGAATTAGAACATACATAATGAATAAGCTGCGAGCCACTGTAGCTAAACACAGGGAGTTACCCACCCCCTGACCACGGCTGGACATAACTTATATGTAAGCCATGAAACCCATTTGATGCAAGGTTTGTATGACTTTCTGGTATTGTTTGAGTATGACATAAGCAATAACACAAAGTCATACACAAACAATAACAGAAATACATGAAATGGCAATGCAATGCCAGGCTTACCAATACATGCATATGTATGTACATACATACTGGCCGCGGCCAGGGACAAAAAAGAAATACAAATACATAATTTTAATTTGAATTTTAAACATATAATTTTATTCAGCTAATAATATTATCTAATAGATATTATTCTGCTGGCTTGTGCTGCTCCTCCGAAGGGGGGGCGGTGGCATCTTCATATATAGTTTCTTACTCTATGGCATCTTCGTTATGGCGGCAGTTATTGCTTCAGCCGCTGCCGCCACCATGGAGTAAGAAATTATATACATAGAGGTTTCATTTGCTCTGCCCGCGCTCTCAAGTGACTTTGCCAGTGATGCCACGTCATAGAGTAAGAAACTATATAGAGGTTTCATTTGCTCTGCCCGCGCTCTCGAGTGACTTTTCCAGTGATGCCACGTAGGGGAAAAACGGAAAAAAAGAGAGTTTTTCATTTGTTCGAATCGAGCTTGAATCCATGCCCATGGTGAATTCTTATTGCTGCACTGCTCGCTCTTATTCCTAAGGATAGGTGCGAAAACTCCCCATACTATTGCTTGTGCCTCGCACATGTTAGGTGTGGTGAGAAACCGAAGTTAGAAGAAGTTAGCTTCGAACATGGCTCTCAGCAGAGCTTTGGCAGAGGCCCGGGCAGAGCAAATGAAACCTCTATATAGTTCTTTACTCTATGATCAGGAGACCGACGTGAAAAAAAGGCCCGACGAAAAGTGACCGCCAGCTATATGCCTCTCGCTCTCTCTCATGACTGGCGTACGGTTTTCGGTTTCGCACATGTTAAAAGCGGTGAGAAACCGAAGTTAGAAGAAGTTAGCTTCGAACATGGCTCTCAGCAGAGCTTTGGCAGAGGCCCGGGCAGAGCAAATGAAACCTCTATATAGTTTCTTACTCTATGGCAACACCGCCACCACCGTCGCCATAGAGCATAAAGTAATAATGTATAGAGGCGTCATTTGCTCTGCCCGCGCTCTCGAGTGACTTTGCCAGTGATGCCACGTAGGGGAAAAACGGAAAAAAAGAGAGTTTTGCAAATGTTCGAATCGAGCTTCATTCCATGCCCATGGTGAGATTCTGCAGCTGGACTGGTGCTCTTATTCCTAAGGATAGGTGCGAGAATTCCCCATACTATTGCTTGTGCTTCGCACATGTTAGAAGTGGTGAGAAACCGAAGTTAGAAGAAGTTAGCTTCGAACATGGCTCTCAGCAGAGCTTTGGCAGAGGCCTGGGCAGAGCAAATGAAACCTCTATATAGCTTCTTACTCTATGCATAGAGTAAAAAACTATAAAGAGGCATAGAGTAAGAAACTATATAGAGGTTTCATGCCACGTAGGGGAAAAACGGAAAAAAAGAGGGTTTTTCATTTGTTCGAATCGAGCTTCATTCCATGCCCATGGTGAATTCTTATTGCTGCACTGCTCGGTCTTATTCCTAAGGATAGGTGCGAAAACTCCCCATACTATTGCTTGTGCTTCGCACATGTTAGAAGTGGTGAGAAACCGTAGTTTGAAGAAGTTAGCTTCGAACATGGCTCTCAGCAGAGGTTTGGCAGAGGCCCGTGCAGAGCAAATGAAACCTCTATATAGTTTCTTACTCTATGGCAACACCGCCACCACCGTCGCCATAGAGTAAAAAACTATAAAGAGGCATAGAGTAAGAAACTATATAGAGGTTTCATGCCACGTAGGGGAAAAACGGAAAAAAAAAAGGTTTTTCCTTTGTTCGAATCGAGCTTCATTCCATGCCCATGGTGAATTCTTATTGCTGCACTGCTCGCTCTTATTCCTAAGGATAGGTGCGAAAACTCCCCATACTATTGCTTGTGCCTCGCACATGTTAGGTGTGGTGAGAAACCGAAGTTAGAAGAAGTTAGCTTCGAACATGGCTCTCAGCAGAGCTTTGGCAGAGGCCCGGGCAGAGCAAATGAAACCTCTATATTGTTCTTTACTCTATGGTCTGGGGAACTGGGAAGTAGGGGAACAGGGGAACAGTCTGGGGTAATAATCTTTCAAGTTGCTGTATGGAAAAGTCTTTTAGGGAAACAGGGGAATTCGAGTAGTCTAAACCTCAAGGGCGGGAAAAGACACCAATTTCATTACGTTTCCGAAGGAAGGGGGAAATGTGAGGAGTCATAAACTCCCCACAAATCCCGATGGAGGAGATCGGCCTAGCAACAGCGGAGGAGGCGAGAAAGCCGGAGAAATGAAGGGCATCCAGGTCAAACGGGAAACATTCGGACCTTGGATCCTCATATGCCAAGGGCACCGAGGTCATACGGTGAATTGGCGGACTTCATACCCGCCCAAAGAGGACACACCGTGAATTAACGGTACCTCGATGGACCTTGGACCCGAGGGAAATAACGGCACCTACAGCGCCTATAAAAAGGACGGCGCAAGCGCAGCACGGGACAGTACGAGTGCGAGAATCAGAGCGAGTGCGTGAACGCGGAATAAGTACAAATCGAATCCGAACTGCCCAAGGATCAAGATCGCAAAGTCGAGACGCCGAACGACGACAAGTCTACAAGGCTGAAGCTACAACGCTGAGATCCAACAGTGCTAGGTCATGGTAAAATCAAACTTAGGGAGTCCGATAACGGAGAACTTTGTTCTACCTGCTAGGCGATACACCTTGCCGACAAAGTCCAGGCTGAACTCCGGAAGCCAGGCGATAAAGGTGGCTAGGCGATAAGGCGTAACTTCGTTTCACCTGCTAGGCGATACACCTTGCCAGCCCCGGTAGGGAAGCTCGCATAACATCCAGGGTTTTGGTGGAGCCGATCTCAGTCACCCGGAGCAGCAAGCCGAAGCAACGCAGCAGCAGACAGCGACAACGGGTAGCAGAACAATAGCAATAAGGCTATATTTAGAGAATCAATAAACCAGCACCATCCTAATCCTTTCTGGCGTTATACTTTGGTCACGGGCAGTCACTCAATATAAATTTGGTGGAACAAACTCACAACCTCTCTGAGCTAGCCGCACGTTTACGTAGCGAGCAGAAAATAAGGAAACAGGTCGTTACAACGATGATAAGGTATTTCAAACTGTTGTTACAGACATTTGAATTTGTGTCTTAACATTTATGCATTGTTTTTTAAGTGTCCGTATTTATTGTGTCAATTATGTACTATTTGTTATGTTTGAATTGTCCTGCATGTTGTTTTTAACAAAGTGAATTATTTTTTCAATAACAATTTTATTGTATAAATTATAATTATATAACTACTATAATTATGTAAATTTTTTCTAAAAGGTTCCTTTGAAAATACCCAGAGACAGCGACACAGGATGGTTGTCGATTGAATTGACAGTATCAAAAATATTGGATCAGTGGAAAGAGCTGAAATTGCACTTAGGCTTAGCTGCAATTAACGAAAAATGCTTAAAAGCGCAAATGCTGCACCAGCAATTCAGCGATGACGTTAATTATCTCTACTTTAAATTTTTAAAGCCAATTTTTTGCGACTTACAACGCAAAAGAATTGCTTAATGATTTGGAGTTTGCCATAAATTCTCTAAAGAAAGGAGTTACACCGCCAGCAGTTGAATTTGATATATTTGAAACTGACGATATTGAGAGGTATGCGGATACAACTTTGCAGAAGGGCTACGATTTCGAGAAAAGGATAAAGTCCCTAAATATAAATCAAAATAAAGAAAAAGAAATTCGGAACCGCTGCACATATTTTACAATTGAATTGATTAAACAATTGAAACAGAGGTAAGCATTTTTTTGTTTTTTTTTTATAAACTACTAAATAATTTGATTACTTCTAGGCTACCGGATAACTTTAAAATTCTTAAGCAGATTGATGTTTTTTCCGTCACCAAGATATTGTGCGCGGTAAAAAAAAGCATTACAGAAATTTTAAGGTTCCTGAAATGTAAGAATATTGCAGAAATGGAACGCCAATACAATAACATTAATTTGATCAAGTGGGAAAACATCAGCGACACAAACAAATTTTGGTTTGAGGTGCTCCAATTTAAAGATTCTGATGGAAACCGAAGATTTTTTGAGTTGGCAACTGTGGCCACCTAAATATTATGGTTGCCCTGGTCAAACGAGGAAATAGGAAGGGTTTTTAGCCAGGTTAACCTAATTAAATCCAAATTAAGGAATTCGATAGGCCTCAGCACGACTAACAGCATTCTAAGCATAAGGTAAAGTGCTATTCACAAGCAAAAGATTTACTGTATTCATTTTCTATTTTAATATACAGATACGGATTGCGAAGGATTGGAAAATGCTGCGTCGACTATGAAGTGCCTGTAAAATATCTGCGCATGATAGGCTCTAATATGTCATACGCAAATAAGGACGAATTTTAAGTAAAAATTACCTTAATAAAATGTTATTTATTTGATATTTTTTCGGCTTTTTTTTATACGTTTTTCTTAAGCTTTTTATTGGATTTTTTGATCATTTTTTTTTTTAGCTTTTTGTCAGAATTTTTCACGTCAAAAACAGCTTTCTTTGCTGGGCAAAAGTTGGCAGCAGTGCGCCACACACCGGCAGAGCCAACATCATAAGAAACCATATCATAGAGTAAGAAACTATATAGAGGCATAGAGTAAAGAACTATAGTTTCTTACTCTATGTCTATGTAGATATTGCTCTTTGTTCATAATCCCTTCTATTTTGTGCATTGGTCCATTGTTCCACCAGGTGAAACAGCTCCAAACCATTATATTGCCTCCACCATGTTTTACCGTTTGCTTAACGTGGTATCGTTGGATTGATTCACCGGGCCGGTGCCAGCAATATTGTTTTCCATCTGATTGGAATCTATTAAATTTCGTTTCGTCTGACCAAATTACCCGCTTCCAGTCATCTATAGACTAATTTCGGTGCCGTCTGGCAAAACTTAACCGTGCCTTCACATTTTTATCCGACAATGCAGGTTTATTTTTTTTCACTGCTGCAACATACCCAATTTTTTGAAGTTCTCTTCGAGCTGTCCATCGACTTACATCTTTGTTAATCTCTAAAGAAGCCACCTTAGGCGTTAAGAACTTGTCCTTTCTCATATTAGACATAATATGACGAGCATCCGCATCTGTTAAAAGTCGAGGACGTCCCCTAAGAGGAGATTCAACAGAAACATTGCGTCTTTTTTGGACGCGTATGACCACAGACTGACTTATTCCAAGTTTACTAGATATTAAGCGGGAGGAACATCCTTTCTCGGTAAGAGTTATTAAGAATTCTCAACGTCCTTACTCAATTTACGCATAATTTAGAAATATTAATCAAAATCCCTCTTAACTTCCAATGTAACCACGTCGACACTTTAAATCATAATAAGCCCATTGCAATAATTCTAAGAAACAAAGCAAAAGCAATAAGATGACAATTAACGGTAAACTATTGATTCATTTGCAGATAAGAAGTTTAAAATGTCAAAGGTGCATAAATGAGTACATACGAGTTGTTTTTGTTTTCAAGTTTTCTGTTCTTCTTTGTGCACCACTTCGATGATCATTTCTTGTTAATCTATAGTAAATTATATATTGAATAAAGAGAATAAAAATTTTTTTCATTTGCTTTATTTTTTTCTTCATAATTCACTCCGAAATGTGAAATATGCAAACATGTACTCACTTTTGCTCCCCACTGTATATATAGTTTTAGTTCGCATCCAAATTATTTCTTTTACGCTGCGCTGCTGTGGGTTTTTAATTGCTTTATTGGTTTCTTCTATGCATTTCTGTTCTAAAAATTCTGAAATATTTCGTCGGCTTGGACGTTCCTTAAATTCTGTATCAAATATTTATTAAATGAATTCTTATTGCCGCAATGCTCGCTCTTATTCCTAAGGATAGGTGCGAAAACTCCCCATACTATTGCTTGTGCTTCGCACATGTTAGAAGTGGTGAGAAACCGAAGTTAGAAGAAGTTAGCTTCGAACATGGCTCTCAGCAGAGCTTTGGCAGAGGCCCGGGCGGAGCAAATGAAACCTCTATATAGTTCTTTACTCTATCATAGAGTAATAATGTATAGAGGCGTCATTTGCTCTGCCCGCGCTCTCGAGTGACTTTGCCAGTGATGCCACGTAGGGGAAAAACGGAAAAAAAGAGAGTTTTGCAAATGTTCGAATCGAGCTTCATTCCATGCCCATGGTGAGATTCTGCAGCTGGACTGGTCGCTCTTATTCCTAAGGATAGGTGCGAGAATTCCCCATACTATTGCTTGTGCTTCGCACATGTTAGAAGTGGTGAGAAACCGAAGTTAGAAGAAGTTAGCTTCGAACATGGCTCTCAGCAGAGCTTTGGCAGAGGCCTGGGCAGAGCAAATGAAACCTCTATATAGCTTCTTACTCTATGACTCTATGCTCTATGCCTCTATATAGTTCCTTACTCTATGGTTGTGTTGCAAGTCCCGCAATGTCAAACGAGGGCTGGGAACATTGTGCCAATTGTCTAAATATCAAATAACTATCGATGATTCACAGTGGTAAGTGTCTTGGAAAGCCTACCGTCTGGCCATACACTTAACAAATTTTAATTCCAAAGAAACTGTTAAAACGAATTGATTGATACTTTTCTAAAAGTTAGTTTGATTGCATTTCAGTTTTTTAAAATATCTCTTGAGTTGGAACACGGCTCTATGAGAGGCGTAGGAATTTTTCAAAAATTAGCGTCGAATTGGTATTTTTTGATGGTTGCTGTCATGGACGGGATAATTTTATGATGGTTGTTGTCTGGAACGGCTCAAGTGTGACGTGATCATAAGAACGTATTGATTTTTGATTTGAAAACTGTGGATAGGAATTGATTGAAACTTTCCTAAAAATTAGTACGACTTCTTAGCAATTTCTCCAAAGTATGGGGAGTCGATTTTTAAAATGCATTTTTTTAATACTTGCGGACCTCCAATATAATTAAATCTTACAAATATATCTAGGATTTTCTGTGTTTAATATTTTTGAATTTAAAAATTTTTGATTACATGCCTGAATAGCGAGAATTTGACGCACATCAATAAAATTGTGAATAGGAGTTGATTAAAACTTTCCTTAAAGTTAGTAAGATTTCTTTGAAATTTTTTAAAATATCTTCTGACTTGGCATACGGTGAGGGGCGTAGGAATTTTTCAAAAGGTAGCGTCGATTGGTATTTTAAACGACAGAAAATAAGTTGGTTCATGCCATGGCTAACGATTGGTTCAAGTATTAGAATAGTTGGCACTTGTATATCCCTTTAAACTACGCAAACTGTATTGCAATTTTCATTTGTACCACATTTTTCAGAAACATCACTCAAACATCCCTAGGCCATCCCATCCATAGGCCTATATAAACGGAATTTTTGCACACGCTCTGTGAAGGACTTTAGTTCAAATTCAATTTTTGTAGTTTTTTTTTGTATGGACTGATTCAGACGCTTGCACACTGTTTTTTTTTTTTTTTATTTTTTTTACTTTTATAAATGTGGAAATTTTATTCTTAAGATTAGCACACTGCTACCCAACTGGCAGCTTAATCTAATCGGTTTTTACAAAAATTATTCAATAATTAGTCTAATCGTTAATTAGGGCAAGAAGTAAATTCATAATATATATATATATATTTTTAATTAATTAAAATGAGTTAGTTAATGTTGCTAGGTCAATATCCGGTCCGGTAGGTCTTGAGGGTGGTGTCTTTTCAGTCTTCTTTTGACTCGATTACTTGGTTCAGCGCTGTTTATAGCGGCGGTACCAAGTTTTCTGGCTAGGCTGTTGGGGTGCTCATTTAGCCTTTCCATGTACTTCCGAGCAAGTTCCTGCAGCTTGTCTCCAAGTTTGGGCACTTTGAGATCACGTTCGATGTCACTAGTTCGCATAAACCAAGGGGCTCCAGAGATCCTTCGAAGTGTTTTCGCTTGCAAAACCCGGATTTTGTTGAGGTTGGTTTTTGCAGCGATGCCATAAACCTGGAGTCCATAGAAAAGTGTTGGCGCTAATATGGACTTATAAATTTGGACCTTACATCCAAGCGCGAGCTTGTTTCGTGGTGCGAGAAGCCAAGCCATCCGAGAAACTTTGGTCCTGAAGGAGTGTTGGATACAAGTAATGTGCCTACCAAATGTTAGTTTTTTGTCCAAAGTGACACCAAGGTACTTGTATGCAGGAAGGGCTCTGATTGGACTTCCGTTTAGGCTGACTCCAGGGCAGCTACTTCGACAATTGGTGAACGTTACGTTTGCACATTTGTCTGCGTTTACTCTAATGTTCCAGTTCATGGCCCATTGGTGAAATGCGTCCAGATACTGTTGCAATGCAAATGTGGCAGCCAAGATACTTTTGCTTTTTGTCAGGACAGCAGTGTCATCAGCGTAGGTCGCAATTAGCACGTTTTGATCAGCAACTTCGGTGATTGGAGATTGAGTAGGCATATCTGAAGCATAAATACTGTATAGAGTAGGACCGAGAACGCTACCTTGGGGAACTCCGGCAGAGATCCGTTTGATTGATGACTTGTACCCATCAGCAGATACGTGGAAAGTTCGTTCTTCCAGGAAGCTTTTCACGAGCTGGAACAGCTGTGGCGTAAAAAGACTTTTGGCTTTGTACAGGAGTCCAGGGTGCCACACTCTGTCAAAGGCCTGCTGGATGTCAAGGAAGGCAGCAACTGCATACTCCTTCTTCTCTAAGGCTTCTAAAGCAAAATTGACCACTCTGTGCAATTGCTCAGGAGTTCCATGTTGAAGACGAAAGCCGAACTGAAATTCCGGAATCGCACTAGTGACACTCTCGTAAGTGAGTAGCCTGTTCAGGATCAGCCTTTCCATGATTTTTCCCAGAGATGGTAGAAGACTAATGGGCCTGTATGAGTCCACGTCAGTCGGCGATTTACCTGGTTTTGGGATCATGATTATATTCGCCGATTTCCAAACTTTCGGGAAGTATCCAAGAGTTAGTACGCTGTTGAATAATGACACCAGGAATTGCAAGGCTTGGTCCGGTAAAAGTCGAATTATCCTGTTGTCCAGAAGGTCTTCACCGGGAGTTTTCTTCGGTGAAAGTTTAGCTACAAGGTCTTTAACCTCTGTCAGTGTGACTAGTGTCTAGCAGGCAGGCTCATTTGAAAGGGAGATTCCAGAAACTCTTCGACTTGTCGACGTATGCTTTCAGGCGAATAGTCGTAAGGCTTAAAACGTTGCTCGAGCGCTTCAGCTTTCTCTAGGCTCGTACGGCACCAGCCACCTGAGGGGTTTTTAATTGCTGACTTTGGGGTGGGCTGAGCCTTGTACCGTTTTGTGATACGCCACAGCGAGTAGTTGGAACTAGCGTCTGTGCCCAGATTCTCCAAAAAGCTGTCAATAGCATGTTGTTTTTTTCGGGCGAGCGCCTTGCTTGGACAGTTAGCTAGCCGTTTATAAATCTGATGCATTCGAGCGTCTCCCGTTCTTGCATATTCTCTTCTTACTCTTCGCTTTAGGTTGAGAAGTGCCGCAATTCTGGGTGGTAGCTGGAGATGTCTAGAGGTCTCTGTATTTTGGTGATTCCCGGGTGCAGCTATCTCAGCAGCCTGGTTTATCATGCGCATGAAAAGGCTGATGGTATTGTCAATGTCAGAAGGTTCCTGGACTTCTATGTTAACCTCGCTCAGCTGCTCTAGGTAGGCTTTGAATGCGTTTATATTAGCACCTCTGGCAAGGAGTTGCGTGCGTTGTGGTTTTTTCACCGGTGTGGCATGCAATCTGGCCAGGATTGGAGTGTGGTCCGAGGAGAGTTCATGGAGTGTTTTTACTTCTAGCCTGTCTATAGCGTATCCATTGATTATGAAAAAATCTAGCGCTGTCGGTGTTATCAGAGGGTTGTATGAATAAAAAGTGGGTTCACCCGTGGCAAGTACTTGGTAATGCCCATTTGCAATGACATCTTGCAACTGCTTACCCCTTCTACAGGCTCTTGAGTTTCCCCACCATGCATGTTTGGCATTATAGTCACCGCCAGCAATAAATTTGCTTCCAAATCCGGCCAGCAAGGACTCAAATTCTGATTGGATCCCTCTTTCTGCTGGAGGTAGATATATAGCTGCTAATGTTACATTTCCGTCTGCAGTCTGTAATTGGATGCTCGCTATCTGTCTGTTATTGCTAGAGGCGGTGGGCAAGGGATTATGACTTAGGGAATCCTTTACAATGACTGCAGAACCACCTTTGCTGTTGCCACTTGGGTGATAAGCATGGTATATAAGATAGTCTGGCAAGTAGATGCGCTGACCATCGCGCATGTGAGTTTCTGTGGCAAGCATTACGTCTATGCTATGAGCGCTGAGGAATATACGAAGCTCTTCAGATACTCTGACTAATCCACGAGCGTTCCACAATCCGATATTTAATTCTGGTGGAATCATTTCGGCAATCGCGCAATGAGAACGTGGACCAGCTCTCTGAAGGCCTTGTTGGACTCTGCATTTTCCTGCATCAGCTTAAACAGAGTGTCCAGTTTGCTATTGATGTCACGGATTGCATTATCTAACGCTGTGAACTTAAGGCTGAGCCTAGGGTCTGAAGGAGAGCTTGCGTCACTCTGCAGGGTTGAGCCAGTCCTTGCTTTCATCTCTTTGGGTCGAGCTATATCAGCATACGATATGTTCGTTCTTAATGCCTCAGCTAGTATAAATCCACGCGATGCGCGTCCTGGATCATTAGAAATCGGAAGTCTAGGCCTCGGCTTTTGTTTTTTATTTTTTTCTACTCTGACTGGGTATCCTTTATCTGTCGAGACGTGGTTACCGCCACAGTTTACGCACAAGCATGTATCGCTTACACAGTTTATGGAACCAGTAACATGAGGACCACTACATTTACCACAAACAGGGTCCAGAACACAGTAGTTTTTAGAGTGCCCAAAAATTTGGCATCTTTGACATTGTAGTAATTCCTTTCTACGGGAAGCACGCTCGACAGTGACTCGGTATCTCCCAAGTTGCGTAATTTTTAGGGACTCTGCTACGTTTGCACCCTGCTTAAGGTTGATATAAAACAAATTCTGCCTAGTTTTACCGCAGCTTCGTTGTCATCATCGTTAACCTGGATGTTCTTCCAATCAGTTTTTTTGGGGCAGTATATGTTAAGAACCTCAAAGCCGAATTCAGTAAATCCCTGTATTATTTGTGATTTCGGAACGTTTGTATGGAGTCCTTTGATCACTACTCTGTAGGCCTTGTCCTCTTTTAACTGATGGTGCCAAAATTGACAGTAATCCTTGTCAGAGTTTTTACAGCTGCCCGAAAAGCGTCTGAGTTTGCTGTATATATTCTGGAAACACCAAATTTGGAAGTGCGGATGCTGTAGTTTTTGGAGCCAATGCTAAGGTCAAGAGATTGTTCCAATAAGACCGGATCGCTTACGTTCGGCACACAAATTGCAGGGATCTTATTAGATTTTGCGGATTGATCATCTTCACCTGTACCGCCATTGGTAGAGTCAGCATCCTCCAGATCCTGTTCCATTTGTTCTGCTTCAGCAGCCAGAATAGCGAATCGATTGCTACCCAATGCCTTTGCAGAAGAAGTATTGGTCGGCTTGTTAAGCGGCATGTGGCCTGCAACTTAGTTTTGCGGATCGGGGGTGGAGTAAGAACAGGTAAAGAGGGCTGAGCCACGCCTTTACGTTTTCGACTGACATTTCGGTCAGGAGCTTGAAACGGGCATTTCGAATTATTCGTTTTGTTCGTCAATGAAGTTATTACATTTGTCAACGGAGTCATGGTCGAGCAAATGCTGCTGGCCGCAGTTGCAGCCACGGTGTAGGTAGAAGAACTGCCCAAGATTGTTTGGGCGTTAGAAATGGTGCAGGTAACACTAGTAGTAGAGTTACTGCTAATTGTCACCATTGAGCTGGTGATCATTATATGATCGGTCATACCTGCAAGGTGGACAGATAAGCCTGGATGGCGGGCGCGGATTTGGGATCTTATTTCCTCAGAGTCTGCACCAGCTAAATTTCTCATCTTCTCAAATCTATCGCTCCTATTGCTAGGCTGCGAGTGAGCAGATGACTCTTCCATTACATCAATTGTCTTTATACTTATGGTGTATAAAGCAATTGATATTCGCAGTTCACGATCAAAGTCTTCAAGATAAGTTGTAAACAACCCCCCGCTTACGCAACGCGCAGAGCGAGGGGTAAAAACAACACGCTTTAAGTCTCGCTTATCGCTGTTGTTTTACGCGACAATAACAGCCACCGCTTAGCAGTGGACAAAAATAGTCTTCGTGTGCAAGGTGTACACACGAGCGGTAACGAGGCCTAGGCTGGATTACTTGAGTTAACTATAGAACACACGTCTGTTAAGCGATTTTCTCAAAAACTGTGGATACGATTTTTATAAAACTTGGAGTTTATATCCTTGCAGAAACGTCCTTTAAGCTGATGTAGCGTGCAACTTGTCACATACTTCGTGGGTTGAGATATTCTCCAAAGTGTGGGGAGTCGATTTTTTAAATGCATTTTTGAAATACTTTCAGACCGCCAATATACCTAAATCTTATATTTTTTTTAGGATTTTCTTTTTTTAATATTTTTAAAAGTTTTTGATTTCGAGCCCAAATAGCAAGAAAATTAAAAAAGTAAAAGCAGCCTCTAACGGCCATCGACGGTAAGCCACAGACGCTAATTTGACGCACATGTCCGAAGTTGCTAGTGCTGCCACCGTCCATTGAGAAATCCAGGATTTCTTGGACCTATAGATCGCATCTATCGTCGACTCCCTGTTATCGTGGCGCCCCGTTACAATTTTTCGCAATGGCCGCGTGGGCGCTTGGTAAGGCCTAGTACTCAGTTCGACAAACGAGTACGCGTAGCGTAAAAACTTTAATCTTTCCAGTGTGACCAAAATTTCGAGAGTTTATCAGATTTAAGCGTGCTACGGTCGTACTGATAATCAGCTAGGTTTGTTGGCAAGCAGATAAAGTTCAAATATCGTATTTGCGGGAAAGAGCCTTTAAAAGATATTATCAACTACCTTGGCAAGAGAGGTCTTTCGCTGTACAAAGAAATTAAAAAACAATACAATTTAAATTTAACAGTTTTAATAATTATTTGCTAATTTAAAGTTTATATAGTATTAATGTTATTTTGTCCTCAAATGTAACTCTTTCGATCAACTTTTGCGGGTTTTTTTATTTTTTCCCTCCATTTTTTAATATGCTCAGTGAGAAGCGCACTCCAAAGGATTCAATTTTGTAATCTTTTCGCTACGGTTTACTCAAAGCTTATTTCCGCAGACTGGTTACGCAATTTTCTATTTTTTTCATCGATCTGAGGACCGAGATGAATAAAAGGCCTGACGAAAAGTGAACGCCACTTGTTTACCTCTCGCTCCCTCTCATAAATGGCGTACAGTTTTCGTCGATCTGAGTACTAGGCTTTTGCACGAACGACTGTTAGTTGATAGGGACAGTGAAAATCGGAATCCCTCCTAACTTATTTTACGCGCCATTTTCCACACTGGAGGGATTAGAACCACGGCAATCTAAAATGCCCACAATGTTAGAAGGAATCCGGCTCGCATAGTGAACCCTTCCTTCTATAGACGAGCGCTGCCTCTGGGATGAATTTGTACGTCAAACGTCCGTGTTAAGCTCCATCCCATCTAAGCTGCCACTCATCAGACGCTCGTCTAGAACCGCCTTCTTCCCGTTCCAGTCCAACGCAGCTCCTATTCGTGTAGCTAGTCGCTGTCACTAAGGGTGAGTCCTTTCCTTATCATGAAATTCTCACTGTATAATCGATTAAGATAGCAGATTTTAACGCACCAGTCGACATAAAGATGGCGCGAGTAGGGGCGCGTTATTGTATATAAAATTATTCACACAAATCTATACAGTAAACAGACTATTTTTTCTGACACCTGTGATTTTCAACTTGATTCACTAATTCACTAATTACTCAACAAAAATGTAACATAAACAAAACTGTAATCTTTAATTTCAAATAAGGATAATTAAATAATGAATTTTAAACATTAACAAAGGATATTTTCTAAAATGAACCAAACAAGTCATTATTTGTAAGATCATAAAAAAACATATTTCTTTATCTCTTAAAGTTTTTAATATTTGGCGGGTCCCCACAGAGCATCAATGACAACTTTCTAGCGGAAAACATTATTCTTTCCAGTGTGTCAGCATTTTTGAGGGTTTACAGTATTGAGCGTGCTACGGTCGAACTGTCAATCAGCTGAGCTTGTTAACAAGCAGTTAAAATTAAAATACCTTATTTGCGGAAAGAGCCCTTAAAGAATATTCTTAACTACTTTGGAAAGACATGTCTGCCGCTATACAAGGAAATTAGAAAACAATATAATTTAAATTTAATAGTTTTTAATAACTGATATTTATTTAGTAATTTAGAGATCATAGCTGCCCTAAGTTCTTGCAGGTGATGGGTTTTTGTTGTGTTTTTCCGTCCATTTTTGACCTAAGAAACACTGTGCTTACTTCCTTCTTCCAGAAACTTTCCTATCGTATATCCTTTGTTCGCCAGATGTAATGAACTCCTTTTTAATATTTGTTGTAAATGTGCGGCTAGCTCAGGGGGTTGTGAATTCGTTCCACCCAATTTATATTGGATGATAATTAATGAATTATATTTAATTATTGATAATTTAAGTTTGAGTTTTTAAAGTTATTAATTTTCTTAAAAAACTCATCCTCAACTTATTTAACACCTCGTTTAGCTTTTGAGAGTTTCCCACGAAAGAGTACTCTTTCTCTTTGGAAGCTTTCTTTGAACCGTCTTGTCCAGGGCAAAAGTACGTAAGGCGAACATCTTGAGATGCTTCTTTTAAGGTTTTTATGGTTTCACATATTGAATGGTAATTTGTCGTCTAGTGATTTATTCGGGTTATTGACAAAAATGATTATTAACGTTGGGACAGTAAGTGTAACTGTTTCGGATCCCTCCGAACTTATTTAACGTGGCGTGTTCCACACTGAAGGGATTACAACCACGACACTCGAATATACCCACAAGTGAGCATATAGTGCACGTGTCTAGGTTAAGCGCCAGATCCCGGTCACAATTCGAGTGCTTGCTTGCCGGGGCAATACACTCCCCCTTGTTCAGGAGCGAGACCATCTAAAATCTCTGCCGATCTATGGATCACGGCACCCGGTTGATTAACGCAACTCCACGTCGAACACGAAGGTTCTACCCGCGATACAGGTCGACCACAACCACCACGATACTCCCACAAGGGGGCCTACCCAAATGGGCAGCCTTGGAACGCTGCCCAACCCGTGGTACCGAAGTTACAGGCTCGGTAGGCCTGACCCCTTTTGCTCCGACCAGCACGGATGAGGCAACCGCAAGGTCATATTAGTCGCCTCCTACGACAAGCCATGACAAAACTGTGGCAGAATTCTCCGCCGCTAGCCACACGGCAAGGCAACTGGGGCTAAAGCCCTGTTCTCCTCTGAAAGACTGCATCAGCAAACTCACCTAGCCTCCGTGTCATGTCCTCGTCCTCCAGGATCGCATCAAACGTCCAGTTTCCGCCAACACGCTGCACACCAAGTCCATCGAGGTCCTGCAAGTCTGCATACATCGGACAAGCACAAAGGATGTTCTCCCAGTCCTCCTGCGGATCGCCACATGAGCATGCGGTAGTATCGCTGAGGGCCCTCCTATGCAAAAATGCGTTAAACGATCCGTGCCCTGTGAGCAAGAATCCCGTGCGCATCGGAAATCCAAATTCCGGGTTCCTGTAGACGAGTCTCACATCCGGAATGAACCTGTTGGTCACCCGTCCTGGCGCACCAACGTCATCCCATCTGTCTTGCCACTGCTGTAGCAAGCACTCGTCCAGCCGCACAATCCGTTGCTTCTGGCTCAGACCCGAGAGGTCTTCGCCGTAGAGCAGGTCGTATTCCTCCAACGGGTTTCCACGCTTCAGCTTGTATTTGACTGCTATTCGCATAGCAGCCAAGTCAAGCGGGGAAGCTCCGGCAAGCACCTGCAGTGCCGCAATGGACACTGTTCGGCATACCGGAAGGCTTCCTAAAAGGATCAACCTCTGGCAGGCAGTTAGCCGCGAGCGTGCGACCACTTGCCTCGTCGTAATGACATACCATACCATAGCACCAAATAGCACACAAGGCGCCATGAGTCCGGCATATATGGTCCGCCTGGCTCGAGGACTGAATCCCCAGTCGGCTCGAAGCACACGCGCCAATGCTCCAACGACTCCAGTCATCCGCTGTCGAAGCGATGTGACGTGCATGAGGAAATTCATGCGCTCACTGACTGTGATGCCAAGGTACCGGCAGCTGCTGACGTACGGTAGGTTTGCTCCTGCAAACCGTACCGAGGGGGCACGCCTAAGGATACCCTTCAGCAGCATTATAACCGTCTTACTGGTGGAAACGGCAACACCAACTTCCGCTCCCCACGTTTCAACGATGGACATCAGCTGCGCTCCTTTTTCCTCTAGCATGGCTCGGGAATTTCCCTCGATGAGAAGCACTAAGTCATCCGCGTACGCACTAAAAATGCAGTACGGCTCAAGGCGCTGTAGCAGTACATCCATTAGTAGATCCCAAATAAATGGGCCACTAATTGATCCTTGCGGGCAACCTCTGGTTACGGAGACTTCAACCGTCCCATAACCACTTCTGATCTTAGCACTCCGGCCGGAGAAAAAGCTCTGCCACAAGCTCACTTTCCGGCATCCCAAGTCAGCTAATCGGCGCAGTGCAGCGCTCCACTCGACGTTGTCGAACGCTCCTTTGAAGTCGACGAACGCTCCGAGCACGTATTTCGCCGGGCTGGCGTCAACACTGCTCTTCACGTGACTCCAAGCATCCTCCACACATCGTCCTTGGCGAAATCCGAACTGCCATCTGCTGCCTTCCGGAAGAACTTCTCTCACACGATCAACCATGATGGCCTCGAGCACCTTCCCAAAGACAGGCAACAAGCAAATCCCCCGGTATAAGGACGGCTCGCACCTGTCCTTGTCGGGTCCTTGAGCAGCGCCACTGCACGTGAACACTTCCACTCTCTGGGGAAATATCCCAGCCGTATGTAACGGGATAGGAGCTCCGTCAGGTGCTGAGGAATAGCGCGCCAGACTGCCTTGCAGATTGTGCCGTTGATGCCGTCCATGCCAGGCGAGCGTCTGCTCTTCAACCTGGCGACACAAGCGTCAACCTCGGCAGCTTCCAGGGGCGGTGAGTCCGCCTGCGCTACGGCAATCGGTGCATCGGACTCCGCAACTGGAAAAAAGTTACGGAGGAGCACTCGCGCACAGTCACCCCAATCGGTAACCAGCTCGCCATTCACGCGAAGGCACCCAATCTCCGTCCGTCTGCGACCTCGGCAAATCTTGTACACGCGCCCCCAGGGATCGTGTGAATTTTCTCCCTCGAAGCGTCTCCAGTCCTCCTCCTTGGTCGTCAGGATGAGCTTCTTGTATTCCGCTGAGGCATGCCTCAGCTGAACGACAAGTTGCTCAGTCGCAGCCACATCGCCCTGGCGTCGAGCATCCTGGACTCGGCGTCGCAGTCTCCTGACCACGCGGCGCTTGGAACTCAGGTCGGCAGTCCACCAACCTACTCTCCTGCTACGAAGTCCCGGCGTCCTACGGCCCAGGGCCAGATCGCACACGTCGTGCACGGTCTGCCGAAGGCATGCGACTTGGTGGTCCAACGGCGCTTCTGAGAAGTCTTCCGGTAGTCCGGTTGCCCTCCTCACAATCTCCTCTTCGAACAACCGCCAACGTGCATTGGAGAAGTTCCAGGATGGCACAGGAGCTATGCTCTCAACTGTGCGCGCGGTTGCCAAAGTAGCCACAACACTAATGCGGTTATGGTCACTTGACTCCCACTCATCGGCGGCAGCTCACCCCGGGTGTTGTTAGCTTGCCTCTCGGAGTGCCGAGAGAGCTTGCTAAACCACATGGGGGACACTGCGTTCGCATCCAATCCAAGGATTGCTGGGTACCTGCTGGCCTGCAGCAGGACCTCATCCATATATCTGAGGTAGGGCTCTAGCTCGGTGTCGAACTGGCAGTATGCTGAGCAAAGGAAGATTGAGCCAAAACTCCCTTCTAATCTCACGCATACGCCAAAGTCGGTGGTGAGGGGCATGCAAATGACTTCCTGATGATCCATTAGGATGACTGCCTTCCCACGTCGATCCGCGAAAATCTGTACTCCATCAGGCAGCTCATCCATCCTCCCGTTGCTCACATAAGGCTCCTGCAACAGTGCGAACAGGGATCGAGATTCGCGTAATCTGACGCCGAGCTCGATGGTAGCAGCTCGGCCACGGCCACAGTTTGCTTGGATGAAGCTAAACATTAATGTCTAGCATTCACCCTCGCCAGCACCGCCGCATACACAGGGCAGCCGGTCGACAACATGTGATGTCCCGACGGGTAGCCCTTGAATCGGCAATTCCGACAGTCCGTCGGGTTCGTGCAGCCTCGCGCACTATGGCCGGCCTGTCCGCACTGACGGCACACATTCTCCTTGTACCGGCACTGGGCGACGTTGTGGTCAAAACCGACACACCCGTGGCACGCATACGTCCGGATCAGCGCTCGGCAGTTGTACGTAAACCAGCCGATGTACGCCTTTCCGCCATCCAGCACCTCAAGGGCCACGGCATTCACCTCAAGCGTCACATTCACAGTGGCGCCGTCGGCTGCAGACCATGGCTTCTCCAAATGTACCGCCTTGTTGAACGAAGCCTCGTCCATGACGTCCGCAAAGTTGTTTTTGTACAACTCCTTCATAAAGTCCGCAGGCCTCGTAGCAGTGTCAACGTTGCTCACTACAACCTTGGGTCGCTGCGCAGGGTTCTGTTGCACCTCCAGGCCAACTTCTCCGAACCTCTTACTTGCAACGACCTTCTTTATTTCACCTGACGAGGAGGTGCGGATGATGGCACCACCACGCGCAAGCCATCTCACCTCGTGCAGGCGGACCCCGAGCGAAGGGGCGATCTCCCTGCGCACCTTTTCCGCCACCTGGTTGCCAGTGACGTTCGGGTCCTTGCTGACAACAACAGCAGACCACGTCTCTCTGGGCTTCCTCGGCGCTGGCACTGGGCCGGCCTGTGGCGCTGGCAGGCTGGGATATGCAGCGGCATACCCAACAGGCGGCAAGGGGACCACAGCTGGCGCGACGACGGTACTGAGGGCACTTTGGGCATTCAGCTGCCGCTTGCTCCTCTCCTCAAGTACGGCATTCCGTGTCCCCAACGTGAACACAAGCTCCTCGTACTTATTGAGGCTCCTCATCATCAAGCGAGCCTGCACCGGGGTCAAACCCGCCGAAACGACATCCACCATGAACTCCTCCCTAATCAGGGAGAGCTCACTGGCGATCTTCATCCTGGCGGCATCAGTTGTTTTGGCAACGGTGGCAACGGGAGGGGGGACTAGGAACTTGGCACCGGTTCCTGTCTCCTTGGCAACAGCGACATTCACCGAAGCCAGCCTAGCTACTGTGGCAGCAGCAGCAGCTTTTGCGGCACTCACGGCATTCGCGGCACTCACGGCATTCGCGGCGACGAAGGCAGCGGCCTTCGAGGTTGACGGCTGCGGCTCCTCGAGCGACGACAGCTCCTCCACCGTAAAGTCCGGCTGCGGCATTCCACCGCCACTACAGCCAACAGCCACCTTCGCGCGCGACGCGTCTCTCGGCGGCGCCTTCGAGCGCTTACCACGAGCGCGACCTCTACCGGTTCCGCGGGTGGCATCACTAGCTACGCTACTCACCAGCGAGCAGTCGCTCTCCGAGAGCTCCATGCCGCCCTCTGTCGGGATGGACGACGCCATCTACCGGCCCGCACGACAACCGAAACCGAACCGCTATCCGGGACACGAACCAACCGCAAAAATGGCAACGCTCGCTAGCGAGTTCTCGCACCTAAGCAACAGCTGTTGCTTACGCTCGCCGAGAGACTGGCGCTCTCACGAAACGCACACGCGGTACCACGCGAGTGGAAAATTCCCAATGGGAAAATGTCTTTTCCACCCTAGAACGCGTTGTTTTCGCCGGGAAAACTATGTCCGCTTTGTCCACTCGCACTCACGAACCTGTTTCACAGGTTTTTGCTATTTAATATAGCCCACAACTAGCACTTTGAATTTATATACACGGAGCACACGTTCAGCACGTCCGTCGTTAATCCATTCATGCGCGTCACTAATTAGATGACGAGGCATTTGGCTATTTTTTTTTTTTTTTTGTTGATCGCTAAGGTATGGAAATCTTCAAAAGATACTAGGTCCGCCATCACCTTGTGTGGTCGGGTAATGTCTAGAATGCACGATTCACTGCTTTATTAGAACCTTCTTCACGTTGAGGGTTCTGCAATGCCTACGTACTAAAACCATCCTTAAATGATATGATTACTACTATTTGCGATGTTTATGCCTTCTTGTTGTTATGCCAAGGCAGCAGGCATTATTTTTATATGTACCAACGACTTCAAGCTACGTAATCTCTTGAGTATCCACTTAGATACATGAACTGTCTGAAGCAGCTAAAACTGCCTCGCATCACTTGGATGCTTACGATATTTGCTAAGGAGACCCTCCGCAATCAACCGTTTGACCGATTGACCACTCCAGATCCCCCTCCAATTAATGGTGGCAGAATGGAATTCAATATCATATGTGCCTACGAACTTACGCCGCAATTCCGTCCGTATTTCCGGTGGTCTTCGCAGAGACTGGTACCCCCAACCTCGTACGAATGCTGTACGTAGTCAACGAAGCCCTTCGGTGTGCCACAAGCTTTTAGGGTGTTTACAATAGCTGCATGAGACAAAGAGTCAAATGCCTTGCTTACATCCAGATTGGCAATATAGCAAGAGCTAAAACTCTTATGGCTACTCCTCAGAACTAAGTCAACTATCGTCGCAATATCACATTTAACTGTCTTACCAAAAGTGAAGGCACCGATATTGGACGAAAGTTTTGCGGTCGTTTTGCTGTCGCCATCTTCGGGATGAAAATGGTTCTGGCTAGTCGGATAGAGTGTGGTAATTTTCCGCACCATAGAATTAGGTTCATTATGCGAAGCATAATGCCTGATGGTACCTCCCTTGCAGATTTCGGAGTTATCCCGTCAGGCCCCGAAGAGCTAAATAATGCGACCCTTGACGCCCTTAGATCGCGCTTTGTAATAGCGGACCATACCCTCTCGAGCGAGTGATCCATTGGGGTCACTATATTATCGCAAGAGCTTGGGCTAGGCTGAGTAATTATCTCCCTCCAATAGGGTTCCATAAATTCTCGGCTTGGCATTACCGACTCATCAGTTTCCTCGAGCAAGGACTTAATGCATCTTCCTTTATGCTTATCCCAGTTCCGCTGGATGACACCGTACTGCTGCCTTCTGCTTTCTCTCCTATTCCGAGGCCGCCGTGTCGGCCTTGTCAGCATGCGTCGTGCACCCTGTACCGGAAAAATTCCCTGGAGATAAGCGGATAAGCTTTGGAGAGTGGTTTCCTTCCCATCGAGCTGCGCCCTATCAACGATAGCTTGCAATTCTTGGGCTCTCCATTCGGAAGAGCAAACTACGGGGCTATACCCGCGTAGCGTCCGCAAGATTTCACTGTTCGACTGTTCTTGTGGAGTGATTGGAGATGATTCAGATGTTGATACTCACTAGGGCGGCGTCGTATGGTTAGACTAGCAACTTCTGGGACGAGAGCTGATTGCCCCCTTATCAGCTCGATTTTCTCCTTATAATCGCCCCTCTGTCTCAGCTTTTTAATGGCTTCGACGCTACGGTTCGTGAATGCTACCGCTAGTTACTTGTTAATGTGTTTAATACCATTTGCCGTGAGCTCAACCTCCTTTCTCGCCATCATCATTTTCTCTTCCTCACTCCACCTTGCTCGACATCTCGACATCTCATATGTACACCGAGATCTCTTTCGCTTGCAAAGGACCGGTCACATATACTGCATGGTACTCTCGAGAGAGTAGCCGATGCCGTTGGTATATATTGGTTCCCTGGGATGCTTTCCACAGGGGTCAGGGTCGTCAACGAAGAATCAATAATTATCCGAGGCTCATTTTCATTTATGCTAGTTTTTATCCAATATATATATTCCGCCGTGTAACCAGCCCTTTGGAAATTTTGCGCCACTCAAATTAGCTGTTAGTCAGTAAAGCACGCTGATTAACATTTTATTGTTAGTCAGTATACCACGCTGACTAACATTACCAGAGAACACCACGAGGAGGTTTTGAGGCGACTTATAAATTTCAGAATAAATTCCCCTAATACATGTCCAGACTCCAGTTCAGAATTTTTAAAAAGCTAGACAATTCATTGCGCCTTGATCGCCAACTATAGCTGTTACCTTAAGGCCAATTGATACACAACAATCAACGGCTCTTTTAAGGAGTTTTGCATAGTGGTCGCCTCGAATGAAATTATTTACAAAAAATACGCCCAAAACATATTTCCAAAGTTTAACCTGGCCGCGTATCATCACGGCCAGCATACCCTCTGCTGGAGATGAATATTGGTCATTTTCAGAATACTTTGGGACATATTCAAGTCCTGACTTAATCGACATTTCGTCGAAGAGAATTGTACAATTCCTATCGGACTCATTCATATTGGTAACAAATTATTTTAGTATAACAATATGATCTCCGGTAAAGCCAGGCTTAAATTCCTTTAAGGGCAACCATCTTCTCAAAGATGCCTCTGATGGCATATTGAAGCCCAAATTGAATTTTAAATTATTGTATGCCTTCGGGCGGTGCATATAAATTTGCAAAAAAAGCCAAATCGGTGCAATGAATTCCCTTTTTCTGTGAAATGATGCTCCAGAATGTTATGACATTTTTATTCATTTCTGCGGCATTTTCTTTGCTCTGAATTTTACTTCCGCACAAATTGGAGCATTCTAAAAATTTGTTTTTTTAAATTTCAAAGCCTTTAAATGAAAGTAAAAGTTTAAGGCGACCAGCGCTTTCGACTTCCTCTGAAAATTTTTTATTTATTTTTTTAGCTCCAATATTTGTGAAAGCAAAGAATTCATTATCACATGCAGCATTGATGATTTTTCTTGGAACAGCATTGTTTCCAAAATTAAATCATAATTGCGGCTGTCTAATGCGTCGTTTTTGTTACAAACGGCCCAATTTCTTTTAGAGAGAGCATCATTTTGCAATTCTAAAACCGAATTGCATTGCTCCAATTCAATATTTTTTTGAATTAATATTTTATTTGAGCGATTTTCTTTACAAATTTCTTTTTTTTACGAAATATTAAGGGATCTTAAATAATGTTGTCCCTTTAATAACTTTTTGTTTTCGTCTTTTAAAACTTTATTATTTCGTTTTAAAGAATTTATAATAAAATTAGCTTTTTTCCAAGAAAAGCTAGGAGAGCTCAATCCTTGTGGTTTACGTTTAGTGGAAACAGGAAAGCTCAATCCTTTTTCTAACACATTTCTAGATACAGGAGAGCTTAATTCTTGGGATTCCATATTATTCGGAGAGCTCAATCCTTTTTCTGATAAATTTATAAATACAGGAGAGCTCAATCCTTTGGATTCTAAATAATTAGGAGAGCTCAATCCATCTTCTAAAATATTTAATTTATTAAGGCTTGTCGAATTTACTTGTGTTGACTTATTTTCTAATTTAATTTTAAATTGAGTTTGTTGCTGCTCGCACAACAAAACAACATCTTTTTCATTGTTGTGAATTTGTTTCATTTCAAAGAATTCTCTAACTGATTCTACATTATGGCCTATTAGGTCTATAGCACTACGACAAGCCTTAATTACACACATAGCATTTTTACTTTTTTGCCAAGGGCTGAACATGGGTTCATGCACCTAACCTAAATAATAATAATAATAAAAAAAAATTAGTGAACTTACATAAATATAAATTACATAAATATAAATAAATATAATTAGATAACTTAACTTAAAAACTAAAAAATGGAATAAATACTCACCCAGCATTTCGGTCGGAATACTTCCCTTCCTCAGAGTTCCACCTGAGAAGCATTCCGACCTGAAGTGTGCTTGGCACACCCGAGCACGCTTGGCTGCGTGGCTTAATTTAAGGTTTTCCAACCATTTCGATCTGTTTCCCTCCTTCGGGATACAAAAGACATTAATATGCCCCACACAGTTGTTAACTATGCACTTTTTTAAGCCATAAAGTAAAGAACTATATAGAGGTTTAATTTGCTCTGCCCGGGCCTCTGCCAAAGCTCTGCTGAGAGCCATGTTCGAAGCTAACTTCTTCCAACTTCGGTTTCTCACCACTTCTAGCATGTGCGAAGCACAAGCAATAGTATGGGGAGTTTTCGCACCTATCCTTAGGAATAAGAGCGAGCAGTGCAGCAATAAGAATTCACCATGGGCATGGATTCAAGCTCGATTCGAACAAATGAAAAACTCTGTTTTGTTCCGTTTTTCCCCTACGTGGCATCACTGGCAAAGTCACTCGAGAGCGCGGCAGAGCAAATGAAACCTCTATATAGTCATAGAGTAAGAAACTATATAGAGGTTTCATTTGCTCTGTCCGCGCTCTCGAGTGACTTTACCAGTGATGCCACGTAGGGGAAAAACGGAAAAAAAGAGAGTTTTTCATTTGTTCGAATCGAGCTTGAATCCATGCCCATGGTGAATTCTTATTGCTGCACTGCTCGCTCTTATTCCTAAGGATAGGTGCGAAAACTCCCCATACTATTGCTTGTGCTTCGCACATGTTAGAAGTGGTGAGAAACCGAAGTTGGAAGAACTTAGCTTCGAACATGGCTCTCAGCAGAGCTTTGGCAGAGGCCCGGGCAGAGCAAATGAAACCTCTATATAATTTCTTACTCTATGCTTTCACTAAAAAATTTGTTGTATTTATTTAATTCTTAATATATACATTTAAAGTAAATACCTTCAACTTCAAAATGCATTTTGAATAATGAAAATCGGATCACTATATCAAACGTTTGACCACTTTGAAACGCAATTTTGTTTTTTAAAAATTCTTACTAAGTACATTTGCGCTGCAAAAATGTTCACATGATCACGGTTTGTATTCTATTTTTATAAAGCTCTGTTAGATTTCCAGAAAAAACCGGTTTGCCATCAAGAAGTTTGAACATTTTAGAGAAAATTTGCTTTCAATTTTTTTCTATTCGTTGTTATCACTTTTTTTGATTTTTGGCCTCTGGCGGCACCACTGTGCAACCTTACAAACACCAAAGTTATGGCATTTCCGATCAACCAGTTATGAAATTCGGTAGGTCGCATTCAATGGCCAACTATAAAACTAATACAAAATCCCAACTTCCTAACTTTAAAAACACCAAAGATATGGCATTTCCGATCAGTTATATGGCAGCTATAGGATATAGTAGGCCGATCCTGGCCGTTCCGACTTATATAGTGCGTGCAAAAGAACGAAGGGTGTGTTTCAATTGTGTTCAAATGTGTTCAAGTTTCAATTCGATATCTTTAAAACTGAGAGACTAGTTAGGTCAGCGCGGGACCCGGAGGAGGAGGAGCGGTAAGCTGGGAGAGTGCAAACTGGGAAAGATAAGCGCTGCAAAAAGGCTTCCTGTGCGGTTAAGATAACTCTGCCGCTCAGGCCTCTGCGTAGGCCATAGACAAGACCAGAATAAGAATTTCTTGTTAGTTTCCTAAGCAGGGTTTTAGAAAATAAAATTCAGTTTTACTACAAAACTCAACTGAAAAGGTTGTTTTATTAAATCAGTAATAACCATGCAGTATTCCCCACTAGTGGTAAGAGACTCAGAATTTCGGCCAGCAATACCAGCTTTTAAAGGTGGTATAGAATAATTGACATTTGTTTCCCCCACTAGTGGTAAGAAACAGAGTATATATAGTACATATTAAAAAAACCGAAAAAATACATAATATCTTTTATGTTGTAAAAATTTAATCAATTATTGTATTTCAACATTTAAGTCAAAATTTGTTGTAAAAGTGGTCGAAAAATCGACAAATTAAAAAAAATATATTATTATTGCTCATCAAATAAGTGATTAAATAAAATCAGGCGTATTCGAGGCCGATATATGGTATCAACAACAAATTATAAAAATTATAATAATGTGGCTTCCAAGCCGAAGTTTTAATACCCTTGCAGACTATGCCGAAATTGCTAAAATTTAAACAGTAGCGAAAAGAATAATTTATACATAAATAAATTAGATTTGCATAGTTTCATGTCAATAGTTTTTATACTGCAAAAATGTCATATACAAATTAGAAAAAAGGGATATTTTCGCACCTTTAAAAATTTTTCCTACGGAAGCTATTAGATATAGACGTCCGATTGGCAAGCGATTTTACATTGATCAAGGTATGCGTAAATAAATAAGACTTGGAAAAATTGCAGAGGATATTATAATTTCAGTCAATAGTTTGCAACGCAGTGAAGGAGATATTTCCGACCCTATAAAGTATATATATTCTTGATCAGCACCACCAGTAGAGTCGATCTAGCCATGTCCGTCTGTCCGGCCGTCCGTCAATCTACGCAAACTAGTCCCTCAGTTTTAACGCTATCTGCTTGAAACTTTCCCAAGGGTTGTCTTTCTATTGCAGGTAAAATTGAAGTCAGAACGAGCCGGATCGGGCGACTATAGCTTATAGCTCCCATAGAAACAATCGTAAGATATGTTTTTATACCCTTGCAGAGGGTATTATAATTTTGGTCAAAAGTGTGCAACGTAGTGAAGGAGACATCTTCGACCCTATAAAGTGTATATGTATATTCTTAATCAGGATCACCCCCTGAGTTGATATAGGGTTGTCCGTCTGTCTGACCGTCTGTCCGTCCGTCTGTTTCTACTCGAACTAGTCTCTCAGTTTTAAAGATATCGAATTGAAACTTTGCACACACCCTTCCTTCCTTTGCACGCAGTATATAAGTCGGAACGGCCGGGATCGGCCGACTATATCCTATAGCTGCCATATAACTGATTTGTATGTTTGTTAAGTTAGGAAGTTGGGATTTTCTATCGGTTTTATTTTTGGCCAATCAATCCGACATACCAAATTTCATAAGGATCGGCCGACTATATTCTATAGCTGCCATATAACTGAATGATTGGAATTGCCATAACTTTGGTGTTGTTAAAGTTAGGAAGTTGGGATTTTTATGTGTGTTAAGAATGCATCATATGGATAATTTTGGAGAATATAATTTACAGAATATTCTGCAAGGGTATTTCAACTTCGGCTCCGCCCGAAGTTAGCTTTCCTTTCTTGTTTAAATGTAACTTTGTTGTTTTTAATTTTTTTGTTCATTTTTGTCCTTGGGATTTGGCTATATTTAAATACTATGTAAATTAATTAATTAATTACATTAAAATGGGACATCTTTATCATATAGCTCTCATAAAAAAATCAGAAAATTAAAAAAAAAGAAAATAATTTAATTTTGCTGTTTTTCTATTTATAATAAATATATTAACTATTTACTATATCATATTGCTGCCATTGAAACGATGGCAAAATTCACCGCAAAATCGAAATAGCTTTATTGTTTTTAGTAATTGAAATTAAATTTTTTAACTGATTAAGAATTTGCCTGTCAAGCACTATTTATTAAAATTAAAATTGTTATCTGGATTTTGTTGTTTTTGTTTTTTTAATTCTTTGCGGATATGTGGGGGTGGTAGTGATAATTTTATTTTTCCATCCTGGATGTGGGTTGTGATTTTTTTAAATAAATTTCATCACAATATTACATATTCTTATTTATTTCACGCAATATAATTTTTGATATCTATATACTTATATTTACAATAAACATCATACATGTCATTTTCATTTCTATTTATATTTTGGTCGATAGTATTAATTCAATCAGAATATCAAGATAATATAAAATGAAATGCAGCAAGCAAAACTAACACAATATAATAGGTGTTTTTTTAATTTATATTTCTCATTCATATCTTCTCTAATCTCAACAAATAAAAATTTTCCATAACTTTTATTAATTGTTTTTAAACAAAAAGTAAAAATTGTTTCACAAATCCTTAAATATAACACTAAATTAAATATTTCCCTTAATCCGCCAATTTTGGCTGGACACAATAATAGGTGTACAAAAATAAATTATATTATATTTATATTAATATTTCAGTATGTTTGGTCTTTTTGTATATTAAGTATCTGACAGCTTTTAACCGGTATATCCGCTATTATTTTGCAAGACTTTCTCTATTCGTCTTGGCATGGAGTATATTAACTTACAAAAGTTCCACTTGAAATGTTGTACAATGGACATTATATTTCAACTTTTTCCAAAAAAAAATGACAATAAGTCCTTTCGACGTCTCTTTTGAGTTTACCCCAATGATTTTTGATGGGATTGAGTCCGCGGATTGACTTGGCCACTCAAAAAATCATCATTATACCCTTGCAAAGGGTATTATAATTTTGGTCAGAAGCTTGTAACGCAGTGAAGGAGACGTTTCCAACCCTATAATCTTTCCAAATCGTATTTTTTTATGCATACCTTGATCAGGGTAAATGCGCGTGGCGATCGGACGTCTATATCCTATAGCTCCCATAGGAACAATAGGGTAAAATCGGTCCAAATTTGATGTTTTTCAGATTATTTCGCGCAGTGTAAAAGCTATTTTTTTTTTTATCTTCGGACGTTGATGCACTAAGATCAGCGCAAACAAGTGGCCCTTACGACACCAAGCAGTGCTTGTTACGCGCGGAGCCCTATAGGCGTAAAAACGAGATCGCGAGAAGTTAAAAAGCACAATGTAGAAGCGGACAGACTAAGATTAGAACGAGACTAAATACTAATACTAATTTTGTGCTAAGTAAGATAAAATTAATGCTTTTAAGCTTGGCAAAGAGTCGGTAGTAGAAATAATGTGGTATAGTCTATTATAGTCGTTACACAGTACTCTAAACGGTTCATGCATATCAAAGTTAGATCTACAAATATTTAATGTAAGAGGAACATAGTTCCTGGTAATTCTATTAGGCACGGAGAAGCTTATGCGACCCAGTAACTCGGGACTCTCCACATCACCGTGAATAAGTTTATAGATAAAAGTTGTGCCAAGCATCGTTCTACGGTTTACTAATGATGGTAGATTAATTAGGAGGAGTCTACTAGAGTAGGATGGTAAAATAAGGCTTGCATTCCAGTTAAGGCCCCGTAGAGCAAATAATAAAAAGTTCTTTTGCACAGACTCTATCCGGTCTATATGTACACCATACTGAGGACTCCAAACTGCTGAACAGTACTCAAGGATTGGACGGACTAGTGAAATGAACAGAGTCTTTGTAACATAGGGATCATCGAATTCCTTTGACCACCTTTTTATAAATCCAAGTACTCCCCTGGCTTTATTTACTATAGAAGTAATATGGTCACAAAACTTAAGTTTTGGGTCAAGGAGGACGCCAAGGTCATCAACTTGCGTAATTCTAGACAACGCACAACTACCCAGCGTATACGTTGCGTATTGTGGGTTCACCCGAAAAAATGTCATTACTTTGCACTTAGCGCTATTTAAATCCAAAAGATTTTCACAACACCATGTTTGAAAAGCATTTAGGTCAGATTGTAAGTCGGAACTGCTAGAAATTTCGTTATATTGCAGGCATAACTTAACGTCATCTGCGTACATAAGGACACGCGACTTTGTCAAGACTAGAGGGAGATCGTTTATAAATAAAGTAAAAAGAAGTGGGCCAAGGTGGCTTCCTTGTGGGACCCCTGAAGTAACTCGGATCAAATCCGAGATCGAGTTTTTAAAAAGCACTCGTTGAGTCCTACCACTCAGATAACTTGAGATCCATGTTAGAAGATCACATGGAAACCCTAATAAGTCTAGCTTTAATACAAGAAGCGAGTGATTTACTGAATCAAACGCTTTACTAAAATCAGTGTAAACTACATCAGTCTGCATGTTCTTTCTAAAGCCATTTATTACAAAAGACGTTAGCTCCAAGAGGTTTGTCGTCGTAGATCTTCGCTTTATAAATCCATGTTGACATGGAGATATAATCGATCTACAAAGATGCTGCAAATGGGGTGTAATAGTATTTTCGAAAAGCTTTGGGATGGCGGATAATTTGGATATGCCTCTGTAATTACTTGTATTGCATTTATTTCCTTTCTTATGAAGGGGAATGACAAATGACTCCTTCCAAATAAGTGGGAAATGAGATGTTTTTAAAGACAAAGTAAACAATTTGTACAGAGGTCTACACAGAGTTTCAGCACAGTATTTAAGCACGCAGCCTGGAACTCCGTCCGGACCCGGTGAATAGACTGGCTTAACTTTATGGAGATCCAAAAGAAGGGAGCTTTCGCTTAATCTCGGACAAAAAATCAAGTTTGACTTGGGTATGGCATTTGAATAAGACGGATTTGGACGGGATGAAACAGAATATGTTGTCTGGAAGAACTGGGCAAATAGATCGGCAATTTCCTGATCAGAGTTTGCCGTAGAGTTTTCAAATGATAGTGATGAAGGGTAACAGGCTGATTTACGCTTAGTGTTAACAAAATTATAAAACTGTTTTGGATCTTGTGAAAATTGGACCCTACAACGAGTCAAATAGCTTTTATAACACCGGGCGTTAAGCACGATAAAATTTGACCGAGCCCTTAGGTATCGAGAGAAGGCAGATTGTGAACCGCACATTTTAAATTTATTGAAAAGTCTGGACTTTATATTTTTTAGGTGTGACAACTCTTTATTAAACCACGGAGGTTTATTTGAAATTGACGGATAGTATAACGGAACACACAGATAAAAGAAGGAATTCAATGCATTATAAAAGATATTAACGGCCTTAGCCACGTCAGTGCATGAATAAAATTCGGACCAGTCATAGCCGGATATAAAAGTATTTAAAAGATGAAAGTTTGCCTTACGAAAGCAGCGGATTCGTTTAACCCACTTTTCGGATTTTTTATTCAGCTCTGTTCTTACGTCTACAGTCAGTTCTAGAGTTGGATGATAGGGATCTTCCGGTTGTGTAAGTGGTCCCGTTCTTGATAGGCAAACGCCTTCTGAATTTGAAACAAAACACAAGTCCAGTAAACGCCCTAATGAGTTCTTAACATGGTTCACTTGGGATAGCGCAATGTCAAGCAAGCCGTCAATAAAGTCATGCTGCGCTAAAGGAAGCAACATATTAGAGTTTTCGTCAGGGGACCATGTCGCACTAGGTATATTAAAATCACCCAATACTATTAACTGGTCTTGATTTGACAGTTTTTTAAAAATTGACTGAATACAGGAAAGGTGATTTGCGTAAATAGGGAACTCAGATGATGGTGGGATATATGAACAAGTAATGTATACAAAACTACCGGGAAACGATAATTTTATACCTAGGAATTCGATGTCATAAAATTCGTCGAAAGTTAGTAATTCAGAGGAAAAGGTGGAGTCGACAGCAATCAGGACTCCACCTCCCCGTCTGGACTGACGATCAAGCCTATAAATAGTGTACTTACCCGGGAGAATTTCGGAGCTAAGAATATCCGTCCTTAACCAGGTCTCTGTACATACCATAATATTATATGGGAAAGAAAAACTATCCGAATACAATTTAGTCAGCTTACTAAGTAAGCCTCTTGTATTCTGATAGCAAAGAAGAAAAGAGGAGGCTAGTTTTTTGGGACAGAAGAGGATTTATTGCCATAAATTTTTTCAAATCGTATTTTTTTATGCATTCCTTCATCAAGGTAAAAGCGCGTACTGATCGGACGTCTATATCTTATGGCTCCCATAGGAACAATAGGGTAAAATCGGTCCGAATTGAATGTTTTTATAATATTTCGCGCTGTGTAAAAGCTATTGCCATACATTTTTTCAAATCGTATTTTTTTATGCATTCCTTCATCAAGGTAAAAGCGCGTGCCGATCGGACGTCTATATCCTATAGCTCCCATAGAAACAATAGGGTCCAAATCGGTCAAAATTTGATGTTTTTCAAAGTATTTCGCTATTGACAAAGCTATTGACATAAATTTTGCAAGTCCTATTTATTTACTTATACCTTGATCAGGGTAAAGGCACTTGCCAATCGGACGTCTATATCTTATAGCGTAAGATAAGTGTTAAAGGCTGTAAAAATATCCCTTTTTTCTATTTTTACATGACATTTTTGCAGTATAAAAGCTATTGACATGATATTATGCAAATTTATGTATACCTTATGCCTTTCGGTACTTTCTCAATTTTAGTAATTTCAGCAGAGTCTGCAAGGGTATTAAAACTTCGGCTTGCCGAAGTTAGCTTCCGACCTTGTCTAAGAATTACGATTGTATGGTTATGTTGCTTAAACGCGACCCGTTCAATAAAAATCAACTTTGTCCAAAGAGCAAAAAAAATTTGATTTGTTGAGATTAGAGAAGATACGAAGTAAAACGAGGACGGAAGCTAACTTCGGCAAGCCGATGTTTTAATACCCTTGCAGACTTTGCCGAAATTGCTAAAATTGAAAAGGTATCTCTATATATAAAGCTATCAGTAAAAAAACCGGGAATCAACTCACAGCCAAAACCACTGGTTAACAATATTAATATGCATTTTTATTACTTTATAATAACATTAAACTGATTTGCTAAAATTTATTGGGGCTCTCCAAGTGGCCCCAATCGCTTCCAATTGGAAAAAAGGTCAATTTTCTTTTCAAAAATACTGGACGCTAAACCGTGTAACAAATCGAATCCGTGTTTTCGCCAAAAATAGTTTAAGACATTATAAATGTCCAAAAATTTGAAAATGTTAGATTTAAGGCTTTTTACTATTTTTAAAACACATTCTAAAATAACAATTTAGGCAAAAATCGAAAACGTCGAAAAATGGCACTTCTAAACTGAGTATTAAAAATTCCTTCGGTAAAGTTTTTCCTTAAGCCTAGTATCCAGATCGGCAAACGATTACGCTAGCGTAAAAACCTTAATCTTTGCAGTGTGACCAAAAGTTTGAGAGTTCATCAGATTTAAGCGTGCTACGGTCGTACTGTCAATCAGCTGGGTTTGTTGACAAGCAGTTAAAATTCAAATATCGTATTTGCGGGAAAGAGCCTTTAAAATATATTATCAAATACCTTGGCAAGACAAGTCTGCCGCTGTACAAAGAAATTAAAAAACAATTTAATTTAAATTTAACACTTGCTTATTTTAATTTACTGATAATTATTTGCTAATTTAAAGTTCATAGCTGCACTTTTATTGTGTTTTTCGTAAATTTTTGACACATGAAACATTTTGCTCTGACAAGAGGCACCCCAGAAGTATTAATGTTATTTTGTCCTCACATGTTAACTCCTGCAATCGAATTTTGCGGGTTTTTTGATTTTTTCCCTACATTTTTTAATATGTTCAGTGAGAAGCGCACGCTGAAAGATTAAATTTTTTAATCTTTGCGCTAGGGTTCACCCAAAGTTCATTTCCGCAAACTGGCAACGCTATGGAATTTTCTGGTATTTTTTTCGTCGAACAGGAGACCGACGTGAAAAAAAGGCCCGACGAAAAGTGAACGCCAGCTGTTTCCCTCTCGCTCTCTCTCATGACTGGCGTACGGTTTTCGTTGATCAGGATACTAGGCTTTAAGCTTTAACGATTCATTTGATGGTTTCACCAAAGCTCCATCTATCTTCTAAGCAAAGAAAGTAAACTCAAAGTCGATCTATTATTGAATTTAAGTTCTCTTTACAGTTATTGCTGCCAGAATACAAAAAAGACTTTTTTTGGCGAAAATCTATTTGGCCTGGTTTTTGATAGTGTAGTAAAAATATACCATTCAAATTGTTTTTTTTACAGTGTTTTGCCACGCGCTGTTAGGAAACATAAGAGCGGGAGATCGCAGTGGATAGAGAGAGAGGAAAGAGTGTAGCAAGTGCGCTAAAGAAGAAGATAACGGGGAAACTTTCGATTTGGTTGTATCAAGAAAATTTGCCGCGAGTTGTGTTTTTATGTGTTATTATACCCGTTACTCGTAGAGTAAAAGGGAATATTGTATTCGTGCAAAAGTATGTAACAGGTAGAAGGAAGCGTTTCCGACCCTATTAAGTATATATACTCTTGTTCAGGATCACTAGCCGAGTCGATCTAGCCATGTCCGTCTGTCCGTCTGTCCGTCTGTCTGTCCGTATGAACGCTGAGATCTCGGAAACTATAAAAGCTAGAAGATTGGAATTTTGCATGTAGATTTTACGAGTTCCTACGCAGCGCAAGTTTGTTTGAAAATGGTGCCAAGCCCCCTCTGACGCCCACAAGCCACAAGCTGTGGCCACAGTTTTGATGCTATTTTGAAAATTTTAATTGATATGTATTTGTTTTGTCAATACCTATCGATTGGCCTAATAAAAGTTTGCCACGCCCACTCTAACGCCCAAAAACCCATTAAACGCTTAAGCCTGGCTAGCGCCTACATTTCCGCCTTTCATGGCCCGTGGTACCAATAGCGCCATCTAACGGATGACTTTGGAACAGCTGGCCAA
Organism: Drosophila fuyamai; assembly: GCA_018153365.1. Taxonomy (NCBI): domain Eukaryota; kingdom Metazoa; phylum Arthropoda; class Insecta; order Diptera; family Drosophilidae; genus Drosophila; species Drosophila fuyamai. The sequence continues at coordinate 169,830 of JAECXW010000395.1, read as the reverse complement.
GGTGCTCAATATAGTCAACGTTTATTCTCGATGATTTCTATTAAAGGAAATTGCGATGGTTTTCATTTGTCAATACCGAACTATATCCCAAGAACTATGCAAATCAAATCAAGTTAGCCAAATTGGAGGTCTGAGTCAAACAATGGCGTATGTGTGTATGTATGTAAGCATTTATAAATGTACATATGTATTTACATTGTACACAGTTGCAATTGCCCGGCAAAGATAATACAAGAAGACATATTTATATTAAGTTGTTTAGCTGAGTAACGGGTATCTAATAGTCCAGCCACTCGACTATAGCGCTCTCTCTTGTTTTCCTATTAATTAGGCAAATAGTAGACTTTGCCTAATTTATAGGAAAATTTATTTGCATAACAGTGTATTTTGGTGTATAACCGTATGTGAGCAATAATATTATTAATGAGGGTTAATTAAAGTTTCAGCCAAAACTAAAAATATGTTTAAAGTAACATGTAAAATGCAAAATTACATAGTACTACTGCAATTCTATTACATAAGAAAAGTAGGATATTCGGGTTATCCACCGCAAGCGAAGCTGCGGGCATCCTGCTAGTACATAATTAAACTAAATTTGCATAATTTCATGTTAATAGCTTTCATACTGAAAAAATGTCATATAAAAATAGACAAATAAGGGATATTTTTACAGCCTTTAACAATTATTCCTACGGAAGCTATAAGATATAGGCGTCCGATGGGCAAGTGCCTTAACCCTGAACAAGGCATGAGTAAACAAACAAGACTTGCAAAAATGTATATTCTGAAAAACATCAAATTTGGACCGATTTCACCCCATTGTTCCAATGGGAGCTATAGGATATAGACGTCCGATCAGTACGTGCTTTTACCTTGATGAAGGAATGCATAAAAAAATACGATTTGGAAAGATTCATATCAATAGCTTTTACACTGCGCGAAATATCATCAATTTTTGCATGTTATATCCGATTGTTCCTATGGGAGCTATAGGATATAGACGTCCAATCAGCACGCGCTTTAACCATGATCAAGGTATGCATAAAAAAATATGATTTGGAAAGATTCATGTCTATATATATATACACTGCGCGAAATATCATCAATTCTTGCAAGATATATCCGATTGTTCCTATGGGAGCTATAAGATATACACGTCCGATCGGGGCGATTTTAAAACTTGATCTGCGTACACATGTTTTAGAACGAGTGTGAAAGTTTCAGATTGCTAGCTTTTAAACTGAGCTCGCAAGCGATATTGAAACAGTCGGACAGACGGACATGGCTATATCGACTCCCCTATTGATCCTGATCAAGAATATATATACTTTATAGGGTCGGAAACGTCCCCTTCACTGTGTTGCAAACTTATTACCAAAACAACAAAGGAAAGCTAACTTAGGGCGGAGCCGAAGTTGAAATACCCTTGCAGAATATTCTGTAAATTATATTCTCCAAAATTAGTCATATGATGCATTCTTAACGCTCATAAAAATCTTAACTTTCTAACTTTAAAAACACCAAAGTTATGGCAATTCCAATGGTTCAGTTATATGGCAGCTATATAGTATAGTCAGCCGATCCTTATGAAATTTGGCAGGTCGGATTAGTTAGACAAATATAAAACCCATAGATAATCCCAACTTCCTAACTTTACAAACACCGAAGTTATTGCATTTCCGATCAATCAGTTATATGGCAGCTTTAAGATATAGTCGGCCGATCATATGTACTGCGTGCAAAGGAAAGAAGGGTGTGTGCAAAGTTTCAATTCGATATCTTTAACTTAACTAGACTAGTTCGCGTAGAAACAGACACACGGACAGATAGACGGACAGACAGACATGCTTATATCAACTCAGGAGGTGATCCTGATCAAGAATATATATACTTTATAGGGTCGGAGATGACTCCTTCACTGCGTTGCACACTTTTGACCAAAATTATAATACCCTCTGCAATGGTATAATTATAATACCCTTTGCAAGGGTATAAAAAGGAAGTTAAACAAGAAAGGAAAGCAAACTTCGGGCGGAGCCGAAGTTGATATACCCTTGCAGAATATCCTGTAAATAATATTCTCCAAAATTATTCATATAATGCATTCTAAATACTCATAAAAATCCCAACTTCCTAATTTTAAAAACACCAAAGTTATGGCATTTTCGATCGTTCAGTTATATGGCAGCTATAGGATATAGTCGGCCGATCCCGGCCGTTCCGACTTATATACTGCGTGCAAAGGAAAGAAGGGTGTGTGCAAAGTTTCAATTCGATATCTTTAAAACTAAGAGACTAGTTCTCGTACAAACAGATCGGCCAACTATATCTGATAGCTGCCATATAACTTATTGATCGGAAATGCAATAACTTTGGTGTTTGTAAAGTTAGGATGTTTGGGATTTTTATGAGTGTTAAGAATGCATCAGATGACCTTGTTAACATTTTGCCATGCAAGGAATGTGTTAACCCTTAAGTGATTTGATGTGTTTTTGTTTTTCTTTTAGTACCCCATTATATTAAATTAGTTCAGTTTCTCCATGTTAACATTCAAATACAAATCTTGGTCTTAATAGCAATAAATATGTTTATAAAAATAATCAAGTTCATTTCAATAGTATATAATATACATATATATATAGATTTAGTTCGCATTCTTATTATTTTTTTTACGCTGCGCTGCTGTGGATTTTTAATTGGTTTATTGGTTTCTTCTATGCATTTCTGTTCTAAAAATTCTGAAATATTTCGTCGGCTTGGACGTTTCTTAAATTCCGTATCAAATATATAAACATGATGCAATGTTATTTCAAACATTGCATCAGAAGGATTTATTAAATGAATTCTTATTGCTGCACTGGTCGCTCGTATTCCCAAGGATAGGTGCGAGAACTCCCCATACTATTGCTTGTGCTTCGCACATGTTAGAAGTGGTGAGAAACCGAAGTTAGAAGAAGTTAGCTTTTGCCCGAACGACTGTGAGTTGATAGGGACAGTAAAAATCGGAATCCCTCCCAACTTATTTTACGCGGTATTTTCCACACTGGAGGGATTACAACCACGGCAATCTAAAATGCCCACAAGTGAGCACCAGACCTCTGTTTGGAGAACTATTGTTGTTTGTATAGCAACCATCCCGGTACCAATTCGAGTGCTTGGAAAGCACTCTCCCTAATTTAGAGGCTAGATCATCTAAATCTTTGTCGGTCTATGTACCATGTGCAGCCAGTGCTCCTCGCCGCATGGGCATCCTGATGTGTCACTCCGACGGAGAAACGCGTGAAAAGATCCGTGTTCTGTTAGAAGGAATCCAGCTCGCATAGTGAACCCTTCCTTCTATAGACGAGCGCTGCCTCTGGGATGAATTTGTACGTCAAACGTCCGTGTTAAGCTCCATCCCATCTAAGCGGCTCGCACCTATCATCAGACGCTCGTCTAGAACCGCCTTCTACCGTTCCAGTCCAACGCAGCTCCTATTCGTGTAGCTAGTCGCTGTCACTAAGGGGGAGTCCTTTCCTCATCATGAAATTCTCACTGGATAATCGATTAAGATAGCAGATTTTAACGCACCAGTCGACATAAAGATGGCGCGACTAGGGGCGCGTTATTGTATATAAAATTATTCACACAAATCTAAATATACAGTAAACAGACTATTTTTTCTGATACCGTAATTTTCAACTTGATTCACTAATTACTAAACAAAAATGTAACATAAACAAAACTGTAATCTTTAATTTCAAATAAGGATAATTAAATAAGGAATTTTAAACATTAACATAAGATATTTTCTAAAATGAGTCAAACAAGTCATTATATGTAAGATTATCAAAAAAAACATATTTTTTTATGTTTTAAAGTTTTTAATATTTGACGGGTCACCACAGAGCATCAATGACAATGTGTCAGCATTTTTGAGGGTTTACAGTATTGAGCGTGCTACGGTCGAACTGTCAATCAGCTGAGCTTGTTAACAAGCAGTTAAAATTAAAATACCTTATTTGCGGGAAAGAGCCCTTAAAGGATATTCTTAACTACTTTGGAAAGACATGAATGCCGCTGTACAATGAAATAAGAAAACAATATACTTTAAATTTAATATTTTTTCATTGCTGATATTTATTTGATAATTTAGAGATCATAGCTGCCATAAGTTCTTGCAGGTGATGAGTTTTTGTAGTGTTTTTCCGTCCATTTTTGACTTAAGAAACACTGTGCTTACTTCCTTCTTCCCGATACTTTCCCATCTTAAATCCTTTGTTCACTTACTCATGGGCGCCAGATGTAATGAACTGCTTTTTATATTTGTTGTAAATGTGCGGCTAGCTCAGGGGGTTGTGAATTCATTCCACCCAATTTATATTGGGTGATTGCCCATGACCAGGCAGGCTCCTGGAGCTCCGTTTGGATTCCGTCGGAGATGAAAATCAGCGTTCAGGTGGGAATTTGTTATCAACCTGATGCATGTTTCCACGGCTACTGCGAAAAGCATTCTCATCGTTTCATACTGAATAACAGGGAAGTATGTTTGCCAAAAATGTATGCCAAAATGTTGTCCGCAAACTTTGGCTACGATTAGAAGCTTAAATCCGTAAATTTCGGCATTGCTTAAATTCGTTTATGCCCAAATTCGATTTTTCTCTACCGTACTTGCCAGATCGTTGATCTGGATGATATCAGAAGATTATATTCAAGGCAAATGATTGATAATGACAGTTTGGTTTTTTAAAGTTATTAATTTTCTTAAAAACTGACCTTCAACTAATTTGACATCTCGTTCAGCTTTTGACAGTTTCCCACGAGAGAGTACTCTTTCTCTTTGAAAGCTTTCTTCGTAACGTCTTGTCCAGGGGAAAAGTACGTAACTCGAACACCTTGAGATGCTTCTTTTATGGTTTTTATGGTCTCACATATTGAATGGTAATTTGTCGTCTAGTGATTTACTCGGGTTACTGACAAAAAATGATTATTAACGTTGGGACAATCAGCACCTTCTCCAATTGTATTTTTACATTTTCAGCGGCAAACATAATTGTGCTAGTACCAGAAGACTATGTTCTTTCAGGACGCCTTGTAACGTCATCCGATACGAGATCGACGGCATCTTCGGTGGAGCTCACAAGGCGCTCTTTAAGCAGGCCATGCATTACTGGAAGAACTTCAGCAGCATCAAAAATACCGGTAAGTATGGATTGTATTATTTCCCTTTTTCTAAACTTATATATGTATGTTTATACCACCTATAAACTGCAATGGTGGCCAGCCCATCTCCTTAGGACGCAATTGCGAAAAGTTTGGCATTGGAATCCATGAACTGGACTTCCGGGTAAGTTTTCGTCTCTGCTGGTTTGAATTTTGCGACTCCTGGATTTTTACGTTCTTATCTCTTTTTTCTTTTGAAGCTTTTTATTTTAAAACTTAAGCTTGACTGGAACTGTATAAAAGAAAAGTAACGTGATACTGTTTTACTACTTAAAAAGTTGAACAATATTTGTTGGATGCAGTCAGACTAACTTTAAATTCTAGAAGTTTTTGCTGGTATGCTCAATTGGTGGCCTTAACATATTAACCATATTGCATATTTTTCTGCAGCAGGTATTAACGCACGGCCTCTTTAAGGTCCGAACGGCGACTTTGCGATCTTAATCTTTGGGCACTTATCACATGACTTAACTAGCTTATCAGTTTCGCGTACACGCATGCGCCTGGATTCTCGCACTATTAATCATGGCTGATCTACGCTTGCGACGTTCTTTTCTATACCGTGGTGATCCCGTTTTGCAGAGTCGGAGATGTTTCTCTAACTGTCTTGCAATCTTTTGAGAAAAATTTGTTTTTAACCATATACGATAATACTCATAGATAAGATAATTTTAAACTATTTTAGAATTATTTTGTATTTCAGCTTTTAAATAATTTTCAGGACATCATCAGACATTGTTCTATCAACGAATTGCGTCTTAAGAAATTATCCTTTCTAATTAAGCTAACCTTCTTATTTGCCTATCTCCAAACACAATTTAAGCATTTAAATGATTGTTAGGTCCAACATCAGCCATTACTCTGTGACTGCCCTGCCACACTGAGACAATTTAAACGCGCGGCTTACGCAAAGGACAGCTGGTCACACTAATCCCACATCAGCGCAATCCTGAGATTTCAATAGCAGGTCATCGAAACTAAAGCCTAGTATCCAGATCGACGAAAACCGTACGCCAGTCATGGGCGAGAGCGAGAGGCAAACAGCTGGCGTTCGCTTTTCGTCGGGCCTTTTTTTACGTCGGTATCCTGATCGACGAAAAAAATACCAGAAAATTCCATAGCGTTGCCAGTCTGCGGAAATGAACTTTGGGTGAACCCTAGCGAAAGGATTAAAAAATTTAATCTTTTGGCGTGCGCTTCTCACTGAACATTATGGAGGGAAAAACTCACAAAAGTCGATTGCAGGTGTTTACATGTGAGGACAAAATAACATTAATACTATCTGTGGTGCCTCTTGTCAGAGCAAAATGATTTTTAGGTCCAGAATATACGAAAAAAACACAATAAAAGTGCAGCTATGAACTTTAAATTAGCAAATAATTATCAGTTAATTAAAAAAAAACAACTGTTAAATTTAAATTGTATTGTTTTTTAATTTCTTTGTACAGCGGCAGACTTGTCTTGCCAAGGTAGTTGATAATATCTTTTAAAGGCTCTTTCCCGCAAATACGATATTTGAATTTTAACTGCTTGTCAACAAACCCAGCTGATTGACAGTACGACCGTAGCACGCTTAAATCTGATGAACTCTCAAACTTTTGATCACACTGCAAAGATTAAAGTTTTTACGCTAGCGTAATCGTTTGTCGATCTGGATACTAGGCTTAAACATAAAATACTTGTATGCTTTTGAAATATAGTATTTTTTTTATAGTATTCAGTGTATCAGTAACGGACCACAAAGTGTTTGAAATCTAAAAGGTCTATCAACATTTATAAAGAATAAAAATAAGACTTTATATATGTTTGCATACCAGCTCGAGCTGGTCACACTAGCCGGCGCCTATATAAGCAGAGCAAGTTCATCAGTTTGGTCACTTGTTCTCCTTCCATAGAGTAAGAAACTATATAGAGGTTTCATTTGCTATGCCCGGGTCTGCCAAAGCTCTGCTGAGAGCCATGTTCGAAGCTAACTTCTTCTAACTTCGGTTTCTCACCAATTCTAACATGTGCGAAGCACAAGCAATAGTATGGGGAGTTTTCGCACCTATCCTTAGGAATAAGAGCGAGCAGTGCAGCAATAAGAATTCACCATGGGCATGGACTCAAGCTCAATTCGAACAAATGAAAAACTCTCTTTTTTTTCCGTTTTTCCCCTACGTGGCATCACTGGCAAAGTCACTCGAGAGCGCGGGCAGAGCAAATGAAACCTCTATATAGTTTCTTACTCTATGGTCTGTTTCAATACCGTTTGCGAGCTCAGTTTAAAAGCTAGTGATCTGAAACTTTCACACTCGTCCTAAAACATGTGTACGCAGATCAAGTTTGAAAATCACCCCGATCGGACGTCTATATCCTATAGCTCCCATAGGAACAATCGGATATATCTTGCAAGAATTGATGATATTTCGCGCAGTGTAAAAGCTATTGACATGAATCTTTCCAAATCGTATTTTTTTATGCATACCTTGATCAGGGTAAAAGCGCGTGGCGATCGGACGTCTATATCCTATAGCTCCCATAGGAACAGTAGGGTAAAATCGGTCCAAATGTTTTTCAGAATATTTCGCGCTGTGTAAAAGCTATTGCTATACATTTTTTCAAATCGTATTTTTTTATGCATTCCTTCATCAAGGTAAAAGCGCGTGCTGATCGGACGGGTATATCCTATAGCTCCCATAGGAACAATACGGTGAAATCAATGCACACATTTTCCAAAACATTGAAGTCATTTTTCACCGAAGTATTGAAACGGAAAAAATTAATGATGTGTGCCAAATTATTGCATTTAAGCACCATCAAATCATATATGTATTATTATACAGAAATCCTTCATTTCCAGCATAGAGTAAGAAACTATATAGAGGTTTCATTTGCTCTGCCCGGGCATAGAGTAAGAAACTATATAGAGGTTTCATTTGCTCTGCCCGGGCCTCTGCCAAAGCTCTGCTGAGAGCCATGTTCGAAGCTAACTTCTTCAAACTACGGTTTCTCACCACTTCTAACATGTGCGAAGCACAAGCAATAGTATGGGGAGTTTTCGCACCTATCCTTAGGAATAAGAGCGAGCAGTGCAGCAATAAGAATTCACCATGGGCATGGATTCAAGCTCGATTCGAACAAATGAAAAACTCTCTTTTTTTCCGTTTTTCAACTACGTGGCATCACTGGCAAAGTCACTCGAGAGCGCGGGCAGAGCAAATGAAACCTCTATATAGTTTCTTACTCTATGGCCCGGGCCTCTGCCAAAGCTCTGCTGAGAGCCATGTTCGAAGCTAACTTCTTCAAACTACGGTTTCTCACCACTTCTAACATGAGCGAAGCACAAGCAATAGTATGGGGAGTTTTCACACCTATCCTTAGTAATAAGAGCGAGCAGTGCAGCAATAAGAATTCACCATGGGCATAGAATGAAGCTCGATTCGAACAAATGAAAAACTCTCTTTTTTTCCGTTTTTCCCCTACGTGGCATCACTGGCAAAGTCACTCGAGAGCGCGGGCAGAGCAAATGAAACCTCTATATTGATTTTGCTGTGTACAAAGGCATCCCGTGCAACCACCTTACAATCTCAGAGTGTCCGGGACTTTCCTCTGATCATATTCCGCTCCTGATATATTTTTGCGTGGCTGCCTATACGATCGTCACCAAATCCAAGCTTCTTCCCCGGGGCTCGGATCTTAAAAGATTCAGTGCGCAACTTACTGCTCTGACTCAGGAGCAACCTTCTCTTTTTTTATGTGGACGACGTAGATTCCTTTGCTGAGGTCTTAGTTGAACATATCCATCAAGCTGCCCCTACTCCTAGAAGTATACCTATTCCTTCTCCATATTGCGCTTATTCAAAGCCAGAAATTGCTGCCTTGGCCAGAAAAGGTCATGCACTTCGTCGTGTCTGGATGAGGACGAGGCATACCATCGATATGGCAAGGTGGAAGGCTACTGTATCAGAGCTAAGGAAAGTCCTCCGTTCGGCTAAGTCGGAATTTTTATAGACAAGCACAGTGCAATTGATCCTAACCAGAATCACGGATTTGCGCTCTGGAAATGCACCCGCAACCTTAAAAGACAGCCGCTTCAGAGGTTTTCCCTTAAACGTGATGATGGGACTTGGGCCCACAGTGATTCCGAGATTGCTGAAGTATTTGCTGATGATCTTGAAAATCGCTTTACACCATTTGAATTTGCAACAAGCGAAGAAGTCCAGACTACAATCTCTAGGTTAGGTCTTTCATTTGGCCCTCCTGTTACTGTACGTCCAGTAGACGAAGATGAAGTACGTGGTCATATAAAGCGACTTGTTACTACTAAAGCTCCTGGCATGGACGCGATTGATGGAAAAGTAGCAAAGGCTCTGCCTAGCTCTGTCATTGCACAGCTCTGTCTCCTCTTTAATGCTTGCCTGGACCTTGGTTATTTTCCATCACCTTGAAAACGAGCATTAGTCACAATGGTGGCAAAAAAAGGAAAAGACCCATGTTGCGCGGAATCTTATAGGTCGATCAGTTTGCTGTCCACTTTCTCCAAGATTTTTGAGCGGATCATGCTTAGTAGACTTTTAGCTATTAACGCCTTTGAAGACGCACTTCCGAACCACCAGTTTGGATTCCGTAGTCGCCATAGTGCTATCGAGCAAGTGCACAGAGTAATTAACCATGTCCTGGGGGCTTTGGAAGACCACAAATACTGCTCAGCCGTTTTTCTTGACGTTCGACAGGCCTTTGACAGGGTTTGGCATGAAGGACTGTTCTACAAGTTAATGCTGCTTTTGCCTGAAAGTCTCTGGAATCTCATAGTATCGTTCTTAGATAATAGAGAGTTTGCTGTTGATATTCGTGTCCTTGGTCCGGTCCTGTATACAATTTACACTTCGGATCTTCCAAACCCAGTTGCTCGTGGTACACTCCTGGCCACATATGCAGATGACACTGCATTTCTTGCAGCTGGTAGCACCACTACGTCTGCGTCCCGACGTGTCCAGACATTCTTAGACGAATTTGAGTGCTGGGCCTCTCGATGGAACATTGCGCTTAATGTTGACAAAACGCAGCATGCCACTTTTGCTCTCCGCCCTGGCCGTTCGCGTAGCCTTGACATTGATGGGAATAGGCTCAAGCACGAAGATAAGGTGACGTACCTCGGAATTACCTTAGACCGTCGCCTTTGTTGGAAGCGACAAATTGATCGAGTTTGTGGATCAGCAAGAACAAAACTTGACAAAATGGACTGGCTCCTTCGTCCAGGTAGCGGCCTATCCCTTGAAGCTAAGGTGCGGCTTTTTAAGGCCATTGTCCTCCCAACCTTCAACTGGGGAATCACTTGCTGGGGCACGGCCTGTGATTCGTCACTAAAAAGGGTGCAAACATGCATTACAAAGGCTCTCAGGAGGATGCTAGGGGTGAAGTGGCACCATTATGTAGAAAACCGAGTTATGTTCCAGGACACGGGAGTGCCGACGGTAACAGAGACGATTTGCAAATCCTCAAGTCGATACCGGGAACGCTTGCTCACACATGCAAACTGTCTGGCAAGACATCTTGCAACACCACTGGGTCGACGGCGCCTCCGCAGAAGACACCCGGCAGACTTATGGATTCTCATCCGTGACTGGCTATGACCAGACCTCATTTGTCCAAGAATGGAGCACCCGCTACCCGCTTTTTTGGGATCTTTAGAAATAATGCGTCAATACACGAGAACAAGGTACAAGGAACACCCATGGCGAATAAAAAAAAGTGACTATTATTTTATATGCATTCATTATAACATGGCGACCGTGACACTGGTCCTGGAGGACCTAGGAAGGAACAACTGCAATTCTGGAAATATAAATCTGAGTGAGTAGAGATGGAGTTATGGCAAAACGTAGGGACGTGCAAAACAAAATAAAAAAAAAAATAAAATAAGTGGCTATTATATAAAAACAAACCAGCACCGCCCTGGGCAACAGCCCAAAAATTACAAAAGAACTTGATTTTCTTAATTCAAGTCTTTTAAATAAAAAGCCAATAACTCCAGCTCACTCAGTGATTAAGAAAATTAATGACGACACAAATTAACACCTCCACCTCCGAAGCAGTTTCCAAGAAGAAACAAAGTGTGCCCGAAAGACGACTGCCCTGGACGACTGGAAAGCCCATTTTGCGAAGGCACCTGCGAAAAACCTGTGCGATGACCGGCACCGGTACCGCCTGAGCCCATAGGCCCAGGACATCAGGCCCTTACGCCAGCGAAGGAGCATCAGCGAGCCAAGCCGGACCCTGGAGAAGTGAACCGACAGCGCTTCCGAGAGCGCACATCTTAAATTTTTTTTATTATTTTATATGCATCTGCGATGCAAAAACTTATAATTAACAACAATTGTACAGACCAGGCAGTTTCTAGCTGAGGGTCTTAATTTTTTTTTACCTAGGTAGGGATACATGTAAAATTTTAATACACATACCAGAAAATTTAACCAAAAAAAAAAATTTAATTAATTAATTAAATACACATAAATGCCTAAGACAAAAAAAATAATAAGAGAAAAAGCAGAGGAGGTCAGAAGAACTTCCTGAATTTAAAAATAAAGAATTAAATAGGCAGCTATATGCTGAAAAATCTACTCCAGTATCCTGGGATGAAAATGTAGAAATTAAGAAAGAATTAGAGAACACGTATAGGGAATTAGATGCCTACAAAAATAAAAATGATATGAAGGAGGCTAAAAAACCAATGTGCCCTGCAGATTGTAAAGGGCCTTTCGAAGTATACGAGTATACGTGTCATAAGAAAAATTAAAAGATATCAAAATAAAAAGAAAATATTTAAATATGAATGAACATTTTTTGTTATGAAAAGTAACGCAATATCTAAAACAGATTTTGAAAGCGTTACAGAAATAATACCCAAAATGGGTTTAATTGATACTAAAACAGTGGACTCCACTGCCAATGTAATTAATAAAATCGAATTAAACACTATTGATACCGATTTAACAAACATATTATTATCAATAATTGTTTTTATAATGAGTGCATACATTTTGTATAAAGCCTATATGTACCACAATAAGTGTGTATCAAAAAGAGCTATAAATAGAAGCCAGGCCAACGATCTGGATAAGATTTAAATTTATAAAGAACAAACAATTATTATAAAAATATGTTCAAAATAAAAATTAAAGTCAAAAATTTGTAAATGCAATGACATACCAAAAATAAGAGAATTGAAATTTTGAAATAAAAATAAAAATAAAATATATTAACACACAAAATGAATACCACAGATTGCATAAGAATTACTCTATCCAATCAACCAAATTTTGAGAATAGGGTATTAGCCATACTCAGAAACAGAGGAGAGCCTCTATCAATTTTAGATTTTGAAGACGAATATATGAATAGGTATGACCTAGCTTTTTCCCCGCTTTTTCATTGCAGTGGTACGCAAAAAGCAATATTACTGTCTACAGTAAGACACTGTAAAGTATTTTCGGAAGTAGACATACACCCAGTCCTAGGACATATAAATGTACTAAAAATTATGCACAACTAATACAAAAAAAAAATAAGTCCTTAGTATGGAATGGGAGCAATTAACTCTCCACATACGAGAACTAAAGGACACATTTGACAAGTCTTACAAATGTATAAGCCAAAATAGGCCAATACATAAAGACACTATTAACAAACATGCAAAGATTCTTGTAGATTCTTTCAATACTGTAAGAACTTTAGTACATGAAAATAGGGCAGCGATAAATAAAACGAATTGGTAAAAATTATCTAAATTATTGATCAAATTACGTTCAAATCTAATAAATGTCAATGATAGGTATAATTTAAATATATCGATACCGAAAATTTTAAATACACCTTTTACAATAGATCAAGACATAGAGCTAACGGAAAATGAAGATTCCGATTCGAGCGAAGCAATCGAAATAAAAGAAAAAGATCTACATGATCTAACAATTCCTGCAGTTATAACAGTAACAGAAGCAGAAGAAGAAGAATATATAGAATCAGATGTAAGCGTGTCAGACACAAAAGAAAACATAATGGCAGATCCAGCAGCCCGAAGGGCATATATGAAAGATATCTCGAATGCAATACCGGAATTTAACGGGCAAAAGATACATCTTCAAAGATTCTTAACAGCCTTGAAGTTGGTTAACTTAACTAAAGGCACATTCGAAGATTTGGCTGTAGAAGTCATTAAATCCAAAATAATAGGATCTACACTATACAAAGTACAGAATGAAACAACAATAAATTCAATAATAAAGAAATTGCAAGACACTATAGTCGGTGAAACATCCGACGTAGTCAAAGCGAAAATGGCGAAAACAAGCCAGAAAGGCAAAACAGCTGAGAAATTTACATCAGAAATATACAGCTTACGAAAGCTCCTTGAAGCCTCGTACATTGACGAAGGCCTACCAGCCGAACACGCTGAAGAATTCAGCACAAAATAAGCCTTTACCATAATGGTTAAAAATTGTGAGCATGGCCGCATAAAAACAATTTTAGAGGCAGGCAACTTCACAATTATGAATGAAGCCGTCACTAAGTACATACAATGCAGTACTGAAATGACAGGCAATGCAAATTCAATACTGTACACACAAAGAGGAAACAACTATCGCGGTAACAACTTCAGAAATAATTACCGCGGTAGGGGCAATAACCGAGGTAATTATCAGATATTACAGATATTACCAATATAATGGCTATAACCAATATAATGGCTATAACCAAAATAACGGTCATAACCGAAACTATAATAATCAGACCAACAACAATTATAGAGGTCGTGGTTATTATAGAGGAAACAACCGTGGTGGAAACACCAACAACGCAAATACGAACACCAACGGACAGAATAATAATAATGTCCGACAGGTACAAACCACGTCGGAAAACCAATAAAGACCCTTAAGATAAAAAACACAGTAAAGAATACGGTTCATACTATCAATCTTAATTTCAATCTTTTCATTTCTCTCAAAAATGAATGCACAAATAAATTATATACATTACTAGTTGATACAGGTGCAGACATATCTTTAATAAAAGAAACTTCGGACTCGTTTAACAATGTTGATTATAAAAATATTACCCAAATATCAGGTGTTGGTGAAGGAACAACCAACTCAAAGGGATTAGTATCAATAGAACTTCTTTCAAGCAACTATGCTTTACCACATACTTTTCATTTAGTAACATCAAATTTTCTTATTCCATGTGATGGAATCATAGGCATAGATTTTATGAAAAAATACAATTGTCAAATAGATTTAAAACCAGAAAACGTTTGGCTCATACTGAGACCAGATAACCTCTATAATCCGATTAATATTCCAATAAATCATACACTAGAAAATAATTTGACAATTCTACCAGCAAGATTCGAAGTAGTCCGAAAAACTGCTATAAATTCAGCAACCAGGTATATATTAATACCAAACCAAGGAATCCAAAATGGTGTATTCATTGGAAATTCCATTGGAGATTCTAAAAACACTTTTGTCCGAATTTTGAATACAACTAATAAAACTGTAATCATTCAATTAAATACACTGAAAATTGAACCATTCGATGATTACGACATAATTAAATATAAAAAAAATGTAAACAAAGAAGAAATTATAGAAAAATTAAACAAAAATTTTCCACCTCAATTTTTTTTTTTTTTTTTTTCGCGCGGAGTACCATGGCCCACTTACCCGCCCAACCGACCGAGGGGCGCAGCCGTGTATCGTACGGCACGATTCGCGATAAGATAGACGCGAGATAGGAAAATAAAGGTAAAGGTCCGGGGAAAAAAGTAATAGGTAGATCAATCTTGTGCCAATGAAGCAAGTATTAATCGTTTCAGGAGCGGCAGAGAGTCAAGATTTGATATTACAGAAAAAAGTCTATTATAGTCAGAACATAATACTCTGAAAGGCTCATGCAAGGCATAGTTAGATCTACAATGATTTAAAGTTAGGGGAATATAATTTCTAGTTAATCTACTTGGCACAGAAAAGTTTAGCCGACTTAACAAGTCGGGGCAGTCAATATCACCATGTATAAGATTATAAATAAAGATAGTACCAAGCATCGTTCTACGGTTGGCTAGGGATGGTAAATTAATCAAAAGAAGTCTACTAGAATAAGAAGGTAAGATAAGATTTGCATCCCAGTTTAGGCGCCGTAAAGCAAAAAGAAGGAAGTTTTTTTGTACAGATTCAATACGACCAATATGTATTCCATATTGTGGACTCCAGACGGGAGACCCATACTCCAGAATCGGACGGACTAGCGAAATATATAAAGTTTTAGTCAAATAAGGATCATCGAATTCTTTTGACCACCTTTTAATAAATCCAAGCACTCCTCTGGCTTTATTAACCATGGACGAAATGTGATTAGAAAATTTTAGTTTGGGGTCCAAAAGAACGCCAAGATCGTTTACAAGAGTTATTCTATCCAAAGAGCTGCCACTTAACGTGTAAGTCGCGTATATCAGATTGGCCCGATAAAAAGTCATAAGCTTGCACTTGAAACCGTTTTAATTTAGTAAATTATCTCGGCACCAGTTTTGAAAATTATCTAGATCGGATTGTAAGTCTAAATGGCAGGAAATGTCCTTACACTGCAGGCACAACTTAACATCATCTGCGTACATAAGTACGCGAGAATGACTTATAATTGAGGGAAGATCATTAATAAATAATGTAACAAGTAACGGACCCAGATGGCTCCCTTGTGGGACACCAGAGGTAACACGGAGAATTTCAGAAATTGAATTTTTAAAAAGGACCCTTTGTGACCTGCCATTCAGATAACTTGAAATCCATTTAAGCAGATCAATCAAGGAAATTCTTAACGAATTATGCACAAAATACACAAATATATTCGGAAAAGAATCCGAATCAATATCAACTAATAATTTTTACAAACAAAAAATAAGAATGAAAGATGATGAACCGGTATACATAAAGAATTATAGAATTCCCCACAGTCAAAAAGACGAAGTAGAAAAACAAGTAGACAAATTAATTAAAGACAAAATAGTAGAACCTTCAGTTTCTGAATACAACAGTCCATTACTAATCGTCCCGAAAAAATCATTACCAAATTGTGATACTAAAAGATGGCGTTTAGTAATTGATTACCGCCAAATTAACAAACAAATTTTATTAGATAAATTTCCGCTACCAAGAATAGACGATATTCTTGACCAATTAGGTAGAGCTAAATACTTTTCACGAGCAATGGCTCCTATCGCTTCACGCGATTATCTTATGGTTTAAAAATAGCGCCAAATTCTTTCCAAAGAATGATGACAATTGCATTTTCAGGTATCGAACCTTCACAGGCATTCTTATATATGGATGACCTAATTGTCATCGGTTGTTCAGAAAAACATATAATTAAAAATCTTACAAACGTTTTTGATTTATGCAGGAAGCACAACCTTAAATTGCACCCAGAAAAGTGCACATTTTTCAGACACGAAGTGACCTTCCTTGGACACAAGTGTACTGACAAAGGTATTTTGCCAGACAATAAAAAATACGATGTAATAGAAAAATGCCCAGTCCCAACGGACGCAGACAGCGCTAGAAGATTCGTTGCATTTTGCAATTACTACAGACGTTTTATTAAAAATTTTTCCGATTACTCACGACACATAACTAGATTATGGAAAAAGAATGTTAAATTCGAATGGACAGATGAATGTCAAAACGCATTCGAATACCTTAAAACTCAATTAATGAAACCTACACTTACACAATACCCAGATTTTAATAAAGAATTTTGTATAACAACAGATGCAAGCAAAGAAGCGTATGGAGCTGTTCTTACTCAAGATTACAATAACACACAGCTACCAGTAGCCTTTGCATCAAGATCATTTACTAAAGGAGAGAGCAACAAAAATACAACTGAACAAGAATTAGCAGCGATCCACTGGGCACTTTCGACCATATATTTATGGAAGACATTTCACAGTCAAGACAGATAGGCCATTAACTTACTTATTTTCGATGACAAACCCGAGCTCAAAACTAACGCGAATGAGATTAGACTTAGAAGAATATGATTTTACTGTGGAATATCTTAAGGGAAAAGACAATCATATAGCCGATGCGCTTTCAAGAATAACCATAATGGATTTAAAGAATATTTAAACGAATAATAAAATTCTGACAGTCACTACCAGAAACCAAAGTAAACAGAAAAATTCCTGCGCAGGAAATGAAGAAGAAAAAATAGATTTGAATAGACAAACTCTAAATAAAGCTTCTCAGCCCAACGTATACGAAGTCATTGTAAATGACGAGGTACGAAAAGTAGTGACCTTGCGAATAACAGATTCACTATGTTTACTAAAGCATGGAAAAAAAGTTATAGCAGGAATTGATGTTAGCGATATGTACACCAATGGAATTCTCGACTTAGGTCAGTTCTTTCAAAGGCTTGAAAAAGAAGCCGGTATACTTAATATCAGCAAACTCAAAGTGGCACCGAGCCAAAAGATCTTTGACACTACATCAATAGAATCTTTTAAAATAATGGGCAATAAAATATTACAATCTCTAAGAGTAGCGCTACTCAAGCCGGTGACCCTATTATCAAATAATGATAAAGAGAATAAAGCATTACTGTTTACATTCCATGACGATCCAATACAAGGAGGTCATACAGGCATAGCTAGAACATTAGCAAAGATAAAAAGGCATTATTATTGGAAAAATATGACCTGATTTATAACAAATTATATAAGAAAATGCCCAAAATGCAAAAAATCCAAAACAATCAAACATACAAAAACACCATTGACGATAACTGAAACGCCACAAATGGCTTTCGACAGGGTAATTGTGGCTACGATCGGTCCACTACCTAAATCTGAACAAGGAAATGAATACATAGTAACACTAATTTGCGATTTAACTAAGTACCTTGTAGCAAAAACAATTCAGAACAAAAGTGCAAAAACAGTAGCAAAAGCTATATTCGAAGATTTTATTCTGAAGTACGGTCCAATGAAGACGTTCATCACGGACATGGGAACAGAATACAAAAATTCGATAATTGAAGATTTATGTAAAAACTTAAATATCAAAAACATAACTTCAACATCACATCATCACCAGATCACCAATCAGTTGATAAAACAGATTGGGATGTATGGTTGCAATACTTCGTATATTGTTTTAACACAACACCCTCTATGGCACATGACTATTGTCCATATGAGTTAGTTTTTGGTAAAACTTCAAATTTACCTCAACAATTTAATAGCATAGATAAAATAAAACCTCTATATAATGTAGATGACTACGCTAAAGAATCTAAGTTTAGACTAAAACAAGTATTTACGAGAGCTAGATTAATGTTAGAATCTCATAAAAAGAAACAAAAAATTAGATATGACAAAAATACCTTAGATTTGGATTTAAAAATAGGAGATCAAGTTTTATTGAAAAATAAAACAGGGCATAAGCTAGACTTTAAATATACTGGACCTTATAAGGTTGAAAGTATAGAAGAAAACGATAACATAGTAATTTCAAATAACAAAAATAAAAAACAAACAGTACATAAGGATAGGTTAAAAATTTTTATTTCCTAATCACTTTAATTCTCTTATAATATATAACGTATGGCCATACATAAATTAAGAACCATAATTTAATGGAAATATAAGACAAAATTAAAAAAATATATATATATATACTAAAATAAATAATACATTCTGATTCGAAAAAAAAAACAATAATAAATTAAATAAATACAACACAACAAAAAAAAAAAACAAAATAATAAATATATACTATTATAAAACAAGATGTTCATTTATATTTTATATACATATGGTAAGAAAATAACTTCATAGAATTACGTTATTTTTCAAAAGGAGGGAGATGTAGTATGCATGTATCATTGTAGCGAGTACCCACTGTACCGACACCAACATTGTATTACAGTGTACTTAAACAAATACAAAGGCGGCGGCTGCTAAACTTTTGCGGCCAGCCGAAATATGAATGCGCCTCAGAGCCCAACTTATGGGAAGTGCTAGTGTCAGCATATTCCCATGGCCTGAGTGCAGACACATACAAGGCATGCATGTACAACTTCCCTCGCGCTCTCAGTGCTACCAGCATAAATACAATTGCGAGCATATACTTCGATATATATGACGGCCGCTGCCAATGTTTGCAGGCAGCGCAGCCGCAAATAGCTAGCTGTAATTAATTATTAATTGGACGATTGGATAATAAAGATCTGCCCATGGCGAATAAAAAAAAGTGACTATTATTTTATATGCATTCATTATAACATCTCATTGGATTAGTAAGATCGCTGATGAGGGAGTGTGGTGACTCCCGAAACAGTTTTTGGAAATTAGTTCTTTGGCATTTGCATTAAGAAGACTTCGGGTTTATTTTACACATTTCTTATTCTTTTCGCTACTTTTTCAATTTTAGCAATTTCGGCGAAGTCTGCAAGGGTATTTAAACTTCGGCTTGCCGAAGTTAGCTTCCGTCCTCGTTTATAATGAAGATGTGACAACAATAAATGTTCCATGTCAAATTAATGATTATGGTGTAAGGATGCTCTCTGGTCAGGATATAACTCTCAGTCGAATCCAGAGGTCCTTTTACAAGAAATTTGTAAAGTCACTGAGACATAGGGCTAGAGAATAATGTTCGCGTAACGAACGATGATTTTTGATCAATTATCCCGAAGATTCTACGCGTATTCGCTCGAGGGGTGGGGGGTGTTCCAGGACCTTCGAGGGTACGATAACACCAGAACACCAAGTCCTTCCGGGACGTAAAATTCCACGGGCATGACCTTCGGGCGAGGCCGCAGCAGGATTATATCGTGGTTGACCGGCTGAAAGCAAGTTTGATTAGTCGGAAGAATCTGCCTTTCCGCTACGATGTGGGATTAATGGGGCCAGTGAGAGGATCTTCGGTCTCACCGCGGGGGTTAGTAGGGTACGAAGGGATCTGCCACTGCGCGGTAGGGTATTAGAGGAGGATGCGTTAGAGAATCTTCCGTCTCGCCGCGGGGGTTAGTAGGGTACGAAGAGATCTGCCACTTCGCGGGGGGGAAGTAGGAGAATGAGGGGATCTTCCGTCTCACTACGCAGGCAGGTTAGTGGATGAAATTCAGAAGATCGGGATAACGTGTATGTATATGGTGCAAATAATTTACCGCTTCCAATTGGGTCATCAGTCACTAATGGCCTGAATCACTCGGGGAACAAAGGGGTACGGGGTAAAAAATAAAATGTATAACAATCCGGCTTGACGTTTCTTTTCGTACGAGTTCACTCAGTTTAACTCGTTGTTTTAAATAAATAATAATGTGAAACTTAGACAACTATTGCTTAAATATATATTGTGGCGGCCTAGCCGTCAGGCGGGATCGTCATAATGGATTCCAAAATGAAGAAATAATTAAATCAGCCTATGAAGAAGGAGGCCGCCTTTTAATTGTTCCTCATGATCATTTTGTGTTTTATTTGTAGACATTTTTAAGCAACAATTTATATTCTTAGATCCTTTTGGAAACACCAAAAATGCGAAAAAGTTTATAAATTATTACAATAATATACTAAGCCGCATAAGTAAAAGAAAACTTACAAACGTGTCGATAGAGCACGATATTCAAACTGATACGTTTAATTGTGGCATTTTTGTTGTGCAATTCGCTAAATGTTACATGGAGGACATTCCAATGACAAATTTGCAAACAGCTTTTTTGTTTAGAAAACAAATTTTTGAAAAATTTATTAGTTATGGAGATTCCTTAGCTAACATATGTTTGCATTGCTGCAAATCGAACACCCTTGATGATGAAGAGATGTGCATCAAATGTGGGCGAACCATTAGCAGGCAATGCAAATTTAAAATCTATCAAATCGCAAATAAATATATTATTTGTTCTATATGCGAAGCAATAGAGAAGAGGAATGCAGACTCAAATGGCTGAGAACGTTAGAAATGTTGAGCCGACCCTACGGGCGTTCCACCCACTTCTCTGATGCCTTTTTATAGCTTAAATTAATTGCAATGTTGAGCGCAGTTGTGCTGATTTGTGTCTCTGAATATCTTTACCATCCACTTTGTATTTATTTGAGATATACCTCCTTGCATTTGTGTTGATTTGACTTCTCTTTGACACGATAGGCTTAAAAGAAAATTATCACGATATCTCTCTAAAGAATCGCCCTAATTTGGAAATTGTAAGCTTAAATATTTAATTGTATAAAACATAAAACGATTATTAACACCTATTTTGTTAACCGCCATCTCAGAGTTTGGTAACTACAAATTCATCGACGAGAAGAACAACTCTAGGAACTTCAGCTAATTACTTCATTTCGGTAAGAATTTGGAAGGAATAGCTTTTCATCACAGTTTACGTGAAAAAATCACCATGGCGCTCGAGGATGTTACAAGGTAAAGAATCATTTTAACTCTTGGTTGTTTAAGCCTAGTATCCAGATCGAAGAAAACCGTACGCCAGTCATGAGAGAGAGCGAGAGGCAAACAGCTGGCGTTCACTTTTCGTCGGGCCTTTTTTTCACGTCGGTCTCCTGATCGACGAAAAAAATACCAGAAAATTCCATAGCGTTGCCAGTCTGCGGAAATGAACTTTGGGTGAACCCTAGCGCAAAGATTAAAAAATTTAATCTTTCGGCGTGCGCTTCTCACTGAACATATTAAAAAATGGAGGGAAAAAATCAAAAAACCCGCAAAAGTCGATTGGAGGAGCTTACATGTGAGGACAAAATAACATTAATACTTCTGGGGTGCCTCTTGTCAGAGCAAAATGTTTCATATGTCAAAAATTTACGAAAAACACAATAAAAGTGCAGCTATGAACTTTAAATTGGCAAATAATTATCAGTAAATTAAAATAAGCAACTGTTCAATTTAAGTTGAATTGTTTTTTAATTTCTTTGTATAGCGGCAGACTTGTCTTGCCAAGGTTGTTGACAATATCTTTTAATGGCTCTTTCCCGCAAATAAGATATTTGAATTTTAACTGCTTGTCAACAAACCCAGCTGATTGACAGTACGACCGTAGCACGCTTAAATCTGATGAACTCTCAAACTTTTGGTCACACTGCAAACATTAAAGTTTTTACGCTTGCGTAATCGTTTGTCGATCTGGATACTAGGCTTTACTAACTTGATTTCCGTCTTACAGATCATTTCCATGAAGACTGGCCACATTGTGATCAATAATCAACAAAATTAGCCACTAAAATGATGTATTTCAAAAACTTCGATATTTTTGCAAACGTTTGTTTATTTTTAAAAATTGTAATTAAACTAGTTAGAAATTACCAATGTTAAGCTAATAAAAGAAATTTGAATACCCTTTAACATGATGTATTTCGAAAACATCGATATTTTTGCAAACGTTTGTTTATTTTTAAAAATTGTAATTAAACTAGTTAGAAACTACCAATGTTAAGCTAATCCCAAAAAAAATTTCAAGAATTGTTAATATTAAAAGAAATTTTAATACCCTTTAAAATGATGTATTTCAAAAACTTATCAATGTTAAGCTAATCCCAAAAAAAGAATTCCAGAATTGTTAATATTAAACGAAATTTGCATACCCTCTAAAATGATGTATTTCAAAAACGTTTGTTTATTTTATTTATGCCGGGCTTCAAAAGGTCTGGCAACACCATCTCGCTAATATTGCGGTCTCGCTCTTCAGAGAGAACGAGCACTTTGGATTCTAGGAATAGGTCGCCTTCTAGGAATTATGGAATCAGCTTCGATACCCACCAAATAAGATAACGGTTTCCACAATTCAAGTAGTTCCAAGACAATGTATTTATTTATGTATATTTTAACAAAATATTAATTGTGTTTTAGCTGAGGCTATAATAAGAACAAGTAATTCCAAGATATGTATTTATTTATATTTTATTGTTATTTAAATTTTTAACAAAATATTATTTTGTGCTGGGGCCCGGCGCTTCATCATCCAGGCTCAAGTTTTTGACTGACTCTTCGACGTTTTGGCGGTGTTCTTGTTCCGGTGGCGGGGGGAGGGCGAAGATGTTCTTCTTCGCTCTCTGAAGAGGACCTTTCATCTTTCCTCTTCAGAGCGCACCCAAAATTTAATGTGAAGTTCTGCAAAAATATTAATTATTAATATCTTTGTTTATATGTATATACAATAATATTCTTACCGAGCATTTTTCAAATTTCAATATTTGTGTTGTTTCCGGGCCTTCCTCCTTCTACCTCCCCTGGCTTTCATCCTTCTTTTTATTTTGGCTGTTCATTTTCAGTTGAAAGTCAAAAATCTTGTGTTGCAAGTCCCGCAAAGTCAAACGAGAGCTGCGCACCTTGCGTCAATTGTCTAAATATTGAATAACTATCGATGATTCACAGTGGTAAGTGTCTTGGAAATGCTGCCGTATGGCCATTCACTTAACAAATTTTAATTCCAAGGAAACTGTGGGTTCAAAATGATTGAAACTTTCCTCAAAGTTAGTTCGATTGCATATCAATTTAAAAATTTTTTTTTTTTTTTTATATAATTAATCTTTATTTACATCTGCCCATGGGGCATTTAATTAATTTAATTTAATAAACAATTATGTTAATAGTGTGAAATTGGTTTGTTGTGATATGAAGTTTAGTATCTGTGGTGTGTAGATTGTGAATTTGTTGAAGAACTGAAAATTATGGGACCCTGAATGGTAAGTCCAGTGGATGGCATCTGCGTAGTCGTCTAGGTTGATCATTGATGATTATCAAGCTGGAAGATAGAGGGTTTTCATGTTCTTGCATTTTATCAATATGTTTTCTGCTGTTCCTTGAAATTTCTTCTACCACGGAAGGGAAATCCAGGTCTCTTTTTATAGTACTGTTGCGCACGTAAAATGGCGCATTAATTATTTGTCTTAGTATTTTGTTTCTGCTCTTTCTAGTCTTTTTATGTTAGTGGATGCAGCTGTGCCCCATATTTCGATTCCATGCAGTCCATGCAGCTTTGATGATAGATTTATAAATAAGGAGTTTGTTTTTTATTGATAGTTTGCTTTTTCTGTTTATCAGCCAGTACAATTGCCTTTTTATACCCTTGCAGAGGGTATTATAATTTTGGTCAAAAGTGTGCAACGCAGTGAAGGAGACATCTCCGACCCTATAAAGTATATATATTCTTGATCAGGATCACCTCCTGAGTTGATATAGCCATGTCCGTCTGTCCGTCTGTCCGTCTGTCCGTCTGTCCGTCTGTCCGTCTGTCTGTTTCTACGCGAACTAGTCTCTCAGTTTTAAAGCTATCGAATTGAAACTTTGCACACACCCTTCTTTCCTTTGCACGCAGTATATAAGTCGGAACGGCCGGGATTCGCCGACTATATCCTATAGCTGCCATATAACTGAACGATAGGAAATGCCATAACTCTGCTGTTTGTAAAGTTAGGAAGTTGGGATTTTCTATGGCTTCTTTATTTGGCCAATCAATTCGACCTACCAAATTTCATAAGGATCGGCCGACTATATCCTATAGCTCCCATATAACGATAGGAAATAGCATAACTTTGGTGTTTTTAGAGTTAGGAAGTTGGGATTTTCTATGGGTTTTATATTTGGCCAATCAATCCGACCTACCAAATTTTATAGGGATCGGCCGACTATATCCTATAGCTGCCATATAACTGAACGATTGAAATTGCCATATCTTTGGTGTTTATACCCGTTACTCGTAGAGTAAAAGGGTATATTGTATTCGTGCAAAAGTATGTAACAAGTAGAAGGAAGCGTTTCCGACCCTATAAAGTATATATATTCTTGTTCAGGATCACTAGCCGAGTCGATCTAGCCATGTCCGTCTGTCCGTCTGTCCGTCTGTCCGTCCGTATGAACGCTGAGATCTCGGAAACTATAAAAGCTAGAAGATTTATATTTTGCATGCAGATTTTAGGAGTTCCTACGCAGCGCAAGTTTGTTTCAAACAGGTGCCACGCCCCCTTTAACGCCCACAATCGCTTATATACGATTTTATTTAAATATAAATTTAAATATTTCGGAAAAGTAAAAATGCAGTTTTATTGTGTTTATCAATACCTATCGAAATGTAGAAGAAATTTTTCAAATCGGACCATTCGTTTAAAAGTTATGCGTGATCAAAGTTTCTATCTCCATCTCCCTCGCACTCCTTTTACCTGAGTAACGGGTATCTGATAGTCGGGGCACCCGACTATAGCGTTCTCTCTTGTTTTAAAGTTAGGAAGTTGGGATTTTTATTTGTATTAAGAATGCATCATATGAATAATTTTGGAGAATATTATTTACAGAAAATTCTGCAAGGGTATATCAACTTCGGCTCCGCCCGAAGTTAGCTTTCCTTTCTTGTTTTGTTATTTATTACTTTAATTTTTCCTGAGATGTGTTCTCTCCAAGTTAATTTTGTATCAAGTGTCATTCCTAGGTATTTAGCAGATGTCCTTTGTGGAATGATTGCGTTATTTATGAGGACTGGTGGAGAAATACCTTGTCTAAGACTAAATGTGGTATGCATCGATTTGTCTGCGTTTATTACAATGTTCCATCTCTTTAGCCAAGGTTCTATGTTGTTGATCGCTTGCTGTAAGCCTTGAGCTGCTGTTATGAGAGAGTCTGCTGAGACTAAGAATGCCGTGTCGTCAGCGTATGTGCACGTCATGTGTTGATTATCCAAAGATATGGGCATGTCGGCTGTATATATAGAATATAAGATTGGGCTCAAAACACTGCCTTGAGGAACTCCGGCGCATACTTCTTGTATCGATGATTCTTCCTGGTTGTATCTTACATAAAATCGTCTGTTTTGTAAATATGCTTTGAGAACCAGGTAGTATGGCGTAAGCAGGATCCTCTTGGTTTTGTATAGTTGTCCTTGGTGCCATACTCTGTCAAACGCTTGCTTAACATCTAAGAAGGCTGCAGCGCAGTATTTTTTGTTTTCGAACGAGTCTGTGATATGGTTCACGACTCTGTGACACTGTTGAATTGTCCCATGACCTCTGCGAAAACCAAACTGGTGATCTGGGATGATGTGTTGATGTGAGAATTTTGGAAAGAATAGCTAGCAGACTAATCGGTCTGTACGGGGCTAGTTCTGTTTCTGGTTTGCCAGACCCTTCTTAATCTGAGTTTTTCCCTTACCAAGGGTGCTAGCTCAGTTGTCCAGAGGTACTGGTCTCTTCTGGTTCTTTGGTTTGTCGACTGAATGCTTCTACTATCGGAGTTGCGATATTTTCTGCTAGGTGTATTTCCCTGACAAAATTTTCCACTTCTTCGTCAATGTCAATAGGTGATTGTAATTCCGGGTGTGGATTCACATTTACTTCTAGTCAATTTTTATATGTGTGGATATTCGTATTGCGTCTTATAAGTTTAACTGCTGCTGTGTTCCTTAGATATGAGTTGTTATATAGTATTTTTACCATGCTATGGTCAGAACAGAGTTTGTAGCACGCAGTAGTATGTATCATATTGGGGTCTATACCATTGCTAATAGCGAAGTCCAAGTGAGACGTGATCATGGGAAAGTATTGATTCCAAAAAAACTGTGGGTCAAAATGATTGAAACTTTCCTCGAAGTTAGTTCGATTGCATATCAATTTTTTGAAATAACTCCCGATTTGGTACACGCTCTGTGAGGGGCGTAAGAATTTTTCAAAAATTAGCGTCGAATTGGTATTATTTAATGGTTGCTGTCTGAAACGGCTCAAGTGTGGCCATCCAAGTGTTATTGAGAAAGTTTCGATTGCAAAAAAAACTGTGTGTTCAAATTGATTGAAACTTTCCTCGAAGTTAGTTCGATTGCATATCAATTTTTTGAAATGTCTCCCGATTTGGCACACGCTCTGTGAGGGGCGTAGGAATTTTTTAAAAGTTTGCGTCGAAGTGGTATTTTTTGACGGTTGTTGTCATGAACGGGACAATTTTGTGATGGTTGCTGTCTGGGACGGCTCAAGTTTGACGTGATCATGAGAAAGTATTGATTTCAAGAAAACTGTGGGTTCAAATTGATTGAAACTTTCCTAAAAGTTAATTCGATTGCCTATCAATTTTTTAAAATATCTCCTGACTTGGCACACGCTCTGTAAGGGGCGTAGGAATTTTTCAAAGGTTAGCGTCGATTGGTATTTTAAACGACAGAAAATAAGTTGGTTCATGCAATGGCTAACGATTGGTTCAAGTAATAGAGTGGGCGGCACTTTTATATCCCTTTAAACTACGCAAACTGTAATGCGATTTTCTCAAAAACTGTGGGAAATTTTTTTTATCAAATTTTCCAGAAACATTACTAAAACATCCCTACATACGCCTATATACACGGCATTTTGGCACACGCTCTGTGAAGGACTTTATTTCCAATTCAATTTTGTAGTCCTCTTTTTGTATGGGCTGATTCAGACGCTTGCCCACTGTAAAGCAATTTTCTCAAAAACTGTGGGTTTAATTTTTATAAAATTTTAAGTTTATATCCTTGAAGTAACGTCATTTAAGCTGATGCAGCGTGCAACTTGGCACACGCTCTGTGAATTGAGATATTCTCCAAAATATGGGGAGTCGATTTTTCAAATGCATTTTTGAAATACTTCCAGACCTCCAATTAAATAGCAAGAAAATCAAAAAATAAAAATAGCCTACATGTTCCACATTCCACCGTTCTGCCATCGACGCTTATTTGACGCACATTATTGTGGTATATTTCTGCAAGCTTGCTAGTCTTTTCCACTTTAAGGTCACACTGCAATTCCACTAAATTAAAAAAGGATCAATGTAAGCGAGTATATTATAAGCTTTTGACTATATTTAATGTAAATAAAAAAACACATGGCTGCGATGGGCGAATTTTCAAAACTAAAATGGTTTCACGTCTAGAGCAACTATTCGGGCTAATGCCTTATCAATTTCTTGCTTCCGTTTGGACGTTTTATCGTATGCTAATGGACCAGCTAAAAACGTGGTTATTTTTTATGCGGGTTTAAGGTCAAGATCATCGTTCCTGTGTATGCGTTTAAGGTGGTCAAATAGATTTGAAGTATTTCCGCTTGTCACATAAATTTTACCGCATTTGCTGCACTTAGCAAAATACTTGTCGACTCTGGAGAAATGATTCCACACCGTTGACATACCCTTATTTTTTTTCGTTTACTTTCATTACTTTAAAAATAACTTACCATTCTTGCGCTTTAAGAACTTGTCCATGTCTTCAAACCACTGAAAAACAACACTGAACTAATAATATAATGTAAATATAGTCAAAAGTTTATAATATACTCGCTTACATTGATCTTTCTTTAATTTAGTGGAATTGCAGTGTGACCTTAAAGTGGAAAATTCTAGCAAGCTTGCAGAAATATACCACAATATACTAATTTTTTTGTTCAAATATACCAGAAATACTTAGACAAAAATATTCTTTTTCTGAAACGATAGTATCGATGGTGGCCCAGAACCATCGCTGTTTGCTAAATTTTTCGACCATCGATACTATCGATAGTACCATCGATTTTTTTAGCAACCCTACCTTCCAATACTTCAACGGCTCGCACACTTCGACCTCATTCGTAGTCTCTATATGCTGCCTGAGCATAACTATTGCTTCGGAGCGCGCCGTGGTATTTTTTGCTTGCAATTTTGCTTGCAAGCAAGTGAAATAGTCCGAAGATTGGTGGTGTAGGCTTTTCCGACGAAGACGACTTTCTTATTGCAAAGACGAGTTCCTCCTCCAACCCATGGCATGCCTGGTCAGCATTGATCCGGGTGCAGAAACCCAGTTTTTTGAACCTGGGGTCAATAATCGAGGCAATCCGTGAGACGGTACGGGATTCGTAATGTGCGAAACGTTCACCAAAGCGTCCATTTATAGCATCAAAGGCTAGTATTACTCCAGGTATTTTAAAACATTCCTTTAAGTTTGAAATTTAAATTAGCTATTCGCAAATAATGGGAATTACTAATGATATTGTTGGGTACTTTCTACCCGAAATCTTTTTAGTCGCTTTCTCGAAAGGACGCAGTAATGTGCATAGTTCTCCTAAAATTTCGAGGTCCTCTGACACAAAGGGCAAAGGGACCTTTGCAGTGCTCAGCAAAGCAATGGTCAGTGCATCCTTGGTGGCCAAAACTCGCTCCACCATATGGTACGCACTGTTCCATCTTGTCGGTACCTCTTGAATTAGAGTTAAAGGGTCTGTGCAATTTTGAGCCACCTTAAACTTGGCCATGGACGTGGAACCTCGTTTAATAAGCGCCACTATCGTTTTGCATTTGGCGAGTACAGGGAGAAGAATATCCATTTTTAGGATTTCTTGCACAAGCAAATTAATGGTGTGTGCAAAGCACGGAAGGTGCTTCAGAGCCATATTGTCGCACGCCTTCTTCATTGTCGCGTCGTTATCAGTAACAATACTTACGACTTTCTTCTGATGCCCCCACTCAGATAAAACTAGCAAGAGAGTTTCAGCTACGTTCGCTGCTGAGTGATTAGAGGGCGTTGCAAGTGTTGCTGTTGACAAAACTGCTGGAAATAGCTCAAAGTTTTTGTTCACGAAATGGCAAGATACGGTTAGATATGCTTCATTCGCCCGTGAAGTTCATCCGTCTGTTGTGATTGCCACGTAATTGACCACGCTGAGTTCGCTTTCAAGATGTACTTTTATTTCGTCGTACAACTTGGGAAGCATTATATCGCGGAAGTATGTGCGGCTCGGCAATTTGTATTTTGGGTCCATCTTTTTCATAACGTCCCCAAAGCCTTCGTCAGCAACCATGCTAAAAGGCTGTACGTCTTTGGCTATCATAAGCATGACGTACTTATCCATCATTCTCTTTTGTATCGAATCTGGCCCATAGTCCGCATTACGTTGCAGGAACACGTCCAACTTTGATGAATCCAAATTACTTTCCTCTTCTTTGTAATTTGGATGAATATGTTTGAGGTGTTTCATCAAGTTACTGGTGTTGCCTGCTGTTTTTAACATTTTTCCGCTGTGGTTACAAATTGCCTTTCCCTTGTCCGCTGTCTTTTTAAAGTCGGAGGCGGAGCGTCACAGTTTTCCTTTGTTGTTTTTAAAATATAAATATTGCAGTTAAGTAACATACATATATACATAGAACACTTCGGTTCAGTTCTTAACTAAACCTAACAAAGTGCAGTCACATGTAGCATAATATGTAGATATGTATATGCATACGGCGCAGTTGCCACACATTTATACACATATGTACATGCATACATACATAAATCCTACAAGTGCCTGCATTTACACTAATTGTAAGTCGCTTTTAAAAGTAAGTCGGAAAAAAATTCAATCGCTCGCCTACTGTGATCCCAAGATACCGGCATTTGTCAACGTACGGCAGGCCTGCTCCAGCAAACCGAACCGTAGGACGCCTACTCCGAGATAAAACTCCTTTCAGCAACATGACTGCCGTCCTGCTGGTCGACACACTCACTCCGGCCTCCGCTCCCCGAGCTCCCACGACGTCCATCAGCTCAGCACCATTCTGCTCTGTTGCCTGCTCTCCCCTTCAACAAGGAGTATCAAGTCGTCCGCATATGCACTCAGACCACAGAGTGGCTCCAAACGCTGAAGCAGCACATCCATCAATAGGTTCCAAATAAATGGGCCACTAATGGACCCTTGCGGGCAGCCCCTTGTAACCGGGACTGTGGCTACTTCATTCCTGCTGACGATGCTTGCCTTCCGGCCGGAGAAAAAGCTTTTCCACAAGCGGATTTCTCGACAGCCTACGCCGACAAGCCGATCAAGCACTACGCTCCACTCCACATGGTGCAAGGCTCCCTTGATGTCCACGAAGATCCCGATAACATATTTCGCACGGCTATCTGCCATTCTTCTTTTGACGTCCCTCCAGCCATGATTCCCTCGAGCACTTTTCTGAACATCCGTAGAAAGCCACGATAGGAAACAGGGTCGTTCATGTCCTTATCGGTCGCCTTCACCAGCGGGCGGTATCACTCTCGGATGCTTCCACTCGGTAGGAAAGTGTCCTTCCGAAAGGCAGCGAGAGTACAGCTTGGATACGGATACGGTAGACGTGCCCCCACGGATCATTATTGTGCTGCCCCACGAAGTCTCGCCAGTTCTTCTCCTTGACCGCCAAGATGAGCTTCTTGTACTGTCCTGAGAAATTCTCAGTTCAGCAGCTAGTTGCCCCGCATCGTTCTTACTCCGACGAGCCTCCTGTAGCCTAAGCCTCAGTCTCCGTGATCGTCCCTGTTGCTCCTCTGATCTCGTCACCGAATCTCCGCCAACAAGCATTGGAGAGCTTCCATTGCGGTACAGGAGCTGTTCTCTCAACTGCACCGCTCAGGATCGGGGTAACCACAACACTAATGATGTTATGGTCACTCAGTTCCCATGGTTCAACTCTTAAATCGTATGTAGCCCACATACATGCCGCTTCGTTGGCGAAAGTCACTTCGATCTCACTTTGGGCTTTCGGCTCGTGGTGATTATCGAACGTGAACTCCTGGGTAGCTGAGTTGAGCACGCCGGCACAGCTTCCTACAACCCACTCGGCTAGCAGCGCCCAGTGTTTTCTGGGATTTTGTTGAACCACATAGGGAATACTGCATTGGCGTACAGGCCCAGGATGGCGGGTTTTCTGTTGGCCAGCAGCAGCACCTCATCCAGGTATCCGATGTTCGGCTCTAGCTCCACTCCAAATTGACCGTAAACGGAGGTCAAGAAGATCGTGCCATAACTTCCGGTGACCCTCACGCTTACACCAAATGCCGTCGTCAAGGGAATTATGGGCATGCAGATGGCATCTTGGTCGTCCACAACGATGGCCGCCTTGCTCCTCGCCTCAGGGAAAACGCGCCGTTTTCTCGGACATATCCCCGAAAGCATATATTAATCCCTGAGGGCAGCCCTTTATGAGGGCAGTCCACCTGGTTGGTGTACCTCGCTGTGTTGTGGCCGGCCTGTCCGCCCGGCATTTCTCGATCTTTTGGTCGAAACCCACTCATCTGTGGCAAGCGTACGTCCGAACCTGCGACCTGCATCGGTACGAAAACCATTTTACGTAGACCCGGCCTACGTCTAGAATGGTCTGCGCGTCGTCACTCACCTCCAGAGTCACGTTGATGGTAGCTCCATTGGCGGCCGACCGGGGCTTCGTCGTCAGGTGCACCGACTTTTGAAAGTCCTTCAGAGGCATCTCCTCGAAGTTCTTTTCGTAGAGCTCCATCACGAACTCCTCTGGTCCAACAGACGTGTCCAGCTCGAACACCGTTATATTCGCCTTCTTCGCCACCTTAACCTCAACGAACTTGGCCAGCTCGACTTGCGACGGCGTGAGAATAAACGCACTTCCTCGCTTTAATTCTTGCACATCGTGCACCCTTACGCCCAGGGTTGAAGTCACCTCCTTACGGATTTTTTCCGCAATCTCCCGGAAAGCGCAGGGTCGTCGCCTGCCACGACGGCCGACCAGGTCTCTCGGACTTTCACCCGCGGTGCGACTATGGGAGTGAAGAGGGATGCTGCGGGGCAGCAGTGGCAGCGTAGGATGCAACTGGTGCGACTGGAGCCACCGAAGCGGCCGGTGGTGGCATCGTCAGACGGCCTTCCAGCTCCCCACACCTAAGCATCAACGCTACAACTAGCTCGTCGTAGCGGATTAGCGACTCCAACAGCCAGTTTGTTGACTCACCAATGATGAGGCTCCTTCTCGCCATCTTCTGCGCCGTCGATAGCTCGGCCAAGACGGCAACATGCCCGTCGGCTACCAGCCTTCCCGCGATGGGGTAAGACGCCGTCTACCGGATATTTCTTGTACGACTCACCAATATCCCAGAAATTAAAAACAATCTTCAACAATATGTTGTATTTACCAGTCTGCATATCGAAAAAACCGAGGGTTTTTCAACAGACAAAACACTGAAAACTTTCACACACTGATAGAAGCTTTAACGACAGAACTCCACCTATGTTAAAAACCAATGAACTTTGGCAATTCACAATTGCCAAAAAAGCTTCTCTGATCATAACATTGGGGAGTTTCTGACGATCTGCTTCCATCCCCGTAGATAGCTGATGAGTCTGAGGTGACGTGCAGACGAAACTAGCTAGTCCTATCATAGTCGGGTTCACTCCCCAGGGAGTGTAAGTGTGATGAAAGTTAAGTGGAGTAAATCGTTGTGTTATAGAAGAAATTAAAATATAACCAACGTATGACCTCGAGTAATTCAATAACACTACAATTATTGTTTAACAGGTCGATACAAAACAAACATAGACATTATAAATGTTTAAAAAACTTGACCGCTTAGATTTAAGGCTTTTTACTATTTTTAACACCCGTTCTAAAATTACAATTTAGCCAAAAATATCTTCAAACGTCGAAAAATGACACTTCTAAACTGAGTATTAAAAATTCCTTCAGTAAAGTTTTTCCTTAAGCTTAAACGATTCATTTGATGGTTTCACCAAAGCTCTAGCTATCTTCTAAACAAAGAAACTAAGCAAAAAGTCGATCTATTATCGAATTTAAGTGTCTCCATAAGCATCATACGTTTTCTGCCTGCATATTGCTTTCATACAAATTGTCAACAAATGATTCCGTCACCCTCCCTCTCCCACTGCCTTGCATTTCCCTGCGCTTCCTTAAAAATATAAAATCAGCTTTAATACGGTTTTAATTTATATATATGTATATATATTGATGGAAGTTGATGCACTTCGAGCAGTACAAACAAGTGGCCCAACGACACCAAGCACGTGCTTGTTACGCGCGGGGCCCTGTTAACAAATTGGGCAAAAAATACGAGTTCGCGAGGAAAATACATAAATTAAATAGAGACAAGACACAAGTGAAAACAAGAGAGAACGCTATAGTCGAGTGCCTCGACTATTAGATACCCGTTACTCAGCTAAACAACTTAATATAAATATGCCTTCTTGTATGTTTTTCGCCGCTTGAATTAGCTCCCGATTTTTATGTTAAAATCGGTACCCAGGGAACACCTCCAAATTGGCTAACTTGATTTGATTTGCATAGTTCTTGCGATACAGTTCGGTATTGACAAATGAAAACCATCACAATTTCCTTTAATAGAAATCCTTATCGAGAATTAACGTTGACTCTGTTGAGCACCTTGGCCAGCTGTTCCAAAGTCATCCGATAGATGGCGCTATTGTATACGCCATAAAAGGCGGAAATGTAGGCGCTAGCCAGGCTTAAGTGTTTAATGGGTTTTTGGGCGTTAGAGTGGGCGTGGCAAACTTTTATTTGGCCAATCGATAGGTATCCATCTTTTTCATAACGTCCCCAAAGTCTTCGTCAGCAACCATGCTAAAAGGCTGTACGTCTTTGGCTATCATAAGCATGACGTACTTATCCATCATTCTCTTTTGTATCGAATCTGGCCCATAGTCCGCATTACGTTGCAGGAACACGTCCAACTTTGATGAATCCAAATTACTTTCCTCTTCTTTGTAATTTGGATGAATATGTTTGAGGTGTTTCATCAAGTTACTGGTGTTGCCTGCTGTTTTTAACATTTTTCCGCTGTGGTTACAAATTGCCTTTCCCTTGTCCGCTGTCTTTTTAAAGTCGGAGGCGGAGCGTCACAGTTTTCCTTTGTTGTTTTTAAAATATAAATATTGCAGTTAAGTAACATACATATATACATAGAACACTTCGGTTCAGTTCTTAACTAAACCTAACAAAGTGCAGTCACATGTAGCATAATATGTAGATATGTATATGCATACGGCGCAGTTGCCACACATTTATACACATACATGCATACATACATAAATCCTACAAGTGCCTGCATTTACACTAATTGTAAGTCGCTTTTAAAAATACTTACGCATCAAGAATTTGTCCATCTTAACAGGTGACGACCTGCACCACCAATCGAATGTTCTATTACTGCAAAATGCAAATGAATAACTTTAATAATATAATAGAAAAATACAAAAAATCTGCCGTTTTACGTACCTTTCCGTTGCCCATTTCTCTTGATAGTGACGGCACAGAAACATCGATGGTTGAAAAAAAAACATCGATGATTTAGACAATTTCAAAATCATCGATGCATCGATGTTTTCATCGATGTTTCTACACCTCTAGTCGACCCGCAGCACGCGTGTCAACCCCGCCGTAACTTTGCGAGACGAACTCGAAGCGCCGAGAAATGCGGGAAAAAATTCAATCGCTCGCCTACTGTGATCCCAAGATACCGGCATTTGTCAACGTACGGCAGGCCTGCTCCAGCAAACCGAACCGTAGGACGCCTACTCCGAGATAAAACTCCTTTCAGCAACATGACTGCCGTCCTGCTGGTCGACACACTCACTCCGGCCTCCGCTCCCCGAGCTCCCACGACGTCCATCAGCTCAGCACCATTCTGCTCTGTTGCCTGCTCTCCCCTTCAACAAGGAGTATCAAGTCGTCCGCATATGCACTCAGACCACAGAGTGGCTCCAAACGCTGAAGCAGCACATCCATCAATAGGTTCCAAATAAATGGGCCACTAATGGACCCTCGCGGGCAGCCCCTTGTAACCGGGACTGTGGCTACTTCATTCCTGCTGACGATGCTTGCCTTCCGGCCGGAGAAAAGCTTTTCCACAAGCGGATTTCTCGACAGCCTACGCCGACAAGCCGATCAAGCACTCCGCTCCACTCCACATGGTGCAAGGCTCCCTTGATGTCCACGAAGATCCCGATAACATATTTCGCACGGCTATCTGCCATTCTTCTTTTGACGTCCCTCCAGCCATGATTCCCTCGAGCACTTTTCTGAACATCCGTAGAAAGCCACGATAGGAAACAGGGTCGTTCATGTCCTTATCGGTCGCCTTCACCAGCGGGCGGTATCACTCTCGGATGCTTCCACTCGGTAGGAAAGTGTCCTTCCGAAAGGCAGCGAGAGTACAGCTTGGATACGGATACGGTAGACGTGCCCCCACGGATCATTATTGTGCTGCCCCACGAAGTCTCGCCAGTTCTTCTCCTTGACCGCCAAGATGAGCTTCTTGTACTGTCCTGAGAAATTCTCAGTTCAGCAGCTAGTTGCCCCGCATCGTTCTTACTCCGACGAGCCTCCTGTAGCCTAAGCCTCAGTCTCCGTGATCGTCCCTGTTGCTCCTCTGATCTCGTCACCGAATCTCCGCCAACAAGCATTGGAGAGCTTCCATTGCGGTACAGGAGCTGTTCTCTCAACTGCACCGCTCAGGATCGGGGTAACCACAACACTAATGATGTTATGGTCACTCAGTTCCCATGGTTCAACTCTTAAATCGTATGTAGCCCACATACATGCCGCTTCGTTGGCGAAAGTCACTTCGATCTCACTTTGGGCTTTCGGCTCGTGGTGATTATCGAACGTGAACTCCTGGGTAGCTGAGTTGAGCACGCCGGCACAGCTTCCTACAACCCACTCGGCTAGCAGCGCCCAGTGTTTTCTGGGATTTTGTTGAACCACATAGGGAATACTGCATTGGCGTACAGGCCCAGGATGGCGGGTTTTCTGTTGGCCAGCAGCAGCACCTCATCCAGGTATCCGATGTTCGGCTCTAGCTCCACTCCAAATTGACCGTAAACGGAGGTCAAGAAGATCGTGCCATAACTTCCGGTGACCCTCACGCTTACACCAAATGCCGTCGTCAAGGGAATTATGGGCATGCAGATGGCATCTTGGTCGTCCACAACGATGGCCGCCTTGCTCCTCGCCTCAGGGAAAACGCGCCGTTTTCTCGGACATATCCCCGAAAGCATATATTAATCCCTGAGGGCAGCCCTTTATGAGGGCAGTCCACCTGGTTGGTGTACCTCGCTGTGTTGTGGCCGGCCTGTCCGCCCGGCATTTCTCGATCTTTTGGTCGAAACCCACTCATCTGTGGCAAGCGTACGTCCGAACCTGCGACCTGCATCGGTACGAAAACCATTTTACGTAGACCCGGCCTACGTCTAGAATGGTCTGCGCGTCGTCACTCACCTCCAGAGTCACGTTGATGGTAGCTCCATTGGCGGCCGACCGGGGCTTCGTCGTCAGGTGCACCGACTTTTGAAAGTCCTTCAGAGGCATCTCCTCGAAGTTCTTTTCGTAGAGCTCCATCACGAACTCCTCTGGTCCAACAGACGTGTCCAGCTCGAACACCGTTATATTCGCCTTCTTCGCCACCTTAACCTCAACGAACTTGGCCAGCTCGACTTGCGACGGCGTGAGAATAAACGCACTTCCTCGCTTTAATTCTTGCACATCGTGCACCCTTACGCCCAGGGTTGAAGTCACCTCCTTACGGATTTTTTCCGCAATCTCCCGGAAAGCGCAGGGTCGTCGCCTGCCACGACGGCCGACCAGGTCTCTCGGACTTTCACCCGCGGTGCGACTATGGGAGTGAAGAGGGATGCTGCGGGGCAGCAGTGGCAGCGTAGGATGCAACTGGTGCGACTGGAGCCACCGAAGCGGCCGGTGGTGGCATCGTCAGACGGCCTTCCAGCTCCCCACACCTAAGCATCAACGCTACAACTAGCTCGTCGTAGCGGATTAGCGACTCCAACAGCCAGTTTGTTGACTCACCAATGATGAGGCTCCTTCTCGCCATCTTCTGCGCCGTCGATAGCTCGGCCAAGACGGCAACATGCCCGTCGGCTACCAGCCTTCCCGCGTTGGGGTAAGACGCCGTCTACCGGATATTTCTTGTACGACTCACCAATATCCCAGAAATTAAAAACAATCTTCAACAATATGTTGTATTTACCAGTCTGCATATCGAAAAACCCGAGGGTTTTTCAACAGACAAAACACTGAAAACTTTCACACACTGATAGAAGCTTTAACGACAGAACTCCACCTATGTTAAAAACCAATGAACTTTGGCAATTCACAATTGCCAAAAAAGCTTCTCTGATCATAACATTGGGGAGTTTCTGACGATCTGCTTCCATCCCCGTAGATAGCTGATGAGTCTGAGGTGACGTGCAGACGAAACTAGCTAGTCCTATCATAGTCGGGTTCACTCTCCAGGGAGTGTAAGTGTGATGAAAGTTAAGTGGAGTAAATCGTTGTGTTATAGAAGAAATTAAAATATAACCAACGTATGACCTCGAGTAATTCAATAACACTACAATTATTGTTTAACAGGTCGATACAAAACAAACATAGACATTATAAATGTTTAAAAAACTTGACCGCTTAGATTTAAGGCTTTTTACTATTTTTAACACCCGTTCTAAAATTACAATTTAGCCAAAAATATCTTCAAACGTCGAAAAATGACACTTCTAAACTGAGTATTAAAAATTCCTTCAGTAAAGTTTTTCCTTAAGCTTAAACGATTCATTTGATGGTTTCACCAAAGCTCTAGCTATCTTCTAAACAAAGAAACTAAGCAAAAAGTCGATCTATTATCGAATTTAAGTGTCTCCATAAGCATCATACGTTTTCTGCCTGCATATTGCTTTCATACAAATTGTCAACAAATGATTCCGTCACCCTCCCTCTCCCACTGCCTTGCATTTCCCTGCGCTTCCTTAAAAATATAAAATCAGCTTTAATACGGTTTTAATTTATATATATGTATATATATTGATGGAAGTTGATGCACTTCGAGCAGTACAAACAAGTGGCCCAACGACACCAAGCACGTGCTTGTTACGCGCGGGGCCCTGTTAACAAATTGGGCAAAAAATACGAGTTCGCGAGGAAAATACATAAATTAAATAGAGACAAGACACAAGTGAAAACAAGAGAGAACGCTATAGTCGAGTGCCTCGACTATTAGATACCCGTTACTCAGCTAAACAACTTAATATAAATATGCCTTCTTGTATGTTTTTCGCCGCTTGAATTAGCTCCCGATTTTTATGTTAAAATCGGTACCCAGGGAACACCTCCAAATTGGCTAACTTGATTTGATTTGCATAGTTCTTGCGATACAGTTCGGTATTGACAAATGAAAACCATCACAATTTCCTTTAATAGAAATCCTTATCGAGAATTAACGTTGACTCTGTTGAGCACCTTGGCCAGCTGTTCCAAAGTCATCCGATAGATGGCGCTATTGTATACGCCATAAAAGGCGGAAATGTAGGCGCTAGCCAGGCTTAAGTGTTTAATGGGTTTTTGGGCGTTAGAGTGGGCGTGGCAAACTTTTATTTGGCCAATCGATAGGTATTGACGAAACAAATACATATCAAAAAAAATTTTCATAACAGCATCAAAACTGTGGCCACAGCTTGTGGCTTGTGGGCGTCAGAGGGGGCGTGGCACCATTTTGAAACAAACTTGCGCTGATCTCGGAAACTATAAAAGCTAGAAGATTGGCATTTTGCATGTAGATTTTAGGAGTTCCTACGCAGCGCAAGTTTGTTTCTAAATGGTGCCACGCCCCCTCTGACGCCCACAAGCCACAAGCTGTGGCCACAGTTTTTATGCTATAATGAAAATTTTATTTGTTTCGTCAATACCTATCGATTGGCCTAATAAATGTTTGTCACGCCCACTCTAACGCCCAAAAACCCATTAAACGCTTAAGCCTGGCTAGCGCCTACATTTCCGCCTTTCATAGCGCCATCTAACGGATGACTTTGGAACAGCTGGCCAAGGTGCTCAACATAGTCAACGTTAATTCTCGATAAGGATTTCTATTAAAGGAAATGGCGATCGTTTTCATTTGTCAATACCGAACTATATCCCAAGAACTAAGCAAATCAAATCAAGTTAGCCAAATTGGAGGTATGAGTCAAACAATGGCGTATGTGTGTATGTATGTAAGCATTGCACTCAAAAACATAAGCATAAACACAGATGTTGGTGCCGGACAAAAGCTGCCAGCGCTAAAGCAGCGCTGGTGCTGATGCTCGTGCTGTAAAGCTGCCAGCTCTAAGAGATCGCCGAATTCAAATGGATAATTTGAACTGAGTAACGGGTATCTAATAGTCGAGGCACTCGACTACAGCGTTCTCACTTGTTTATTATTAAACTGGGCACAGACGGAATTGAACCCCTCATTGAATTGTTTAAAAGCTTCTGATATATTCAATAGGCTGTCTCGAGTCTGCTTTATAAAGCCGCTCATCTCAACTACCAATTCCTTGCACCCACATGACCACATGAGACCAGAATTAAGATCAATGAAATCTTTAACTCTGCCAGTAAATCCTGCACATTTAACGTGTATCATCGAATTGCAGAGCCAGCAAAAAATAAAAGGGTCTTTAGTTGAAGACGCAAGAGTACAATTTTTCTTTGAACAGACAAGAGCCATTGTAAGTTTAAAGCAATAAAAAAATAAGAAGAATAAGAGAATAAGAGCGCGAGATCACGAATTAGATCGAATAAAGAAAACACGAGAGAATAAGTCTTATATCGACTGAGCGTGGCTTGTGCGACACAACAACTTTAAGTATTAACAAAT
Organism: Drosophila fuyamai; assembly: GCA_018153365.1. NCBI lineage: Eukaryota > Metazoa > Arthropoda > Insecta > Diptera > Drosophilidae > Drosophila > Drosophila fuyamai. The sequence goes on along the minus strand of JAECXW010000395.1, from coordinate 129,186 downwards.
ACAATGTAAAGCATGCAAAAGAGAGAGAGAGAGATTTAGAGAAATAAGCGAAAAAGTCTACTAGAAGTTCATAGAGAGTAAGTTACAGTTATAAAATAGAGCGGGAGAGATTGAAAGGGAGTAAAAGAGTTCCAGCAAGTATAGAGCGCGTAAATTACACTAACAAAGCTATGAAATTAAACAAATCTAATAGAAATGTTAAAATAACTATAAACACATACCCGTTTACTGGGAGATCTATTTTCTAACACAGATATTAGGTTAAGCTTTGTAAATAAATAAGCACAAAACACTCGCACAAAATCACTGAAAAATACAAAAACTCAGAGCACAAAAGTAAACACAACTGTTCACAAGCGACGCTAAATCGGTTTCTGAAGTTTATAGTTATTGGTGACCCACTCCCCACCAAAGTGCCCCAAACTCATTCAATGAGAAAATGAAATCCTGTACGCTAAACCGTTTAACCAATCGATACCGTGTTTTCGCTAAAAAATAATTAAAAGCATAATAAATGTTTAAAAAATATGACGGCTTAAAATTTTAAGTTTTTACTATTTTTAATACCCGATTAAAAAGTAGCCGTCTTATCCAGCATACGCTTGCATATATATAAGTTAATTTCCAAATAATTAAAACTTCAAAAATTGGATTAAGATGTCTTATTTATTCGAGATACAAATCGGAACTGGCCCTTCTCTACATAGCGATCCCTATTTAAAGCTGTGGGTTGGGGCAGCGACGTTGGCTTCGGCGGCAGCGGCGTTGGTAGCGTTGACAAAATTGCTTGGTTGCAGAATCTGCAGGGTCTGCAGAATTCGTATTCCGTACTTAGTTGCGGCTGACCGGATGCTCCTGTTTATGTTATTGAACTTTATGTTATTGAACTTGGGCTCCAACTTTGTGCTTGACAATGTTGCAATATTTTCGGAGAAAAATATGCGGAAATATTGCTGTTGTTAACTCTCCCTCCTCAAAATCCTTCTTGTCCTCAAGAGGAGTTAGAAATATGGAATGTTATTGAATTCAGGTATTATTGTTTTAGTGGTTGATATGGTGTTGGTCTTGGAAGTGTTTCCTGAACTTGACAAATTACTTTTTCTTTTCTTTGGAAACAGGTTCTAAATGTGATTAAAACAAGAACAAAAACACATGCTAAAGTGATAATTGTGATTCGGTTTAGGGTCGTATCGCTTTCTAATATTTGTAGGTGTCTCTTATTTTTTATGTGTAGGGCTTTTAAGGCTTCTAAGGACAGAATTTGTAAACGCTCGGCTTCTATTGGTGTTATCTGGATTCGTGGTATTTCAGATCTTGTTATTGTTTTTTCCTTAATTGTGTAGTTCTTTCCGTTTATATTTATAGTATCGTTGAAAAAATTAATTATGACGGTGCCTTTTAGGTTGCGAGTAGTGTTGTCTGCTATTACATTTCCGTCAAAGTCGTTGAGAAGTATTACGCCATCGTCTAGTTCCTCTATTGGCTCTATGTGGTCAGAGTTACTATAGTCACACAGCGATTCCTTTCCCTGAACTAATTTAGAAATACATACATATCGATTCTCTTAAGTCTATTGTGTTTTCTTGCTTACAAATTTTTATGAGGTTGGATGCTTTACAATTTTTGGGTAAGGCTAATATTTTATTGTTTGATACAAAAATTTCGTTAATATCTAAATGTACTACTGATTGGTTTTTAATAACAGGTTTAATTACAAGATTTTCGTAGTTGCATGGTTCAAGTTCGGGAATTTTGATCATGTAAATAATAGTTGTTTTATTTTGTAAGACAGACACATCAACACATTATTTCTTTGGAATATCTTGTTTATTTCAATTAACTCGAATTCGTTTAATAATAGGGTATTTATTACGTTAATTTTGGCCCATTGTATTGCGAATTTAATGTTTCCTATTGCCTCTTTTATTAGTCTAACTTGATTTTGTAAATTTGATGCAATTTCATTACTAAAACGATTGTCATTCTGAATAGTGTTTGCTAACATGTTCGAAATTGTGGTTAAGTTATTAATTCTGAAGTTGGTTATTAATTATTATTTGCTCATTGTTATTTATTGCTAGGTTGTTTAAACTTTCTTCTATCATTACTAAATCTTCATGATCTGGACTACCTGCGATGTATTTCCAGGCTGAGCCGATCATATTTATTGATCTGGTTTGGCATTTTTTTGGTTCTATTGTAAGTGTACTAAGTGCTGTGAGTGATTGTATTATTTCGTATGTTAGAGTATGGTAGTGATAGCTATTTTTATACCCGTTACTCGTAGAGTAAAAGGGTATATTGTATTCGTGCAAAAGTATGTAACAGGTAGAAGGAAGCGTTTCCGACCCTATAAAGTATATATATTCTTGATCAGGGTCACTAGCCGAGTCGATATAGCCATGTCCGTCTGTCCGTCTGTCCGTCTGTCCGTCTGTCTGTCCGTCTGTCTGTCTGTCTGTCTGTCCGTATGAACGCTGAGATCTCGGAAACTATAAAAGCTAGAAGATTGGCATTTTGCATGCAGATTCTAGGAGTTCCTACGCAGCGCAAGTTTGTTTCAAAAAGGTGCCACGCCCCCTTTAACGCCCACAATCGCTTATATACGATTTTAAAAATTTAAATATTTCGGAAAAGTAAAAATGCAGTTTTATTGTGTTTATCAATACCTATCGAAATGTAGAAGAAATTTTTCAAATCGGACCATTCGTTAAAAAGTTATGCGTGATCAAAGTTTCTATCTCCATCTCCCTCGCACTCCCTTTACCTGAGTAACGGGTATCTGATAGTCGGGGCACCCGACTATAGCGTTCTCTCTTGTTTAATCTGGTTTGTGTTTGTTCCCTTATTTGAAGTAATTTATTTTCGAGGTGTCTTAGATTAATTAAATGGATACGTTTTATTGATGATATTTGTAGTTTCCCTATTCCTTTGTAGACTGTTATGGTATGAGCGTCAGTATAGTTTGTTATGTCGGTGGTCGCGGTTACCAATGGTAATAATATTGTTAGGAACAGCATCCTGTAATAAAAAAAATTTCCATTAAACATCGGTTTTTTAGGGTTATGGGCCGATCCCTCACGAACGGACTGATAACCCCAAGCGGACAACATCTTTAGAGTTATGGGTAATGGGTTTTTTTTGTGAACAATCCTTCCCGCTTCAGTAGCTACGGTTGTATTTCTATTTTCTTTGACAATTTCTTTTTTAAACCGTGGAGTTAGTTTTGATCCTAATCTTGTATTTTGTTTAACAAAAATTTCTTGCCCTGGTAAATAAGTTTTTATTTCTTTTCTTTTTTTATTGTGGTTTTCAAGGTCAATTTTTTGTTTTTGTTTGAGGTTTTCTATATTATCGCGTCTGCTTTTTTCATATTGTTCTGGATCAGTAGTAACGTTTTTTCCAAAAAATATTTCTAACGGTCGTTTTTTTGTAACGGAGTAGATTGTGTAATTATATTCGTAAACGGCTCTATTTAATAGTTCTTCAAAAGTATTGTAAATTTGTTTTGTCTTAATGCATCGCATTATTTCAGAAAGAGTGGAATGAAACCTTTCTATCTGACCGTTAACTGAGCTTTTATAGGGTGGGGCTCTAAAAATGGTATTATTTAATTGATCTTTCATCATAAAATTAATGGTTTCTGTGTTAAAAGATTTTTCATCATCCATTACAACGTATTTCGGCACACCGTAGTTAAATAGAATATCGTGTAGCTGTTTTTTAATGTCTTCTGTTGATTTAGATTTGATTTTTTTTGCCTTTGCTAATTTTGAAAATTTGTCTATTGCGGTCAAAACTGATTTTCTTTCTGTGAAAAAAAATTTCAATGTGAATTACATGTCCTGGGTATTCAGGAATTGGAGTTTCTGTAATTTCTGGGTTAGGTGGGTGTCTATCGTATTTTCCTTCTTTACACACTTTGCATTGTTTAACTAAATTTGTTACTTTTTGTTTCATTTTAGGAAAGTAATATTTTTCTGCAAGCTGAATTTTGTTTTCTTCTGAATTTCTGTGGGCTCTGTTATGGGTTTCTAATATGATTTCTTCTTGGTCACTTTCGTTTGATACGTCTTCTACTTTATTTTGTGTGAACCTAATTTTAAAAGATCTAAAATGTTCCGGATAAATTCTTTGTATTTCTCCCATTATTTCTTTCGTTGTAAATATTCCATTTATGAATGAAAGATTTAGATATTTTTTTAGTAATTCTATAAGAGTGTTTTTTGGAAGGTTTGGTTGAGTGATAATGTGCCGATGAAATGTTGGGAATGGAATAGTGAATTTATAGTTAGGGGGATTTTATTTATGAATGAATATTTGATTTTTAAATGCATTTATGGGTGCTTCTACATTGTAAATAAGATTGTGGCCTGAACTCTGAGCGCTATGTTGTGTTATGGTCAATGAATTAATTTCGTTGGTTTTTGGGATTCTGGATAAGGCATCAGCCACTACGTTTTCTTTTCCGGGTTTGTAAAGTAATTCTTTGTTGTATTCGTCAAGGTATGATTTCCATCTCTTTATTGCGTGGTCGGAAGCGTCTGTTGTTAGTACGAATTCCTCATTAAAGTTATGGTTAGCCTTTTTATACCCGTTACTCGTAGAGTAAAAGGGTATATTGTATTCGTGCAAAAGTATGTAACAGGTAGAAGGAAGCGTTTCCGACCCTATAAAGTATATATATTCTTGATCAGGGTCACTAGCCGAGTCGATATAGCCATGTCCGTCTGTCCGTCTGTCCGTCTGTCCGTCTGTCCGTCTGTCTGTCCGTCTGTCTGTCTGTCTGTCTGTCCGTATGAACGCTGAGATCTCGGAAACTATAAAAGCTAGAAGATTGGCATTTTGCATGCAGATTCTAGGAGTTCCTACGCAGCGCAAGTTTGTTTCAAAAAGGTGCCACGCCCCCTTTAACGCCCACAATCGCTTATATACGATTTTAAAAATTTAAATATTTCGGAAAAGTAAAAATGCAGTTTTATTGTGTTTATCAATACCTATCGAAATGTAGAAGAAATTTTTCAAATCGGACCATTCGTTAAAAAGTTATGCGTGATCAAAGTTTCTATCTCCATCTCCCTCGCACTCCCTTTACCTGAGTAACGGGTATCTGATAGTCGGGGCACCCGACTATAGCGTTCTCTCTTGTTTGAAATACGCCCGTCCTCTCCTCTAAGTAAAGACGTGAGGGGTTTTGCTAGTGTGGCGTATCCCATAATAAATCTCCTATAATATCCAGACAGTCCAAGGAACGCTCTTAATTCTTTTACAGTTTTGGGACAAGGGTAGTTGGCGATCGGTTCTACCTTTTTGGGATTTGTCTCTATTCCTTTATCTGATATTACAAAACCTAAGAATTGAACTTTATTTTTATAGAGCTCGCACTTGTCTAGTTGGCATTTGATATTGGCATTATTTAAGGTCTCAAATATTTTTTCTAAGTTTTTGGAATGGGTTTCAGCGTCCGGACTAAATACAATTATATCGTCGATATAAATGTAACAGATTTTACCTATGTGTTCCCAAAGAATGTCGTCTAATGCTCTTAGAAATATGGATGGCGCGTTTTTTAGCCCAAATGGAAGTCTTGTGAACTCATATTTTCCGTTGTTCACGGAAAAGGCAGTTTTTTTCACATCACTTTCCTTTAAAGGAATTTGATGGAACCCGCTCTTGAGATCTAACACAGAAAACATTTTATTATTTCCTAATTGTGCTAAAACTCCTGAAAAATTAGAGATTTTTCTAATTATAAAGTTCCGAAAAAACTTGGCGGAGACTAAATTATTAATTTCGAGAAACGAAAACGAAAAAAAGGTGTCGACGGCTCAAATCAATTTCAACGAATGCTTATATATTTTTCGACAAAGTACTTAGAGCCTAGCTTAACGAAGGTTGGCGAAGACGGGGCGACTTCGCCGAGAGCGAGAGAAAACTTTATTGTGCTCCCGCCTTCGCCCTAAACTAACTTACACTAAACTTCAAGTTTTTATTTTTTCAATAATTTCAAATTTCAATTTTGAGCGAACACCGGCCCCGTTGAACACCCATCGGGCTTCAACACAATGGAAGCGGCGCCAACTTATGAATGGCCCGCCGAAAAAGGCCTCCTCCACTAGTTCGCACGTCGACGACCCTGACCATGCCGTCCTCCCCTGCGTGCCTGGCGACTATTCTGCCGAGGAGCCATTGTTGGGGCGGCAGGTTGTCCTCGGCCACGAGGACGAGATCTCCCTCGCTGATGTTGGGCTGCTGCTGGTGCCACTTGCCCCGTATTTGGAGGCCCAGGACATATTCCCGGGACCATCGCCGCCAGAACGTTTGCCTGACTGACGAGACAAGCCGCCATCGCCGCAAGCAGTTGAGACCCTCCTGGTCCGGGGTCCGGAGTGCTGGTGTGGCGAGTAGCGGCCCGCCCGTCAGTAGGTGCCCGGGTGTCAGCGCCTCTCCGTCGCTTGGGTCGCTGCTGATTGCTCCGAGCGGCCGGGAGTTCATCACCGCCGGGAGTTCGATTCCCACGAGGACTGTCCCCAGCTCTTCTGCGCTTAGGAGCGCGCTGCCCACCGCCCGTAGGAGTAGGTTCTTGGCAGTTTTGACACCTGCCTCCCATAGTCCGCCCATGTGCGGAGCCCGCGGTGGTGTGAAGACAAATTCACATCCGCTTTTTGATGCGAATTCGCGTATCGCGTCGGCTTCGTCCACTATCCTCTCTCGAAGGGCCCGGAAGTGGCGACTCGCTCCGACGAAGTTCGTCCCGTTGTCGCAATGGACGACTTGGGGACATCCTCGGCGCCCAACGAACCTTTGAAAAGCCAATAAAAAGGAATCTGTGGTTAAATCTGAAACAACTTCTAGATGAACCGCTTTGGACGCAAAACAAACGAAGAGCGCAATGTAGGACTTATACGGAGGCCTACCACGAATTTTCAATGTCGTATGGACAGGGCCACAAAAATCGACGCCACATATAGCAAATGGGCGGAGAGCACGGAGACGATCTGCGGGTAAATTTCCCATAATTTGTGTCATTAGTCGAGGCTTACACTTAAAGCAGCGTATGCATGATCGAACTATCTGACTGCAGACCTCCTGAGCGTTTACGATCCAAATACGCTGTCGAAGGAGACTCACAAGGGCTCGTGGACCAACATGAAAATTGGAATGGTGAAGATGCCGAACATAGCTCTGCACAAATTGGGAGCGTTTTGTCAACAACAATGGACACTTGGCATCGTATGATATAGGAGCATTAGCTAGTCGCCCCCCAACTCGCAACAAAGAAAAGTGACACCAAGTCCCCTTGTCTTCATGGATGAATGGATTCAATCGCTGAAGACTTGGGCTAACTCTGGATCCTTTACGAACTTTTTCTCTTTCTTCATGATACTCGTGCTTCTGTAATATCTCGACAATTTTTAGAAAACTTCATTATATTCAGTCGGCGACAAAGTTTTTTCAAATACCATACTTTTGTCTTTGCATTTTCTTATGAAGCGGAACATATAAACAAATACCCGAAGCAGTTTAAGGTGTGACGAAAATCCCTCAATGACATCTACCAAATCCAAATTTCTTACAGCAGCGGTCACTCCGACCGCAGTCTTCCTCGATTCTTGTAGTAGGACTTCTTCATCTAGTTCAAAGTGTGCATTCTGGGGCCAATTTGCATTTTCCTCTTTTAAAAACGCAGGTCCAGTAAACCATATTGACTGTATAATTTCGTCGACGTCACAACCTCTTGATACAATATCTGCTGGGTTTTGTTTCGTTGGAACATGCCGCCACGTAGCTTCACCTGACCACTCTTGAATCTCCGCTACTCTATTCGATACGAATGTGGATAGTGAAGATGGATGAGACCGGATCCAATGAAGCGTAACTTCAGAATCCGACCAATAAACAATCCGTTCGATAGGTACCTTTAATAGGGGCTTGATTCTGTGGCAGAGATCTGCGAGAAGGTGAGCGGCACATAACTCAAGCCTTGGGAGTGTTTTAGTCTTGAGCGGCGCTACTTTAGACTTTGAAGTCAACAGCGATATTTTATAACCTTCTGCAGTTTTGCTACGAATGTAGACGCAAGCTCCATAAGCTCTTAAGGATGCGTCAGCAAAGGCATGTAATTGGATCGGTGACATCGGATCGGTATGCACAAACCGGGGAATAGATATTTCCTCTAATTTAGACAATGTAATTTTTATCATATTCCAAGCTGTTTCCAAATGAATAGGAATCGACTCATCTCAATCTAACTTATTAAGCCAAAGTTCCTGCAATAGGATCTTTCCTCTAATTACAATAGGACTTAATAAGCCGAGGGGGTCAAACAGCTTCGATGTCACCGATAGTATGTTCCGTTTTGTCGCTCGGAGACCCATGACAGCAGTGTCAATTTGAAATTTGAAGGCATCTTCGTTAGGCAACCACGATATTCCTAACGCCTTAGTTGACTCTGAGTCCGAGATGGTTATGGATTTAACTGTGCTCTCAGATGCGGTAACGTCAGGTGAGTTTGAAAACCACTTTGTCAATTCAAAACCTGCAGTTTGAAGAACCTGAGATACTTCAGACTTAATAGTCTTTAACTCCTCTACGCATGCAGCACCAGTCAACATATCATCGACATAAAAGTCGGATCCAATAACCTTAGCAGCTCTAGGAAAAGAAACTTTGGCAGACTCACTTAACCTTTTTAAACACCGAATAGCCAAAAACGGGGCTGGTCCAGTACCATATGTTACGGTGTTGAGCTTGTATAATCTCAAGGACTCAGAGGGGTCTCTTCTCCACACTATAAGTTGAAACTGCCTATCTGCTTCATTCACCATCACTTGGCGATACATTTTCTTTACATCGGCGGTCAAGGCAAACCTATGCAGCCGGAAGCGCAGTAACGTTGAGTACAACTCATCTTGGATTGTCGGCCCAACAATCAAAATGTCATTTAGAGACTTCTGAGTTGACGATTTACAAGACGCATCGAAAACGACACGTAACTTGGTTGACGTACTTTGGGGTCTCAGAACACATTGATGTGGGATAACATAATGTGGAGCAGAAGGAAGTTTATCTGTAAGAGACATATGACCTAAAGAAAGGTACTCCTCCATAAATTCTAGGAACATTTCCTTCATCTCAGGGTCTCGAGACAGCCTTCTTTCAAGCGACAAAAACCGCCGTTTTGCAACTTCAAAAGAGTTGCCTAACTCATTTGGATCCGATTTAAACGGCAGTCTTACTTCAAACCGACCTGATGGCAAAACCTGAGTAGTCTTCCGGTAGTGTTCTTCACATAACTTTTGCTCAGGTGACAGAATTTTCTTTAGAGATGGCATTTCTTCCAGTGACCAAAACTTCTGTAGTGTGCTGTCAATAGACACTAAAATCTCTTCACTACAACTGAAACTTTTCACAACTTCTGTAGGGGAAGATGCCTTATATCTACCCGATACAACCCAGCCGAAGAGGGTTTTCTGCAGAGTTGGAAAGTCAGGACCTTGTCTAATTTGTCCAACAGCTAATAATTCGAAAAATGATTCTGCTCCTATTAACATATCTATTCTTTGTGGCTTGTAGAAATAGGGGTCTGCTAGTGGTAGGTTCTTTGGAATTTTCCAGTCATTGATATTGACCGACTGGTCAGGATGATATCCTGATATTGATTTCAAAATCCAAAAATCGAAGGAGAACTCACTACCATTTATACGCGACTTCACCATTGTGTGTACCTTTTTCTTAACTTGAGAATTGGACTCGCCAATACCAAGTAAGTTTATACACGACTCCTCTTTACGGATCTGTAAGCGGTGAGCAAGGTCCTCTGTTATAAAATTCGTTTGGGACCCAGAGTCAAGAAGTGCTCGGGCCCAAATATATTCACCGTTTTTAGTTCTTACACTTACGATCGACGTGGCTAAAATCACTCTGTCCAATGATGTCGCATGCATAACATGTGACGTGGAAGGCTGATCTTGATTTAAAGAGGGAGAAAGAATCTCTTGGGGTGGTGGCAACGCTAAACTATTTTCGGACACTGTATATCTATGCAGTAAAACGTGATGCGAGCGGCCACAAACTCGACATTTATTAAATTTGCATTTTGAAACAGTGTGACCCTTTCGCATACAATTGATGCATAATGAAGCAGATTTTACAAAGTCAAACCTTTGCATTACCGAAAGGCGACCAAACGGACCACAGTTCGCTAGGATATGGTCTCCTGCATTGCAATAGATACATCTTTGCTGGGATTTACTGTTGGACGAAGAACAAGAAAATGAGCTGCGATTATGTGGCTTGATCGACATAACTTTATTATACCCGTTACTCGTAGAGTAAAAGGGTATATTGTATTCGTGCAAAAGTATGTAACAGGTAGAAGGAAGCGTTTCCGACCCTATAAAGTATATATATTCTTGTTCAGGATCACTAGCCGAGTCGATCTAGCCATGTCCGTCTGTCCGTCTGTCTGTCTGTCCGTCTGTCCGTCTGTCCGTCTGTCTGTCCGTCTGTCTGTCCGTATGAACGCTGAGATCTCGGAAACTATAAAAGCTAGAAGATTGACATTTTGCATGTAGATTTTAGGAGTTCCTACGCAGCGCAAGTTTGTTTCAAAATGGTGCCACGCCCCCTCTGACGCCCACAAGCCACAAGCTGTGGCCACAGTTTTGATGCTATTATGAAAATTTTTTTTGATATGTATTTGTTTCGTCAATACCTATCGATTGGCCAAATAAAAATTTGCCACGCCCACTCTAACGCCCAAAAACCCATTAAACACTTAAGCCTGGCTAGCGCCTACAGTTCCGCCTTTCATGGCACAATAGCGCCATCTAACGGATGATTTTGGAACAGCTGGCCAAGGTGCTGTGCAGAGTCAACGTTAATTCTCGATAAGGATTTCTATTAAAGGAAATTGCGATGGTTTTCATTTGTCAATACCGAACTACATATATCCCAAGAACTATGCAAATCAAATCAAGTTAGCCAAATTGGAGGTGTTCCTGGGTACCGATTTTAACATAAAAATCGGGAGCTGATTCGAGCGGCGAAAAACATACAAGAAGGCATATTTATATTAAGTTGTTTAGCTGAGTAACGGGTATCTAATAGTCGAGGCACTCGACTATAGCGTTCTCTCTTGTCTTGCTTTGGTTTCGTCGATTTTTCAGCGGATAAATGCTGGTATCGGCGGTTTAACATATTTTCAAAATCGGACCAAAGCGGTAACCTTTCATAATTTAATTGTTCTTCCCATTTTTGTTTGGTCACTGGGTCTACTCTGTTCAAAACAAGATAGATCAACATTGCATTTGAAATCTTGGTGTCGTCTCCTATCGATAACAAAGAACCGTATATAGATGATACGGTGTCGATAATATTTCTTAAAGACGAAGCTGACTGTTGCGTTATTTTCGGAAGACTAAACAATGTTGAAATATTATTCATAAAAATTAAACATTCGTTATCATACACTTTTTTCAGGCTGATCATAGCCTTTTCATAATTGCTCTCGGTGACTTGGTAGACCTTAATAGTTCCCAACGCTTCACCAGAAAGACAAGAAATTAAGTGATTGAATTTTTCTATGACGGGAATGTTGTCGTCTTGATGAACAAGAGTTTCGAAAAGGCTAATGAAACTCTTAAACTCCGAATATTTGCCGCTGAATTTCGGCAATGCCAAATTCGGAAGTCGAGCTCGAGTTGGGGCTACAGAAGCTGATCCAATTATTTTGGTTTCGCTTGCCGTCTTCAAGGCTGAGATAAGCGACATTATTTTTGCCTTGGTTATTATTGAAAGCTCTTCCAACTCTTCTCCGAACTCATCGCCATCATTTAAATCTTCGATCTGTTCTTGTATTTGAGTTGCCTTAATAATAGAAGCATTTAAAATCTCTAGCCGACAAGTTAGTTCTACTTCTTGGATCGGAATCTGGCCGGCTTCTATTCGATCATTTAATCGGCGGATGCTCATCATTTTTTGAGCTTATTTTTAAGATCCGCAAGAAGTTCAAGAGATTTCGGCTTATCTGGACTCATTTTAATTTATTTTTTATTTTTTATATATAAACCACGAAAATAAATAAATATATATATATAAATAAATTATTTATCCAAGAATAATAATTAATAAAATAAATAAGTTTTAAAAGAGGATAATTGTTCAATTAGAACGACGACAAATTGTTAAATAAATTTTCGAAACAAAATACTAAGAGTAAATAACAATTTAATTTAATTATTAAATTTGTTCGAAAAAATTATTTTAATAATTATCCACAAAGAAAACGACGAAAAAAAAATATTAAATTGAATATCGAGCCACGAGGTATCAAAATTAACAGTGGTTGCAAATGACGGCAAAAATCAGTATACCCGTCCGAATGCAGGGTAGCGCGTCACTTTGATCTTCAGCGCGCCAAACCAAAAGTCTAACAACAATTACAACGATGCTAACGGCAGACAAGCGAAGCGAAAAGGGAAAACGAAAAAGTTAACCGCTGCAGCTGCTTGTATATGAGGACTTATGTATTGGTTATATATAGCGCTGGAATAATTTTACCAACTATTAATTTTCGAGTTTCAATAAATAAATTGGGGGCGACAGTGATTGCAATAATATAACACAATTATGTAAATGTTGCGTCCAACGGAGGTTCAAATAGGTTATAATGTGTATGTGTATATGTATGTGTATATAATAAATTTTAATATAATTTTTTATTTTTATTTATTATAAATAAATGCATGCACAACTAGCTCTACTATATCGATACGTCTGTGCCAAGAATTGAAAGCGAGGTGCAATTTTTCAGCACAAGACAATAAACAATTAAATTGCTTTTCTTATAAACTCAAGCTTTCAATTTTTTGCACAAATACCTCAGGTTCTGCTTTAAGGTCTTTCAATCCAGCTGCCACTTTCCTTTTACACATTGAGCAGTCGCAGGGCATCCCTCTGGCAGCAGTTCTTTTGTGGCGAACAGGGTATTTCGCGACCGGCACGATATTTTAAGCAGGAGCTGCTGTGTATTTTTTGTCCACACCGACACGCCGCGGGCAACAAAAACACTATGTATATATGTAATTAAGTGCTTTGAACTCCACTTGCACTTTCACTTTATTTTTGGTTTACGTGTCACTGTCACTAGTTTCCAAATTAATGATTAAAAAATTAATAACTTTAACGTCCACCCGGGGGCGCCATGAAAAATTAGAGATTTTTCAAATTATAAAGTTCCGAAAAAACTTGGCGGAGGCTAAATTATTAATTTCGAGAAACGAAAACGAAAAAAAGGTGTCGACGGCTCAAATCAATTTCAACGAATGCTTATATATTTTTCGACAAAGTACTTAGAGCCTAGCTTAACGAAGGTTGGCGAAGACGGGGCGACTTCGCCGAGAGCGAGAGAAAACTTTATTGTGCTCCCGCCTTCGCCCTAAACTAACTTACACTAAACTTCAAGTTTTTATTTTTTCAATAATTTCAAATTTCAATTTTGAGCGAACAACTCCATTAATATCTGGTATGGGGTATCTGTCTGCTATTGTTACACTATTTAATTTCCTGTAGTCTACTATCCAGACTGGTGAGTTGTAAGGTGATCTTGAGGGACGTATTATATTGTTTTCTAAAAGTTCTTCTATCTGTCGGTCTATTTCGTCTTTAAGTGCCATAGGATATTGGTAAAATTTTGAGTAAACTGGAGTGTCAGTGCTTGTACGAATTTCAGATTTCACATTTGTGGTGTAGGTCAGTTGTTCGTCGGGTTCAGCAAAGAGGTTTGTGTATTTGGTTTAGTTCTATTTTTTGTGTTTTTTTAAGATGGTCTGTCCGAGGAATAATTAGGTTGGCTGTTTCTATTTTTTCTTCTTTTATAGCTATGACTCTACCGGATTTTAATGACATGGTTTTATTGTTGGTTTATTGTTGTGATTATTGCTCCTAACTCTTTTAAACTGTCATTTCCCAATATGGCATCAAATGTATTTAATGTTGGTAACAAAAAGAATTTGATTTTCGTATCGGTGTCGTCGAATAGGTTTGCTATTTTATGGTGTATGATTTTGATTTTTCCGCCAACCGGTATGGCATCGAAGGAGGATATGTTTTTTACTGGATTTTTTATGAATTTAGGTAGGATGTAATTTTTATTTGAACCGGTATCAATAAGAATTTTTAGTGTTTCTCCACTCCTCAATTTACTATCAAAATATGGTAACGAGGAGTTGGTTATTCTAAAAAATTAAGGTATGTGTAGTCATATGGGTATTCCTGGTCTGCCTGCTCTATTGTGTCACAATAATCGGAAAGAGTTTCATGGTATTCGGTCGGGGTTTCCTCTTGAGTTTTTAGAGTTTGGTCGTAATCTTCCAGTGATGGTGATTCTTCTTTTACTTCCGTGGAAGTACCCGTAGCTGATTGAATATTAAAGTTCCTAGATTTTTTTGCTGTCTCGTTAATTGGATTTTGTGGTCTTTTGCCAGTGTCAAAGCGTTCTGGTTTATTCATATAATTTATCTGTTTGGTTTGTAGAGTCCTGTATATTTCCATTGGTTCAGGTCGTGGTTGTGGCTTTGCGGCCAAAGGTCGAGGGGGTGGTTAGCTTCCTGAAGGCCGGGCCGTTACATATGGGGCCACTTGTAAGTTCTGGTTGCCATTGAATGGTTGTCGATGTAGATTATAATGTTGCCTATTTGAGTTGGGTTGTGCAAAGGGAGTCTGGAACTGGGCTTGACCATTGTGGCCAAATTGGTACAGCTGGTTGCATTTGTGGCACGAACCGTGAAGGTGCATTCTTGAAGGACAATTGTTGCTCTCTGTTGGTAGCGTGGTTAGCGCGGAATGCCTGATTCTCAAGTTTTAAGCATAGGTGCAATGCTGCCGGAAGGTCAGCAGGTTCTTTCATACCAAGTAGGCGAGATAAGTCGCCACGAAGTCCGCGTACAAAAGTGTCTAAGGCTTTGTCCCTATACATTTTGGTCATCAGTTGTTCTGCTTCAGGTCCTAGCTCCATACAGCCAATTTTATTAAGTATCAGGGACAGATGTTTGTAGACCGCCTGATGGAACTCTTCTACAGTCTGATTAGTGCCCTGGCTAATCGTCGTCATTTGGTACTCAAGGGATCCTATATCCCGTTTATCTGCGTAATGGAGGGTTAGACATTTCGAGATAGCATTCCAATTTAATGGAATGTTGTAGGATTCCAATGCAGTGTCTACATTTCCCGTTATTTTTTTACTAATAGTGTGTAAAATACCAAAATATTTAGCCGTTCCTACAGTGTTTTTAGCACTCTATCGACTCCTTTTTTCCAAGAACTAAATTCCGCTGGATTTCCTGAAAATTCTCGTAAACTTTTTACTATGTCTGGTACCCTGTCTTGACCTTCGAGATTACCTCTATTTTCTAGAAAAATTTCTTGATTTGGGGCACATGAGAAATCAATCCCTGGATTTTGTGCTTGTCTTAATAAAACTGGTAATTGCTCTGCAAGTATTTGCCTGAAGGCTGCCTATAATTCTTCTGCTGCCATGTTATTCCTGTGTTGTTGTTGTTGTTGTTGAATTTCTAGTCTCTGAAGTTGCTGAACTAAATGAATTTGGTTTGGATTTACTTGCTGTTCTAAAACTGCGTTGGGTTCTTCTGGATTATTTGGTCCTGCTGGCCGTTGTTGTTCGATATTGATAATGAAGGGGGTCTTATGAGATTTCGCTGATTGGCCATTTGTTTTTTTTAAAGAAGGGGAATATTAATGGGTGTGTCTTACGCATTAAAGTAGTTTTCATTTTAAATATAATAATATTAATGTGAAATTAAATGGTAAAGGTAAAGTTGTTGAAGGAAAAAATTTTTTCAAATTCTTAATATAATTTCTTAAATTGTAGTTTAAAATTTGAATGTTTTTTTAATTTTAATTTGGTGCAATATTATTATACCCTTGCAGAGGGTATTATAATTTTGGTCAAAAGTGTGCAACGCAGTGAAGGAGACATCTCCGACCCTATAAAGTATATATGTTCTTGATCAGGATCACCTCCTGAGTTGATATAAGCATGTCCGTCTGTCCGTCTGTCTGTTTCTACGCAAACTAGTCTCTCAGTTTTAAAGATATCGAATTGAAACTTTGCACACACCCTTCTTTCCTTTGCACGCAGTATATAAGTCGGAACGGCCGGGATCGGCCGACTATATCCTATATCTGCCATATAACTGAACGATAGAAAATGCCATAACTCTGGTGTTTGTAAAGTTAGGAAGTTGGGGTTTTCTATGGCTTTTTTTTTGGCCAATCAATTCGACCTACAAAATTTCATAAGGATCGGCCGACTATATCTTATAGCTCCCATATAACGATAGGAAATACCATAATTTTGGTGTTTTTATACCCGTTACTCGTAGAGTAAAAGGGTATATTATATTCGTGCAAAAGTATGAAACAGGTAGAAGGAAGCGTTTCCGACCCTATAAAGTATATATATTCTAGTTCAGAATCACTAGCCGAGTCGATCTAGCCATGTCCGTCTGTCCGTCTGTCTGTCTGTCCGTATGAACGCTGAGATCTCGGAAACTTTGAAAGCTAGAAGAAAGGCGTTTTGCATGTAGATTTTAGGAGTTCCTACGCAGCGCAAGTTTGTTTCAAAATGGTGCCACGCCCCCTCTGACGCCCACAAGCCACAAGCTGTGGCCACAGTTTTGATGCTATTATGAAAATATTAATTGATATGTATTTGTTTCGTCAATACCTATCGATTGGCCTAATAAAAGTTTGCCACGCCCAGTCTAACGCCCAAAAACCCATTAAACGCTTAAGCCTGGCTAGCGCCCACATTTCCGCCTTTCATGGCGTATACAATAGCGCCATCTAACGGATGTCTTTGGAACAGCTGGCCAAGGTGCTCGACAGAGTCAACGTTAATTCTCGATAAGGATTTCTATTAAAGGAAATTGCGATGGTTTTCATTTGTCAATACCAAACTATATCCCAAGAACTATGCAAATCAAATCAAGTTAGCCAAATTGGAGGTCTGAGTCAAACAATGGCGTATGTGTGTATGTATGTAAGCGTTGCACTCAAAAACATAAACATAAACACAGCTGTTGGTGCAGGACAAAAGCTGCCTGCCCTAAAGCAGCGGTGGTGCTGATGCTCGTGCTGTAAAGCTGCCAGCTCTAAGAGACCGCCGAATTCAAATTGATAATTTGAACTGAGTAACGGGTATCTAATAGTCGAGGCACTCGACTATAGCGTTCTCACTTGTTAAAGTTAGGAAGTTGGGATTTTCTATGAGTTTTATATTTGGCCAATCAATCCGACCTATTAAATTATATAGGGATCGGCCGACTATATCCTATAGCTGCCATATAACTGAACGATTGAAAATGCCATAACTTTGGTGTTTTTAAAGTTGGGAAGTTGGGATTTTTATGAGTATTTAGAGTGCATTATATAAATAGTTTTGGAGAATATTATTTACAGAATATTCTGCAAGGGTATATCAACTTCGGCTCCGCCCGAAGTTAGCTTTCCTTTCTTGTTTAATTTTAATTTTGTGCAAAATTATTTATGTTTGATTTTATTTGTATTTCAATTTTTAAATTTAATTTTAATTTAATAATTCGAGTTTGATAATTTTTAGATTCAAATTTTAATTTAAACTTTACGTCTTTTATTGATTTGTAATTGGTTGCAACAATTTTTAATTTAGATTTTTGATTTAGTTTGGTTTCTTATTTGTTTCACTTAATCTATTTTCACTTAACTTAACTTTGGTGTGGCTACTTCTCCTGGTGGTCCGGATGTCTTCCTGTTTGTTGCCTTCTGAGGATCCTGCAACGCACACGAATAGAGAGTGTCCTGCGGGCTTGCCTGACAGTACTTGTAGTCCACCGATGGATCAGAAATTATTTTGCCGAACGGTTGTCGTCCTCAGCTTAAATTTTATTATGAAGGAATTCCTCTGATTCTGACCTGAGTGGGCCAGCGGAGTTGCACTTAATAATTTTCCGCACGGATCGAACTTAATCAGATGTCCCCGCGTTGAACTTTAAAGTCAACGGAGTTGCACGGATTTATTAGCACTGATCGAACTTAATCGGATTTACTAGCGCTCGGGCCTGTTCGGGCGCCAGTTATTTTCCAAATAATTAAAACTTCAAAAATTGGATTAAGATGTCTTATTTATTCGAGATACAAATCGGAACTGGCCCTGCTCTACATAGCGATCCCTATTTAAAGCTGTGGATTGGAGCAGCGACGTTGGCTTCGGCGGTAGCGGCGTTGGTAGCGTTGACAAAATTGCTTGGTTGCAGAATCTGCAGGGTCTGCAGAATTCGTATTCCGTACTTAGTTGCGGCTGACCGGATGCTCGTTATTATGTTATTGAACTTTATGTTATTGAACTTGGGTTGCAACTTTGTGCTTGACAATGTTGCAATATTTTCGGAGAAAAATATGCCGAAATATTGCTGTTGTTAACTTATATATCTCCACCTCTTTATCACCCGCTGACTATTTTCATTTTTTTCTTCGAAATAACATTACAAAAAACAAGAAAGGAAAGCTAACTTCGGGCGGAGCCGAAGTTGATATACCCTTGCAGAATATTCTGTAAATAATATTCTCCAAAATTATTCTTATAATGCATTCTAAATACTCATAAAAATCCCAACTTCCCAACTTTAAAAACACCACAGTTATGGCATTTCCAATCGTTCAGTTATATGGCAGCTATAGGATATAGTCGGCCGATCCCTATTTAATATGGTAGGTCGGATTGATTGGTCAAATATAAAACCCATAGAAAATCCCAACTTCCTAACTTTAAAAACACCAGAGTTATGGCATTTCCTATCGTTCAATTATATGGCAGCTATAGGATATAGTCGGCCGATCCCGGCCGTTCCGACTTATATACTGCGTGCAAAGGAAAGAAGGGTGTGTGCAAAGTTTCAATTCGATAGCTTTAAAAGTGAGAGACTAGTTTGCGTAGAAACAGACAGACGGACAGACGGACATGGCTATATCAACTCAGGAGGTGATTCTGATCAAGAATATATATACTTTATAGGGTCGGAAATGTCTCCTTCACTGCGTTGCACACTTTTGACCAAAATTATAATACCCTCTGCAAGGGTATAAAAAGAGAGAACGCTGTAGTCGAGTGCCTCGACTATTAGATACCCGTTACTCAGTTCAAATTATCAATTTGAATTCGGCGATCTCTTAGAGCTGGCAGCTTTACAGCACGAGCATCAGCACCAGCGCTGCTTTAGCGCTGGCAGCTTTTGTCCGGCACCAACATCTGTGTTTATGCTTATGTTTTTGAGTGCAATGCTTACATACATACACACATACGCCATTGTTTGACTCAGACCTCCAATTTGGCTAACTTGATTTGATTTGCGTAGTTCTTGGGATATAGTTCGGTATTGTCAAATGAAAGTCATCGCAATTTCCTTTAATAGAAATCCTTATCGAGAATTAACGTTGACTCTGTCGAGCACCTTGGCCAGCTGTTCCAAAGACATCCGTTAGATGGCGCTATTGTATTCGCCATGAAAGGCGGAAATGTGGGCGCTAGCAAGGCATAAGCGTTTAATGGGTTTTTGGGCGTTAGAGTGGGCGTGGCAAACTTTTATTTGGCCAATCGATAGGTATTGACGAAACAAATACATATCAATTAAAATTTTCATAATAGCATCAAAACTGTGGCCACAGCTTGTGGCTTGTGGGCGTCAGAGGGGGCGTGGCACCAATTTGAAACAAACTTGCGCTGCGTAGGAACTCCTAAAATCTACATGCAAAATGCCAATCTTCTAGCTTTTATAGTTTCCGAGATCTCAGCATTCATACGGACAGACAGACGGACAGACGGACATGGCTAGATCGACTCGGCTAGTGATGCTGAACAAGAATATATGTACTTTATAGGGTCGGAAACGCTTCCTTCTATCTGTTACATACTTTTGCACGAATATAATATACTCTTTTACTCTACGAGTAAGGGGTATAATAATTCAAGTTGGTATAACTATATTTTCGCAAACCGAATAGCAAATAGTAATTTCTTGAATATGTTCAAAAACAAATACACTCCAATGAATGACATATATGTACATATGCAGAAGCTCCCACAGAAATACACACATGTATTCGATCAACCAAGGGAATTCATTCATCTCTATATATAAAGCTATCAGTAAGAAAACTGGAAATCAACGCACAGCCCCCACAGAAATACTCACACGTATTCGATCAACCAAGGGAATTCATTTATCTCTATATATAAAGCTATCAGTAAGAAAACTGGGAGTCAACGCATAGCCAAAACCACTGGTTAACAATATTAATATGCATTTTTATTACATTCTAATAACTTTAAACTGATTTGCTAAGATTTATTGGGGCTCCCCAAGTGGCCCCAATCGCTTCGAATTGGAAAAAAGGTCAATTTTCCTTTAAAAAATTCTGGACGCTAAACCGTTTAACCAATCGAATCCGTGTTTTCGCCCAAAAATAGTTTAAGACATTATATATGTTTAAAAAAATTGACCGCTTAGACTTAAGGCTTTTTACTATTTTTAACACCCGTTCTAAAATTACAATTTAGCCAAGAATATCTTCAAACGTCGAAAAATGGCACTTCTAAACTGAGTATTAAAAATTCATTTGGGAAAGTTTTTCTTAAGCTTTAACGATTCATTTGATGGTTTCACCAAAGCTCTAGCTATCTTCTAAACAAAGAAACTAAGCAAAAAGTCGATCTATTATCGAATTTAAGTGTCTCCATAAGCATCATACGTTTTCTGCCTGCATATTGCTATCTCTCTCTGCATTTTTATACAAATTGTCAACAAATGATTCCGACTACCTCCCTCTCCCACTGCCTTGCATTTCCCTGCGCTTCCTTAAAAATATAAAATGAGCTTTAATGCGGTTAAAATTTCTGTAGACTATAGTTTACAGTTATTGGTGACCCACCCCCCACCAAAGTGCCGGAAACTCATCAATTAGAAATTGAAATCCTTTACGCTAAACCGTTTAACCAATCCATACCGTGTTTTCGCTAAAAAATAGTTAAAATAATAATAAATGTTAAAAAACAAGAAAGCTAACTTCGGGCGGAGCCGAAGTTGAAATACCCTTGAAGAGTATTCTGTAAATTATATTCTCCAAAATTAGTCATATGATGCATTCTTAACACTCATAAAAATCCCAACTTTATAATTTTGAAAACACCAAAGTTATGGCAAATTCCAATCGTTCAGTTATATGGCAGCTATATAATATAGTCGGCCGATCCTTATGAAATTTGGCAGGTCGGACTATTTACAAATATAAAACCCATAGAAAATCCCCACTTCCTAACTTTACAAACACCAAAGTTATTGCATTTCCGATCAATTAGTTATATGGCAGCAATAAGATATAGTCGGCCGAATTGAATGGTTGTCGATGTAGATTATAATGTTGCCTATTTGAGTTGGGTTGTGCAAAGGGAGTCTGGAACTGGGCTTGACCATTGTGGCCAAATTGGTACAGCTGGTTGCATTTGTGGCACGAACCGTGAAGGTGCATTCTTGAAGGACAATTGTTGCTCTCTGTTGGTAGCGTGGTTAGCGCGGAATGCCTGATTCTCAAGTTTTAAGCATAGGTGCAATGCTGCCGGAAGGTCAGCAGGTTCTTTCATACCAAGTAGGCGAGATAAGTCGCCACGAAGTCCGCGTACAAAAGTGTCTAAGGCTTTGTCCCTATACATTTTGGTCATCAGTTGTTCTGCTTCAGGTCCTAGCTCCATACAGCCAATTTTATTAAGTATCAGGGACAGATGTTTGTAGACCGCCTGATGGAACTCTTCTACAGTCTGATTAGTGCCCTGGCTAATCGTCGTCATTTGGTACTCAAGGGATCCTATATCCCGTTTATCTGCGTAATGGAGGGTTAGACATTTCGAGATAACATTCCAATTTAATGGAATGTTGTAGGATTCCAATGCAGTGTCTACATTTCCCGTTATTTTTTTACTAATAGTGTGTAAAATACCAAAATATTTAGCCGTTCCTACAGTGTTTTTAGCACTCTATCGACTCCTTTTTTCCAAGAACTAAATTCCGCTGGATTTCCTGAAAATTCTCGTAAACTTTTTACTATGTCTGGTACCCTGTCTTGACCTTCGAGATTACCTCTATTTTCTAGAAAAATTTCTTGATTTGGGGCACATGAGAAATCAATCCCTGGATTTTGTGCTTGTCTTAATAAAACTGGTAATTGCTCTGCAAGTATTTGCCTGAAGGCTGCCTATAATTCTTCTGCTGCCATGTTATTCCTGTGTTGTTGTTGTTGTTGTTGAATTTCTAGTCTCTGAAGTTGCTGAACTAAATGAATTTGGTTTGGATTTACTTGCTGTTCTAAAACTGCGTTGGGTTCTTCTGGATTATTTGGTCCTGCTGGCCGTTGTTGTTCGATATTGATAATGAAGGGGGTCTTATGAGATTTCGCTGATTGGCCATTTGTTTTTTTTAAAGAAGGGGAATATTAATGGGTGTGTCTTACGCATTAAAGTAGTTTTCATTTTAAATATAATAATATTAATGTGAAATTAAATGGTAAAGGTAAAGTTGTTGAAGGAAAAAATTTTTTCAAATTCTTAATATAATTTCTTAAATTGTAGTTTAAAATTTGAATGTTTTTTTTAATTTTAATTTGGTGCAATATTATTATACCCTTGCAGAGGGTATTATAATTTTGGTCAAAAGTGTGCAACGCAGTGAAGGAGACATCTCCGACCCTATAAAGTATATATGTTCTTGATCAGGATCACCTCCTGAGTTGATATAAGCATGTCCGTCTGTCCGTCTGTCTGTTTCTACGCTAAATTGGCTCTCAGTTTTAAAGATATCGAATTGAAACTTTGCACACACCCTTCTTTCCTTTGCACGCAGTATATAAGTCGGAACGGCCGGGATCGGCCGACTATATCCTATATCTGCCATATAACTGAACGATAGAAAATGCCATAACTCTGGTGTTTGTAAAGTTAGGAAGTTGGGGTTTTCTATGGCTTTTTTTTTGGCCAATCAATTCGACCTACAAAATTTCATAAGGATCGGCCGACTATATCTTATAGCTCCCATATAACGATAGGAAATACCATAATTTTGGTGTTTTTATACCCGTTACTCGTAGAGTAAAAGGGTATATTATATTCGTGCAAAAGTATGAAACAGGTAGAAGGAAGCGTTTCCGACCCTATAAAGTATATATATTCTAGTTCAGAATCACTAGCCGAGTCGATCTAGCCATGTCCATGTCCCAACTTCCCAACTTTAAAAACACCACAGTTATGGCATTTCCTATCGTTCAATTATATGGCAGCTATAGGATATAGTCGGCCGATCCCGGCCGTTCCGACTTATATACTGCGTGCAAAGGAAAGAAGGGTGTGTGCAAAGTTTGAATTTGATATCTTTAAACCTGAGAGACTAGTTCGCGTAGAAACAGACAGACGGACAGACGGACAGACGGAAATGCTTATATCAACTCAGGAGGTGATCCTGATCAAGAATATATGTACTTTATAGGGTATATCATATAGCTGCCATATAACTGATTGATCGGAAATGCCATAACTTTGGTGTTTGTTAAGTTAGGAAGTTGGGATTTTTATGAGTGTTAAGAATGCATCATATGAATAATTTTGGAAAATATAATTTAAAGAATATTCTCAAAGGTATTTCAACTTTGGCTCCGCCCAAAGTCAGCTTTCCTTTCTTGTTATACCCGTTACTGGTAGAGTAAAAGGGTATATTGTATTCGTGCAAAAATATGTAACAGGTAGAAGGAAGCGTTTCCGACCCTATTAAGTATATATATTCTTGTTCAGGATCACTAGCCGAGTCGATCTAGCCATGTCCGTCTGTCCGTCTGTCGGTCTATCTGTCCGTCTGTCAGTCCGTATGAACGCTGAGATCTCGGAAACTATAAAAGCTAGAAGATTGGCATTTTGCATATATAATAAATGTTTAAAAACAAGAAAGAAAAGCTAACTTCTGGCGGAGCCGAAGTTGAAATACCCTTGCAGAATATTCTGTAAATTATATTCTCCAAAATTAGTCATATGATGCATTCTTAACACTCATAAAAATCCTAACTTGAAAAACACCAAAGTTATGGCAATTCCAATCGTTCAGTTATGTAGAAGCTATATAAGTTTGGTAGGTCGGATTAATTTGCCAACAATAAAACCCATAAAAAATCCCAACTTCCTAACCTTACAAACACTAAAGTTATGGTATTTCCGATCAATCAGTTATATGGCAGCTATAAGATATAGTTGGCCGATCCCAGCCGTTCCGACTTATATACTGCGTGCAAAGGAAAGAAGGGTATGTGCAAAGTTTCAATTTGATATCTTTAAAACTGAGAGACAAGTTCGCGTAGAAACAGACAGACGGACATGCTTATGTCAACTCAGGAGGTGATCCTGATCAAGAATATATATACCTTATCGGGTCGGAGATGTCTCCTTCACTGCGTTGCACACTTTTGACCAAAATTATAATTCCCTCTGCAAGGGTATAATAAATAAAGTTGGTATAACTATGTTTTCGAAAACCCAATACCAAATAATAATTTTCTGAATATGTTCAAAAAGCTATCAGTAAGAAAACTGGGAATCAACGCACAGCCAAAACCTCTGGTTAACAATATTAATATGCACTTTTATTACTTTCTAATAACTTTAAACTGATTTGCTAAAATTTATTGGGGCTCCCCAAGTGACCCCAATAGCTTCCAATTGGAAAAAGGTCAATTTTCCTTTCAAAAAATTCTGGACGCTAAACCGTTTAACTAATAGAATCCGTGTTTTCGCCAAAAATAGTTTAAGACATTATAAATGTTCAAAAAATTTGACCGCTTAGATTTAAGTTTTTTTTACTATTTTTAAAACACATTCTAAAATAACAATTTAGGCAAAAATCGAAAACGTCGAAGAATGGCACTTCTAAACTGAGTATCAACAAGAAAGAAAAGCTAACTTCGGGCGGAGCCGAAGTTGATATACCCTTGCACAATATTCTGTAAATAAGATTCTTCAAAACTATTCATATGATGCGTTCTTAATACTCATAAAAATCACGACTTCCTAAATTTCAAAACACCAATGTTATGGCATTTTCAATCGTTTAGTTATATGGCAGCTATAGGATATAGTCGGCCGATCCCTATAAAATTTTGTAGGTCGAATTGATTGGCCAAATATAAAACCCAAAGAAAATTCCAACTTCCTAACATTAACAAGTGAGAACGCTCTAGTCGAGTGCCTCGACTATTAGATACCCGTTACTCAGTTCAAATTATCAATTTGAATTCGGCGGTCTCTTAGAGCTGGCAGCTTTACAGCACGAGCATCAGCACCACCGCTGCTTTAGGGCAGGCAGCTTTTGTCCTGCACCAACAGCTGTGTTTATGTTTATGTTTTTGAGTGCAACGCTTACATACATACACACATACGCCATTGTTTGACTCAGACCTCCAATTTGGCTAACTTGATTTGATTTGCATAGTTATTGGGATATAGTTTGGTATTGACAAATGAAAACCATCGCAATTTCCTTTAATAGAAATCCTTATCGAGAATTAACGTTGACTCTGTCGAGCACCTTGGCCAGCTGTTCCAAAGACATCCGTTAGATGGCGCTATTGTATACGCCATGAAAGGCGGAAATGTGGGCGCTAGCCAGGCTTAAGCGTTTAATGGGTTTTTGGGCGTTAGACTGGGCGTGGCAAACTTTTATTAGGCCAATCGATAGGTATTGACGAAACAAATACATATCAATTAATATTTTCATAATAGCATCAAAACTGTGGCCACAGCTTGTGGCTTGTGGGCGTCAGAGGGGGCGTGGCACCATTTTGAAACAAACTTGCGCTGCGTAGGAACTCCTAAAATCTACATGCAAAACGCCTTTCTTCTAGCTTTCAAAGTTTCCGAGATCTCAGCGTTCATACGGACAGACAGACAGACGGACAGACGGACATGGCTAGATCGACTCGGCTAGTGATTCTGAACTAGAATATATATACTTTATAGGGTCGGAAACGCTTCCTTCTACCTGTTTCATACTTTTGCACGAATATAATATACCCTTTTACTCTACGAGTAACGGGTATAAAAACACCAAAATTATGGTATTTCCTATCGTTATATGGGAGCTATAAGATATAGTCGGCCGATCCTTATGAAATTTTGTAGGTCGAATTGATTGGCCAAAAAAAAAGCCATAGAAAACCCCAACTTCCTAACTTTACAAACACCAGAGTTATGGCATTTTCTATCGTTCAGTTATATGGCAGATATAGGATATAGTCGGCCGATCCCGGCCGTTCCGACTTATATACTGCGTGCAAAGGAAAGAAGGGTGTGTGCAAAGTTTCAATTCGATATCTTTAAAACTGAGAGACTAGTTTGCGTAGAAACAGACAGACGGACAGACGGACATGCTTATATCAACTCAGGAGGTGATCCTGATCAAGAACATATATACTTTATAGGGTCGGAGATGTCTCCTTCACTGCGTTGCACACTTTTGACCAAAATTATAATACCCTCTGCAAGGGTATAATAATATTGCACCAAATTAAAATTAAAAAAAACATTCAAATTTTAAACTACAATTTAAGAAATTATATTAAGAATTTGAAAAAATTTTTTTCCTTCAACAACTTTACCTTTACCATTTAATTTCACATTAATATTATTATATTTAAAATGAAAACTACTTTAATGCGTAAGACACACCCATTAATATTCCCCTTCTTTAAAAAAAACAAATGGCCAATCAGCGAAATCTCATAAGACCCCCTTCATTATCAATATCGAACAACAACGGCCAGCAGGACCAAATAATCCAGAAGAACCCAACGCAGTTTTAGAACAGCAAGTAAATCCAAACCAAATTCATTTAGTTCAGCAACTTCAGAGACTAGAAATTCAACAACAACAACAACAACACAGGAATAACATGGCAGCAGAAGAATTATAGGCAGCCTTCAGGCAAATACTTGCAGAGCAATTACCAGTTTTATTAAGACAAGCACAAAATCCAGGGATTGATTTCTCATGTGCCCCAAATCAAGAAATTTTTCTAGAAAATAGAGGTAATCTCGAAGGTCAAGACAGGGTACCAGACATAGTAAAAAGTTTACGAGAATTTTCAGGAAATCCAGCGGAATTTAGTTCTTGGAAAAAAGGAGTCGATAGAGTGCTAAAAACACTGTAGGAACGGCTAAATATTTTGGTATTTTACACACTATTAGTAAAAAAATAACGGGAAATGTAGACACTGCATTGGAATCCTACAACATTCCATTAAATTGGAATGCTATCTCGAAATGTCTAACCCTCCATTACGCAGATAAACGGGATATAGGATCCCTTGAGTACCAAATGACGACGATTAGCCAGGGCACTAATCAGACTGTAGAAGAGTTCCATCAGGCGGTCTACAAACATCTGTCCCTGATACTTAATAAAATTGGCTGTATGGAGCTAGGACCTGAAGCAGAACAACTGATGACCAAAATGTATAGGGACAAAGCCTTAGACACTTTTGTACGCGGACTTCGTGGCGACTTATCTCGCCTACTTGGTATGAAAGAACCTGCTGACCTTCCGGCAGCATTGCACCTATGCTTAAAACTTGAGAATCAGGCATTCCGCGCTAACCACGCTACCAACAGAGAGCAACAATTGTCCTTCAAGAATGCACCTTCACGGTTCGTGCCACAAATGCAACCAGCTGTACCAATTTGGCCACAATGGTCAAGCCCAGTTCCAGACTCCCTTTGCACAACCCAACTCAAATAGGCAACATTATAATCTACATCGACAACCATTCAATGGCAACCAGAACTTACAAGTGGCCCCATATGTAACGGCCCGGCCTTCAGGAAGCTAACCACCCCCTCGACCTTTGGCCGCAAAGCCACAACCACGACCTGAACCAATGGAAATATACAGGACTCTACAAACCAAACAGATAAATTATATGAATAAACCAGAACGCTTTGACACTGGCAAAAGACCACAAAATCCAATTAACGAGACAGCAAAAAAATCTAGGAACTTTAATATTCAATCAGCTACGGGTACTTCCACGGAAGTAAAAGAAGAATCACCATCACTGGAAGATTACGACCAAACTCTAAAAACTCAAGAGGAAACCCCGACCGAATACCATGAAACTCTTTCCGATTATTGTGACACAATAGAGCAGGCAGACCAGGAATACCCATATGACTACACATACCTTAATTTTTTAGAATAACCAACTCCTCGTTACCATATTTTGATAGTAAATTGAGGAGTGGAGAAACACTAAAAATTCTTATTGATACCGGTTCAAATAAAAATTACATCCTACCTAAATTCATAAAAATCCAGTAAAAAACATATCCTCCTTCGATGCCATACCGGTTGGCGGAAAAATCAAAATCATACACCATAAAATAGCAAACCTATTCGACGACACCGATACGAAAATCAAATTCTTTTTGTTACCAACATTAAATACATTTGATGCCATATTGGGAAATGACAGTTTAAAAGAGTTAGGAGCAATAATCACAACAATAAACCAACAATAAAACCATGTCATTAAAATCCGGTAGAGTCATAGCTATAAAAGAAGAAAAAATAGAAACAGCCAACCTAATTATTCCTCGGACAGACCATCTTAAAAAAACACAAAAAATAGAACTAAACCAAATACACAAACCTCTTTGCTGAACCCGACGAACAACTGACCTACACCACAAATGTGAAATCTGAAATTCGTACAAGCACTGACACTCCAGTTTACTCAAAATTTTACCAATATCCTATGGCACTTAAAGACGAAATAGACCGACAGATAGAAGAACTTTTAGAAAACAATATAATACGTCCCTCAAGATCACCTTACAACTCACCAGTCTGGATAGTAGACTACAGGAAATTAAATAGTGTAACAATAGCAGACAGATACCCCATACCAGATATTAATGGAGTTGTTCGCTCAAAATTGAAATTTGAAATTATTGAAAAAATAAAAACTTGAAGTTTAGTGTAAGTTAGTTTAGGGCGAAGGCGGGAGCACAATAAAGTTTTCTCTCGCTCTCGGCGAAGTCGCCCCGTCTTCGCCAACCTTCGTTAAGCTAGGCTCTAAGTACTTTGTCGAAAAATATATAAGCATTCGTTGAAATTGATTTGAGCCGTCGACACCTTTTTTTCGTTTTCGTTTCTCGAAATTAATAATTTAGCCTCCGCCAAGTTTTTTCGGAACTTTATAATTTGAAAAATCTCTAATTTTTCATGGCGCCCCCGGGTGGACGTTAAAGTTATTAATTTTTTAATCATTAATTTGGAAACTAGTGACAGTGACACGTAAACCAAAAAATAAAGTGAAAGTGCAAGTGGAGTTCAAAGCACTTAATTACATATATACATAGTGTTTTTGTTGCCCGCGGCGTGTCGGTGTGGACAAAAAATACACAGCAGCTCCTGCTTAAAATATCGTGCCGGTCGCGAAATACCCTGTTCGCCACAAAAGAACTGCTGCCAGAGGGATGCCCTGCGACTGCTCAATGTGTAAAAGGAAAGTGGCAGCTGGATTGAAAGACCTTAAAGCAGAACCTGAGGTATTTGTGCAAAAAATTGAAAGCTTGAGTTTATAAGAAAAGCAATTTAATTGTTTATTGTCTTGTGCTGAAAAATTGCACCTCGCTTTCAATTCTTGGCACAGACGTATCGATATAGTAGAGCTAGTTGTGCATGCATTTATTTATAATAAATAAAAATAAAAATTATATTAAAATTTATTATATACACATACATATACACATACACATTATAACCTATTTGAACCTCCGTTGGACGCAACATTTACATAATTGTGTTATATTATTGCAATCACTGTCGCCCCCAATTTATTTATTGAAACTCGAAAATTAATAGTTGGTAAAATTATTCCAGCGCTATATATAACCAATACATAAGTCCTCATATACAAGCAGCTGCAGCGGTTAACTTTTTCGTTTTCCCTTTTCGCTTCGCTTGTCTGCCGTTAGCATCGTTGTAATTGTTGTTAGACTTTTTGGTTTGGCGCGCTGAAGATCAAAGTGACGCGCTACCCTGCATTCGGACGGGTATACTGATTTTTGCCGTCATTTGCAACCACTGTTAATTTTGATACCTCGTGGCTCGATATTCAATTTAATATTTTTTTTCGTCGTTTTCTTTGTGGATAATTATTAAAATAATTTTTTCGAACAAATTTAATAATTAAATTAAATTGTTATTTACTCTTAGTATTTTGTTTCGAAAATTTATTTAACAATTTGTCGTCGTTCTAATTGAACAATTATCCTCTTTTAAAACTTATTTATTTTATTAATTATTATTCTTGGATAAATAATTTATTTATATATATATATTTATTTATTTTCGTGGTTTATATATAAAAAATAAAAAATAAATTAAAATGAGTCCAGATAAGCCAAAATCTCTTGAACTTCTTGCGGATCTTAAAAATAAGCTCAAAAAATGATGAGCATCCGCCGATTAAATGATCGAATAGAAGCCGGCCAGATTCCGATCCAAGAAGTAGAACTAACTTGTCGGCTAGAGATTTTAAATGCTTCTATTATTAAGGCAACTCAAATACAAGAACAGATCGAAGATTTAAATGATGGCGATGAGTTCGGAGAAGAGTTGGAAGAGCTTTCAATAATAACCAAGGCAAAAATAATGTCGCTTATCTCAGCCTTGAAGACGGCAAGCGAAACCAAAATAATTGGATCAGCTTCTGTAGCCCCAACTCGAGCTCGACTTCCGAATTTGGCATTGCCGAAATTCAGCGGCAAATATTCGGAGTTTAAGAATTTCATTAGCCTTTTCGAAACTCTTGTTCATCAAGACGACAGCATTCCCGTCATAGAAAAATTCAATCACTTAATTTCTTGTCTTTCTGGTGAAGCGTTGGGAACTATTAAGGCCTACCAAGTCACCGAGAGCAATTATGAAAAGGCTATGATCAGCCTGAAAAAAGTGTATGATAACGAATGTTTAATTTTTATGAACAATATTTCAACATTGTTTAGTCTTCCGAAAATAACGCAACAGTCAGCTTCGTCTTTAAGAAATATTATCGACACCGTATCATCTATATACGGTTCTTTGTTATCGATAGGAGACGACACCAAGATTTCAAATGCAATGTTGATCTATCTTGTTTTGAACAGAGTAGACCCAGTGACCAAACAAAAATGGGAAGAACAATTAAATTATGAAAGGTTACCGCTTTGGTCCGATTTTGAAAATATGTTAAACCGCCGATACCAGCATTTATCCGCTGAAAAATCGACGAAACCAAAGCAAGACAAGAGAGAACGCTATAGTCGAGTGCCTCGACTATTAGATACCCGTTACTCAGCTAAACAACTTAATATAAATATGCCTTCTTGTATGTTTTTCGCCGCTCGAATCAGCTCCCGATTTTTATGTTAAAATCGGTACCCAGGGAACACCTCCAATTTGGCTAACTTGATTTGATTTGCATAGTTCTTGGGATATAGTTCGGTATTGACAAATGAAAGCCATCGCAATTTCCTTTAATATAAATCCTTATCGAGAATTAACGTTGACTCTGTTGAGCACCTTGGCCAGCTGTTCCAAAATCATCCGTTAGATGGCGCTATTGTGCCATGAAAGGCGGAACTGTAGGCGCTAGCCAGGCTTAAGTGTTTAATGGGTTTTTGGGCGTTAGAGTGGGCGTGGCAAATTTTTATTTGGCCAATCGATAGGTATTGACGAAACAAATACATATCAAAAAAATTTTCATAATAGCATCAAAACTGTGGCCACAGCTTGTGGCTTGTGGGCGTCAGAGGGGGCGTGGCACCATTTTGAAACAAACTTGCGCTGCGTAGGAACTCCTAAAATCTACATGCAAAATGTCAATCTTCTAGCTTTTATAGTTTCCGAGATCTCAGCGTTCATACGGACAGACAGACGGACAGACAGACGGACAGACGGACAGACGGACAGACAGACAGACGGACAGACGGACATGGCTAGATCGACTCGGCTAGTGATCCTGAACAAGAATATATATACTTTATAGGGTCGGAAACGCTTCCTTCTACCTGTTACATACTTTTGCACGAATACAATATACCCTTTTACTCTACGAGTAACGGGTATAAAAACACCAAAGTTATGGTATTTCCTATAGTTATATGGGAGCTATAGGATATAGTCGGCCGATCCTTATGAAATTTGGTAAGTCGAATTGATTGGCCAAATAAAATACCCATATAAATTCCCAACTTCCTAACTTTAACAAGAGAAAACGCTATAGTCGAGTGCCTTGACTATTAGATACCCGTTACTCAGCTAAACAACTTAATATAAATATGCCTTCTTGTATGTTTTTCGCCGCACGAATCAGCTCCCGATTTTTATGTTAAAATCGGTACCCAGGGAACAACTCCAATTTGGCTAACTTGATTTGATTTGCATAGTTCTTGGGATATAGTTCGGTATTGACAAATGAAAACCATCGCAATTTCCTTTAATAGTAATCCTTATCGAGAATTAACGTTGACTCTGTTGAGCACCTTGGCCAGCTGTTCCAAAGTCATCCGTTAGATGGCGCTATTGTGCCATGAAAGGCGGAAATGTAGGCGCTATCCAGGCTTAAGCGTTTAATGGGTTTTTGGGCGTTAGAGTGGGCGTGGCAAACTTTTATCTGGCGAATCGATAGGTATTGACGAAACAAATACATATCAATTAAAATTTGCATAATAGCATCAAAACTGTGGCCACAGCTTGTGACTTGTGGGCGTCAGAGGGGGCGTGGCACCATTTTGAAACAAACTTGCGCTGCGTAGGAACTCCTAAAATCTACATGCAAAATGCCAATCTTCTAGCTTTTATAGTTTCCGAGATCTCAGCGTTCATACGGACAGACAGATGGACAGACGGACATGGCTAGATCGACTCGGCTAGTGATCCTGAACAAGAATATATATACTTTATAGGGTCGGAAACGCTTCCTTCTACCTGTTACATACTTTTGCACGAATACAATATACCCTTTTACTCTACAAGTAACGGGTATAAAAACACCAAAGTTATGGTATTTCCTATAGTTATATGGGAGCTATAGGATATAGTCGGCAGATCCTTATAAAATTTGATAGGTCGAATTAATTAGCCAAATAAAAAAGCCACAAAAAATCCCAACTTTACAAACACCAAAGTTATGGCATTTCCTACCATTCAGTTATATGGCAGCTATAGGATACAGCCGGCCGATCCCGGCCGTTCCGACTTATATACTGCGTGCAAAGGAAAGAAGGGTGTGTGCAAAGTTTCAATTCGATATCTTTAAAACTGAGAGACAAGTTCGCGTAGAAACAGACAGACGGACAGACGGACATGCTTATATCAACTCAGGAGGTGATCCTGATCAAGAATATATATACTTTATAGGGTCGGAGATGTCTCCTTCACTGCGTTGCACCTTTTTGACCAAAATTATAATACCCTCTGCAAGGGTATAAAAATTCCTTCGGTAAAGTTTTTCCTTAAGCTTTAACGATTCATTTGATGGTTTCACCAAAGCTCTAGCTATCTTCTAAACAAAGAAAGTAAACACAAGTCGATCTATTATTGAATTTAAGTGCTCTTTACAGTTAATGCTGCCAGAATACGCAAAAGAATTTTTTTGGCGAAAATCTATTTGGCCTGGTTATACCCGTTACTCGTAGAGTAAAAGGGTATATTGTATTCGTGCAAAAGTATGTAACAGGTAGAAGGAAGCGTTTCCGACCCTATAAAGTATATATATTCTTGTTCAGGATCACTAGCCGAGTTGATCTAGCCATGTCCGTCTGTCCGTCTGTCTGTCTGTCTGTCCGTATGAACGCTGAGATCTCGGAAACTATAAAAGCTAGAAGATTGGCATTTTGCATGTGGATTTTAGAAGTTCCTACGCAGCGCAAGTTTGTTTCAAAATGGTGTCACGCCCCCTCTGACGCCCACAAGTCACAAGCTGTGGCCACAGTTTTGATGCTATTATGAAAATTTTTTTTGATATGTATTTGTTTCGTCAATACCTATCGATTCGCCAAATAAAAGTTTGCCACGCCCACTCTAACGCCCAAAAACCCATTAAACGCTTAAGCCTGGCTAGCGCCTACATTTCCGCCTTTCATGGCACAATAGCGCTATCTAACGGATGACTTTGGAACAGCTGGCCAAGGTGCTCAACAGAGTCAACGTTAATTCTCGATAAGGATTTATATTAAAGGAAATTGCGATGGCTTTCATTTGTCAATACCGAACTATATCCCAAGAACTATGCAAATCAAATCAAGTTAGCCAAATTGGAGGTGTTCCCTGGGTACCGATTTTAACATAAAAATTGGGAGCTAATTCGAGCGGCGAAAAACATACAAGAAGGCATATTTATATTAAGTTGTTTAGCTGAGAAACAGGTATCTAATAGTCGAGGCACTCGGCTATAGCGCTCTCTCTTGTTTTTGATAGTGTTTTTACTACACTATCAATATATACCATTCAAATTGTTTTTTTTTACAGTGTTTTGCCACGCGCTGTTAGGAAACATAAAAGCGGGAGGTCGCAGTGGATAGAGAGAGAGGAAAGAGTGTAGCAAGTGCGCAAAAGCAGAAGTTAACGGGGAAACTTTGAATTTGATCAGAGTCGTATCAAGAAAATTTTCCGCGAGTTGTGTTTTTATGTGATAATTTTCCTATTAATTGGGCAAAGTTCGTTACATCTGGCGCCCAAAACGTGATTGTCCGGTCGGTGGGAATCAGCAAATAAACAGAAAATGGGGTAAGGATGGATATATCTCCTCAAGAAAGAGGATTTCGCCAAAATAGGAGCCAAGTTAGGCATAACTTTGGAGGGAAGAACGGATGATATGAGGAAAGCTCTCTCAGAGTACCTAACAAGAAAACAGGATGACCCAGGAGTAGCAGAGATCTGGGCTGGGAAAACCCTGCGACAGTCAGTCATTAGGAAAATATCAGTCAACATGAGCAGCGTAGTTACTCTAGCCGAAGCACGCAGGAGGATGGCTGCCCAGCAGGGACCCAAACCGGGGCAATGATGGTCGGCAGCCCGGCCTACCCGAACTCCGTGGCGGTCCCTGAAACGGGCCCGCACCGTAGAGTCCTCGCCGGAGCCCGTCATCAGCTCGGACAGCGATGTCGAGATGGCGGCTCCAAAACGCGACGAGGGATGGCCACATTCCATCCGGGACGTCGGCTATTGGAGGCCAAACCCACGAGACCCGAGACGCGGAGGCAACTCCGACAAGTGGCCACATCGAAGCGGTCGGCCGGGCCATGGCGCAGAATCAGGCGAGACCTGGGGTCCGAGACCCGACGGACCAGGAGCGGGAGCAGGAGCCCGAGAAGAGGGCCAGGCTGCGCCGCCACCACGTGGAGGCGGCCATCCGATGGCACGCCAAATTGAGAGAGTCGGAGGAGGAGGAGCAGCGGATGTGGGAGGTCCCGCCAACGCCCCGATATACGGCAGAGGAGCCTGTGCCGGAAGAAAAGGACGAGGAGGAAGAGTGGGCCCCATCTCCGCCAAGATGGTTGCCGGAGGTGCCGCTGACGCCCCGGTACGAACCGGAGTGGCATCGCGGCTAGGACCCGGTGAGCGAGGGAGAAGCGCCGATGGCCACGCCTCCGCTGACGCCTTGGTGCGAACCGGAGTGGCATCGCGGCAAAAACCCGGCGAGCGAGGGAGAAGTGCCGAGGGTTACGCCTCCATGGCGGCCAGCACGGCTACCCACCCCGCGGTACCAGCCCGAACCGAAGACGCCGGAGACTCCGCCCTCCGCAACCGAGGGGTCGACGACGGTACGGACCGACGTACCGGCGGCCCACGTCAGCCACCCGGGCATTCATAGCCGAGGGTGTGCGGTGGCGGCAGCAGTCGGTGGTGTGGACGTGGCCGGAGGGACTGGCGACGGAGGCGGCCGGGGATAAGCCGGAGATATGGGAGGAAGAGGTTCCCCAAATGAACCCGCGAGATCCCCGAAAGAGAGGCCGGCCGGTCGCATGGGCCCCACCGACTCCGAGTACGGGGCAATCC
Source organism: Drosophila fuyamai (assembly GCA_018153365.1). NCBI lineage: Eukaryota > Metazoa > Arthropoda > Insecta > Diptera > Drosophilidae > Drosophila > Drosophila fuyamai. The sequence continues at coordinate 93,002 of JAECXW010000395.1, read as the reverse complement.
GACGCAAAGGGGGGAACGCACCCGGAGGAGCCGTTGGAGAAAGGACCTTGGCTGTGGCCCGAGCCCGAGGCCAACCGCCGACCCCCTCTGCAGCGGCAACAGTCGGAGCCGGAGGTGGCGCATGCGCGGCCGCTATTTGAACGGCAGGTGTCGGCTCCGGAGCCAGGCGGATGGGGCGAGGTCGCACGCGACGAGTGGCCGGAAGAAGTCAACGAGGCACCGGCGGTCGCGACGGCGCGAAGGAAGGGCTGAAGGAGGTGCGTGTTGATCACCCAAGGCGGACGGAGGTTCCGGGTGAGGGTGGAGGCAGCCGGCATCAGGGTGTACGCCCAATAAATTAAAAAAAAAAACAAGAAAGGAAAGCTAACTTCGGGCGGAGCCGAAGTTGATATACCCTTGCAGAATATTCTGTAAATAATATTCTCCAAAATTATTCATATTATGCATTCTAAATACTCATAAAATTCCCAACTTCCTAAATTTAAAAACACCAAAGTTATGGCATTTTCAATCGTTCAGTTATATGGCAGCTATAGGATATAGTCGGCCGATCTCTATAAAATTTGGTAGGTCGGATTGATTGGCCAAATATAAAATTCATAGAAAATACCAAATTCCTAACTTTAAAAACACCAAAGTTATGGTATTTCCTATCGTTATATGGGAGCTATAGGATATAGTCGGCCGATCCTTATGAAATTTGGTAGGTTGGATTGATTGGCCAAATAAAAAAGCCATAGAAAATCCCAACTTCCTAACTTTACAAACACCAGAGTTATGGCATTTCCTATCGTTCAGTTATATGGCAGCTATAGGATATAGTCGGCCGATCCCGGCCGTTCCGACTTATATACTGCGTGCAAAGGAAAGAAGGGTGTGTGCAAAGTTTCAATTCGATATCTTTAAAACTGAGAGACTAGTTCGCGTAGAAACAGACAGACGGACAGACGGACAGACGGACATGGCTATATCAACTCAGGAGGTGATCCTGATCAAGAATATATATACTTTATAAGGTCGGAGATGTCTCCTTCACTGCGTTGCACACTTTTGACCAAAATTATAATACCCTCTGCAAGGGTATAAAAAGGAAAACAAAAGAAAGCATGAAATACTCACCAAGTGCATAGAATTGTGCTACATCACTTCAAACGAGGACGGAAGCTAACTTCGGCCAGCCGAAGTTTTAATACCCTTGCAGACTTTGCCAAAATTGCTAAAATTGAAAAAGTAGCGAAAAGAATAAGGTATAAATAAATTAATTAGATTTGCATAGTTTCATGTCAATAGGTTTTATACTGAAAAAATGTCATATACAAATAGGAAAAAGGGGATATTTTCGCAGCCTTTAACAATTTTTCCTACGGAAGCTATTAGATATAGAAGTCCGATCGGCAAGTGCTTTTACCCTGATCAAGGTATGCGTAAATAAATAAGACTTGGAAAAATGTATGGCAATAGCAGTGTATAACCAAAGACCAATATAAACTCTAAGATGCGTAACGCCATACGATTTTTTTGCACACGAATTTTTTGTGCTGGCTTTTCAACTGGCTTTTCGCTCTCTGCCCAAAAGCCAGAGAGAGGGCGCTCTAAAGCCAGCCTCTCTCTTGCACGCATACTGCGACAGCCGACGAATGTATGTGTGCACATGTATTCACAAGCGAAGAAATTCGCTGCAGCGCGCTGTCGAAATATACTCTTTATTTTAAAATTATAACATTATTAAAAATACTTTTTTGTATTGCCTTTCTATTTACTTTATTTACTAATTATTCGAATGTATAATATGTTTTAGTAATGACCAAATATATCTAAGTATAAAAAAACATAATTTATTTCATACATGACTTCACATTGGAATAATTGTCATTAGGGTATTCAGTATGCGACGTGTGAACAATTTTTAGGAGCCTCAGAAATTTTGCGATTGAACAGGATGAATACATATTTTTATATTTATTGTATTTTAAATATATGGATTTTTTTAATCTGTGGTATTTTTATATTATACGTATTATAATAACATTATATAAAATTATTATCATAATATAAACTAAATTTATATCAATATTTGTAAATTAACTATTTTAATTATTTAGAAAAAAGAAAAATCGAAAGGGGAAACAAAAAAGATTTGCGCGCTTTTCTTTCTAAACATAGGCGCGCGCTTTTCAAATCAAATTTAAAAGGCACAAAATCATTAAAGCTAATTTTATTTTATTTACGAAATTCTAAAAATGGATAACTTACATAAAATGTACTTGTATTTTATTTAAATATACTTCTAAGGAAGCTAAATTTGGAAAATTAAACCTACCCTGTAAAAATAAGTAATAAATATTTATATATGTTTTTGTATATTAACTATTTTTTTTATTAAATATACTAAATAATTAAAATAGTTAATATGTTAAATATTCTATTAAATTAATTAAATAATTTAAGTATCAAATTAAATGTTTCGTTTTATATATTTAAATTAATTATAATAACATACCTTTTAACACAAAACAAATAAAACTGCTTGACTAAATAAGAATAGATTTAAATGCAGATTGATAATATTAGATATGATGTTATTCATATTTACTTAAAATATTTTAAGTCATTAAATCAAAGTTTAATACATTTGAATAAAAATTTAATTTAATATTTCCATTTTAAAGTTAGCCATGGATTAAAAAATAAAGTGCCGTGCGCAAAACCGAAAAAGGAGAAGCCGAGAATTAACGGAATACGCCGGCCTATATAAGCGGGCCGAGCGCAGGATTCAATCCAGCAAGATCAATAGACAAGCAGTAAATCAGTGAGGAAAACAAGTCAAGTTAACATCAGGAGGAAGCAGAGCCGCGCCGAGTCAACAGGAGCAAGATCGCTACATCAAGACGTTCGGGACTTAGAGTTGAAGTCGCCGAGCTGAGAAACAGGTAGCTGAGGTCCTTTACCCTCAACGCACACACCTCCGTTTGTTAACACAACGCACACACTGGGTGTTTTTCACACATTCGACTTTGCCCGTCAATAACTTTACTTGTAATTGTCCAATTTTTTTTGTAATATGGAAAATTTTCATACAAAATTAAACTGTTCACGACGCTCTGATCTAACATTCCATAGAAAACACGCAAGGGCCATCGCAAGGTCCTTCTGCTTGTCGAGAAATCATGACTTTTTTGTCAAAAGAATCGACACCACCTTTTGTTTTATTGTAAAAAACAATCATTTCTGGCTTTCCAGTTTCCTGATCGATATTCGCGTCGTAATGTAAAGATGACAGAAGTAAAACCATTTTCTTTTCATTGGGGTTGTACGAAAGAAGTGTTTTCTTTTTATCTTCTGTAAAAGCGAATCGTGCTTTGTCACTGTCGGTTTTCGGAACGCATTTGAAACTTTTTGGAATCTCACGCTTATTCTTCTTCAGCGTGCCTACCAACGTGAGGTCATATTCGGTCTTCAATTTGTCGCAAATTGGAATCGATGTGAACCAATTATCACAAGTCACATTACGACCACTGTGATAAATTGGTTCACACAATTTTCTGACGTAATATGAGGGGACAGATTCTTCGGGTAATTTGTCAACTTTTCCGACGTAAGGTATGGCCGTTATCATGTAATGGGTTGAAGAGTCATTCAACGATTGAATCTTCACTCCATACTTGTCGGGTTTTATGGGAATGTACATTTTGAAGGAGCATCGTCCTCGAAAGGAAAGGAGCTGTTCGTCTATTGTGACGTTTGGACCTGGTTCGTAATTGATGCTGCAATTGCTGATAAATAAATCCCAAATTTCACGAATGTGCGTGAATCGATCAGCTTCCTTCCTCTGAGCACGTGTGCTTTTATCGTCAAAGCGCAAACATTCGGACAGAAATTTGAATCTATTTAGAGACATAGTTGCTTTATAAAAGGGGCTTGTATGAATACCCCACAGATGCTTAGCGTCCACATTACTGGATTTGTTTACACCTGCATAGTATAACAACCCTATGAAAGCTTTCAATTCGACAGGATCTATATCTTTATGATTCGTGTTCGTGTGTACAACGATGATCTCAAGAATTTCATAGGTAAACAAGGCGCTCCAAGATTCGAGAACTGTTGTGACATTGAATGCCCCGCCTTTGGGCGAACAAGTATGCGTGCGATTTGGCAAAGAGCGTCTACCTCTCATTTCGGGAACTTTGGTCGACCATTTGTATCCGCTGTTGGATCGGAGGAACGACGGGCGACCTCTCTTGGTAGCGGGCGGAAGTACGTCGGAATTAGTCTCCGTGTCATCTTCTTCGGCATCTGTTTCCGACTCGAGTGACGAGCAAATTTGAGGTTCGGCATCCGAGTCGTCCGAGGATGCATCATTACTCGACGACAATTGCTCTTCTTCGTCAAACAGCTGTTCTACCTCGTGCAAATTGCGCACTCTCGCTCGCGTCAGCATATTGGCGCTTTTTCTATGAAAATAATGATATGTCACATGTAAAAACGCGAAAAAGGGGGTCTACAATTAAAATTTCAAAAAACACGATGTACTTACGTGGAATTTGGAACACAACGCACACACTGGGCGAAATTCACCCGCTGAGCAACTTTCGATGTTTCCCCTTCCACGAATTTTGGGACACTGAAGCTGAAACTCGGCGTGCGCGTAGTGGTGGTGCATAAGTTTTTTCCCCCCCACCAAGCCCCCACCTCCTTCCATTTTAAATGGCGAACCGCCGAAAAATGGCGCTGGGTGAAATTCACCCAATGTGTGCGTTGAGGGTTAAGGCATCACGCGGCTAAGTCTAGGCGCTTTGTTCTAATTTTGGTCGCGATTTGAGCTTGGCATATTGCTCGGCGAGTCCGACAGAAGTGAATAAAAAAGAGTCCTTCGACAAAGAACCGTGGGCTCGGAAGGGAAGTTGTCCAGAACCAACTGCTGTGCGAAAACAATTGCCTTGTCGAATTCCGTCGTGAACCGACAGGCGAAAATTGAGCAGGCCCGGGTGCGACTAGCCAAGAAGGACGCGCTTCCGAACCACGGGTGTCTCGAGAGGCGTATGCGTCGAGAGCACAGTAGTTCACCGCCAGAGTCCTAGACAGGTAGCTGACCGAATCCCGAGATCCAAAGACCCGCTGCACCAAGTCTCACAAGAGACTTGCCGCTTTAACGATTCATTTGATGGTTTCACCAAAGCTCTAGCTATCTTTAAACAAAGAAACTAAGCATATTGCTTTCATACACATTGACAAAAAATGTTTCCGTCTCCCTCCCTCTCCCACTGCCTTGTATTTCCCTGCTCTTCCTTAAAAATATAAAATGAGCTTTAATACGGTTCTAATTTCTGTAGACTTTAGTTTATAGTTAATGGTGACCAACCCCCCACCAAAGTGCCCCAAACTCATTCAATTAGAAAATGAAATCCTGTACGCTAAACCGTTAAACCATTCGATACCGTGTTTTCGCTAAAAAATATTTAAAAGCATAATAAATGTTTAAAAAATATGACGGCTTCATTTTTTAACATTTTACTATTTTTGATAACCGATTAAAAAGTAGCCGTCTTATCCAGCATACGCTTGCATATATATATATATCCATCTCTTTTCCACCCCCTTACTCTGCTCTATGATTGTCATTTTTTTCTTCGAAATACCATTACAAAAAATAATTCAAGTTGGTATAACTATATTTTCGCAAACCCAATACCAAATAGTAATTTCTTGAATATGTTCAAAAACAAATACACTCAAAAGAATGAAATATACATATGCAAAAGCCCCCACAGAAATACTCACACGTATTAGATCAACCATAGGAATTCATTCATCTCTATATATAAAGCTATCAGTAAGAAAACTGGGAATCAACGCACAGCCAAAACCACTGGTTAACATTATTAATATGCATTTTATTACATTCTAATAACTTTAAACTGATTTGCTAAGATTTATTGGGGCTCCCCAAGTGGCCCCAATCGCTTCCAATTGGAAAAAGGTCAATTTTCCTTTCAAAAATTCTGAACGCTAAGCCGTTTAACAAATCGAATCCGTGTCTTCGCCCAAAAATACTTTAAGATATTATAAATGTAGTGTTATTGAATTACTCGAGGTCATACGTTGGTTATATTTATACCCGTTACTCGTAGAGTAAAAGGGTATATTGTATTCGTGCAAAAGTATGTAACAGCTAGAAGGAAGCGTTTCCGACCCTATAAAGTATATATATTCTTGTTCAGGATCACTAGCCGAGTCGATCTAGCCATGTCCGTCTGTCCGTCTGTCTGTCTGTCCGTCTGTCCGTCTGTCCGTCCGTATGAACGCTGAGATCTCGGAAACTATAAAAGCTAGAAGATTGGCATTTTGCATGCAGATTCTAGGAGTTCCTACGCAGCGCAAGTTTGTTTCAAAAAGGTGCCACGCCCCCTTTAACGCCCACAATCGCTTTCATACGATTTTAAAAACTTAAATATTTCGGAAAAGTAAAAATGCAGTTTTATTGTGTTTATCAATACCTATCGAAATGTAGAAGAAATTTTTCAAATCGGACCATTAAAAAGTTATGCGTGATCAAAGTTTCTATCTCCATCTCCCTCGCACTCCTTTTACCTGAGTAACGGGTATCTGATAGTCGGGGCACCCGACTATAGCGTTCTCTCTTGTTTAATTTCTTTTATAACACAACGTTTTTATTCCACTTAACTTTCATCACACTTACACTCCCTGGGGTGTGAACCCGACTATGATATGACTAGCTAGTTTCGTCTGCACGTCACCTCAGACTCATCAGCTATCTACGGGGATGGAAGCAGAGCGTCAGAAACTCCCCGATGTTACGATCAGAGAAGCTTTTGGCAATCGTTAGTTGCCAAAGTTCATTGGTTTTAACATAGGTGGAGTTCTGTCGTTAAAGCTTCTATCAGTGTGTGAAGGTTTTCAGTGTTTTGTCTGTTGAAAAACCCTCGGTTTTTTCGATATGCAGACTGGTAAATACAACAAATAGTTGAAGATTGTTTTTAATTGCTGAATTTTTGGGCGAGTGGATCCCTTAACAGGTCGATACAAAACCAACATAACCAAGATATTATAAATGTTTAAAAAATTTGACCGCTTAGACTTAAGGCTTTTTACTATATTTAACACCCGTTCTAAAATTACAATTTAGCCAAGAATATCTTCAAACGCCGAAAAATGGCACATTTAAACTAAGTATCAAAAATTCCTTTGGTAAAGTTTTTCCTTAAACTTTAACGATTCATTTGATAGTTTCACCAAAGCTCTAGCTATCTTCTAAGCAAAGAAACTAAGCAAAAAGTCGATCTATTATCGAATTTAAGTGACTCCATAAGCATCATACGTTTTCTGCCTGCATATTGCTATCTCTCTCTGCATTTTCATACAATTTGTCTCCCTCCCTCTCCCACTGCCTTGCATTTCCCTGCGCTTCCTTAAAAATATAAAATGAGCTTTAATACGGTTCTAATTTCTGTAGACTTTAGTTTATAGTTATTGGTGACCACCCCCCCACCAAAGTGCCCCATGCTCATTCAATTAGAAAATTAAATCCTGTACGCTAAACCGTTTAACCATTCGATACCATGTTTTCTCTAAAAAATAGTTAAAAGCATAATATATGTTTAAAAAATATGACGGCTTCAATTTTTAACTTTTTACTTTTTGGAATACCCATCTCTTTTCCAGCCAAAGTTAAAATACCCTATTCTGTAAATTATATTCTCCAAAATTATTCATATGACTCATGACTTAACAGTCATAAAAATCCAAACTTTCTAACTTAAAAAACCCCAACTAATAGCAATTCCAATCGTTCAGTTATATGGCAGCTATAGAATATAGTCGGCCGATCCTTATGAAGTTTGGTAGGTCGGATTAATTACCCAAATATAAAACTCATAGAGAATCCCAACTTCCTAACTTAACAAACACCAAAGTTATGGCATTTCCGATCAATCAGTTATATGGCTGCTATAGGATAAAGTAGGCCGATCCTTATGAAGTTTGGTAGGTCGGATTAATTGGCCAACAATAAAACCCATTTAAATCCCAACTTCCTGACTTTACAAACACCAAAGTTATGGCAATTCCGATCAATCAGTTATATGGCAGCTATAAGATATAGTTGGCCGATATGTGCGGACTCTGCCGAATGCAGAGTTATTAGAATAGAATAAAATGTTCGACTTGTTTCGGTCTCTAATATGCACTGATTTTTAATGTTCGATTTCGAGATTACAAAGAGAGATATGTATGTATGTACATGTGTGAGCTGCATGTATAAAAGAGCGTAAGGCGAATTCAAAACATAAGCATATGATTACAGTGTGGGGTAATTAAATATAACAAGTTGGCAAAGAATTAAAATTATTAATCAGCTTGAACGAAGTTATTCATAACAATAATAATAATTAAATCAAAATTAATGTTGACTTATGATGTCATCGAACATGCTCCGCCCGTTGAATGATCCAAGGAGTATTCAAGCACCAGTTTGCTCAGGCAGGGGCGCTATCTTACAGATGGGTCTTCGAATGGTTCCATTTTTCACCTTGATCTCGGCCACTCGTACTCGTCCATCAGCTCCGACATGCGTGTTGGTGATGCGTCCAAGGAACCATTCCTGGCGAGGTGTATTATCCTCGTGAACTATCACCATTTGGCCAATTAGAATGTTGGCGTGGGGTTTGAGCCATTTGGAGCGCTCCTGAAGCGTGTGTAAATAATCACGCCTCCATAGCTCCCAGAACTGCTGCTTCAAATACGTTAAGCGCTGCCACCCCGTAAGATAAGATGGTCTGCTCTCGTCAATTGAAGGCTCCGGTACGGACATCAAAGAGGACCCAATCAGCAAGTGCGCTGGGCTAAGCGCCTCTCTATCGTTTGGGCCTTCGGAAAGGGGTGCCATTGGTCTTGAGTTCAAGATTGCCTCCGACTCGATTGCAATCGTTTGAAGCTCCTCGTACGTTAGCCCAGTGTTGTCCAAGTTTTTCATCATTAGGCTCTTCATGGACTTCACTGCGGCCTCCCACAAGCCGTCAAAGTGGGGAGCACGCGGAGGGATGAACTTGAACTCGAATCCCACGATGCTGCTGAACTTCTGCAAATTTAATGTGTTGGCTTCGTCGAATAGCTGCTGCTTAAAGTCCTCGAGCTGCGATCGTGTACCGACGAAATTAGTTGCACAATAAATGCGTAGTGGGATGCCTCTGCGACTGACGAAGCGCTTTAAACAGAGAATAAAATTATTAGTAGATAGATCGGAAATGAGTTCTATGTGGATTGCTTTTGACGAAAGGCTTTGACTCGCAAAATGCGCCGATAGGATGAGAATTTGTTGATAACTTCATCGAATACATCTTCCTTGCTTCCACTATCGGTACATGTGAGGACTGTTGCTTTTCGCAGCTCCAACTCTTCATTGGTGTCTTGAGAATTTGGTACTGGTTGAGGTCATCCAGATGAGTCTTGACGTAAGAAGCTTGGTCCACGAAACCATATAGTTTCCATAAGCTCGGACCCTGCGCAGCCTCTTGAAACTATGTCCGCGGGATTGTCCTTGCCCGTGCCTCCAAGTGATGTTTGACGTGGTTGATTGCATCTCAGAAATCCGGTTAGCGACGAAACAGTTTAGCCTGGACGAGTGCATGGTAAGCCACTGTAGAACGATTCTTGAATCTGTCCAAAAGAAAATACTATCAATGTATTTTTCGAATTTATGCTTAATCTTGGCCCATGTTTGACACAATAAATATGCGGCGCACAATTCTAGCCGCGGCAATGAAATTGCTTTTATTGGGGCCACCTTAGACTTGGCGATGATTAGCATTGATTTGAACTCTCCGTTTATGTATGTTCGTAGATATGGGCAACAGCCATAAGCTCGCTGCGATGCATCTGAAAATCCGTGTATTTCCGATAGATTTTTAGGTGACGAGTTAATGAGTCTTGGAACTTCGATGGTTTGAAGATTGTGCAAATCTTCTTCTATTCGCTTCCACTGAGATTGAAGCTTAGGGGGATGTGGATCGTCCCAGTTTAGACGATGCATCCACAACTCTTGGACCAATATTTTGCATCGAATAACGACTGGTGATACGAGCTCTAGCAAATCGTACAGGTGAGCCACAAGTGAAACGATGCTCCGCTTGGTGACGACAGAGATTGTAGGTAGGGTATACCTGAAACAAAACACATCTAGTTTTAGTTGCCACGACATGCCCAAAGTCTTCGTAACATCTTTGGTATCAACCTTAAATTGAAACTCTGCTCCGATGCCTTCTATTTTGCTTGTGTTCCACTTTGCAAGCTCTAATCCAGCCTTAGAAAGTATGCTGGTGACCTCTGTAGCCTTGAGATGAAGCTCTTCGACACTGTCTGCTCCAGTAAGGAGGTCATCGACGTACATATTGTAGCAGGATCGCCTATTACGTTACTGCACTAACCATACAACATATAGACTGGTCATACAAGCAATATGGACACTCAAAAATCTGAACCACTTAAAAGCAGTCGGTGTTTTTTGTGACACCGACTGCGATATGCCCTGTTCGTATCTCAGTAGATTGATTTCTATTTATTGGAATACATGCATATAAGAAAAACATTTTACTGCTACCACTGATATGAATTTGTAAACCAAAATGAAATGTATGCTGAAATATTAAAAAATATACTATAACATATAATATTCTTATTTTGATCATTAACCAAATAGTGAATACGCCCATATTGTTAAGGTACCAAGTCTGAAAAGTAGCAAAAGACAAAATATTCTTGCCGCATCGAATTGAAATAAACTCACACATGCACCTCTGTATGAGAATGCATGAACACGCATACATATAAAGACTAATTCAAGCGCAGGCGCAACCTTCTTCAAAATGCGCGTCTATGCGACTGAACGACCGAACTCGCGCAATGAGCGCGCGAGCGTCAAAATGAGAATAAGAATGAGAGGGAAAAAAACCCGAAGGCACACGAAGTGTCTGGGGCCTGCCACTAACAGCTCTGGGGCCTCCCGGAAAGATTTTTGAGTTTTTTTTGAAATAATATTTATTTGTAAACATAGAACCCGTACAATCTTTAAGTACCTTGACAATGTAGTTTTGTATATGAATTTGAACCAAACCTCATGCCTTCAGCAAAAGGACTTTATTGAAAATCACATTTATGGTTGTCTGATTGTTTTGGCGAACCCAAGTCTCTTGAGCCGCCTGAGCGGTCTAGCTGGCAGGAGTCTTCTTGCGAGTCGGTTCCGATGACTAAGGAGTCTGTCGCTGTACCTACTGGTGTGTAGGCCAATCTGCTGCTCCACAGTGTGGATATTTAGGTCCCTGTGGAGGGTGGACCCACGCACATACCAAGGGCAATTAGTAATATTCCTCATTGCACGGTTTTGCAGCACTTGGACTTGTTTGTAATTTGATTTGGCTGCGATCCCCCATATTTGAATTCCGTATAGCCATATTGGGGCTATGCAGTGGACATATACAGCTCTCTTCGCCCTCAGTGACATGGTACTCCTTTTGTTGACCAGCCATCGCAATTGTTGCATCCTTTGACCGCACTTTTTTTAACAGCTTTCAGGTGCGGTCCAAAAGTAAGGCGTTTGTCTAGGGTGATGCCCAGATATTTTGCGTGGGTCGGCTGCTCAAGAGTTACTCCTTCCATCTGAATAGGAGGCGTTAAAAGACTTCTCAATGTGAAGCATGGGTTGACGGTTTTCAGGGGATTCACCTTTAAGTTCCATCGCCTGCACCAATTTGCCAGGGCGTCCAGGTACATCTGTAGACCATTTCCAGCTTCTACATGATCCTTTGAGCAGTAGAGCACCGCAATATCATCCGCGTATGTAGCTATTAAAGCCTTCGACGGAGCCTCCATATAGTCAGCATTGGGCTTGGGTATATCAGCGGTGTACAATGAGTAGAGCATAGGCCCGAGCACGCTGCCTTGCGGCACCCCAGCTCTCATTTCACATATGATCGAGTCTGTGTCCCTGACCCTGACTTTAAACACTCGTCCTTCCAAATATGACCTGAAGAGCCCAAAGTAGGGTGCAGGTAAAATCTTATTAAGCTTACAGAGCAAGCCGTCATGCCAGACTCTATCAAAAGCCTGCTGCATGTCGATAAAAACTGCATTGCAGTATTCAAGCTTATCAAAAGCCTGCAGGATGTGCAAGGCAAGTCTGTGAACCTGCTCTACTGTGCCATGGCCCTGTCTGAAGCCAAACTGGTGGTCCGGAAGTAAATGATTTTGTCTAATAACTTCTCGGAGCCGTTGAGCAATGAGCCTCTCCCACACTTTGGATATGGCAGGGAGCAGGCTTATGGGGCGATACGACTCAGGATCTGTTTCTGGTTTACCTGGCTTGTGGATCATCAGTATTGCAGCTAATTTCCACTGTTTTGGGAACGCTTGGACTCTTAGAATAGCATTAAAAATCAATGCTATATAAATTATGGCTTTAGTAGGCAAGGCTTTCAACGTAGCGTGACAAATCCTATCAATACCCGGAGCTTTATTTCTCGGCAATTCTTGAATGACATCAATTATCTCCTCAATCCTTATAGGCTTAATAGGCAGTGACATTTGCAATGGGGCTTGCAATATCAATTGAGTCTCTCTAGTCTGCACTGTCGAAGAAAAGTCATAAGGAGTAAAGCGTTCCTCCAAATGAAGACCGAAAGCATTGGCCTGCTCCAAATCATTTTTTGCTAGTTCACCACCAGGACATCGAACGGGGACTTGTCTAAAGGGTTGTCTTTTGAGCGATATTGTGCACTTCCATAGCGAATAGTTTGCATCAACGGTGTAGTCCATGGAGGACAGTTTTTGCTCAAAGAAATCACTTCTAAGTTCCCTTAATAGTGTTCGGAGTTGTCTTGCAGCCTGGTTCCACATGTTTCGGTCTGCAGGATCTTGAGAACGGATAGCTCTTCTACGAAGGCGCCTTTTTCTTGTGATTAGTTCTCTGGCCTCCCTTGTAAGAACAATGCCATAACTTATGGGACGAGGAGCAGGGTCGGGTGGCGTTGAAGCAGTAGCAGCTCTGTAAATATTTTCAGTGAGAATATCTACTGCGTTCTCAATGTCTTCTCTAGAGTCCAGAGTCGAATTTAGTTGAAAGGAGCGCTCAAGATGCTCCTTGAAAGCGATGAGGTCAGTTTGCCTTGTGATTAACCGAGGACTTGGTCTGACATTAACACCATTTGTTTGCAGATCGACAATAAGAGCAATATGATCCGAGTCTAGATCCCAGCTTTGGCATATATTAACTTGGGAATCCGGTATTCCATGGTATATTGCGAAATCAATGCAAGTTGCTGTGTGGCTTCGTATATATGGATATCTGGTAGGCATTCCAGTGGCAAGAATTTTAGCCCCTCTGGCTGATATAGATTCAACCAGCTCTTGCCCTCTGGGTGAATTGTACGCGTCTCCCCACATCCAATGACGGGCATTCCAGTCGCCTCCAACCAAATATCTTTGGCCGCAAGAAGCAAGAATTTCAGTGAATTGCCTGTTTTCGATCCTATTCCTTGGAGGGCAGTATATGGCGCTAACCACCATGTCTCCCAGTCCAGTGGCAATTTTGATGGAGGACATCTGAATGGTTGGAGTTTCGATAACCTTTTGTGGAAAATGACGGAGTGTACTCCTTACCAATACTGCCGCACCTCCGTGGCCATGATTGTGACTTGATGGTTTGTACGCTGGATAGAAGGTATAACCATATATTTTAACTGTTTCGCCCCGGTTAAGCCTAAGCTCACTTAAGAGAAGGATGTCAACGCTGTTGTTGTGCGCGAAAAGTTCAACTTCCCTGGCTTTACCTGAAATGCCATTGGCATTCCAGATAAGGATCTTGAGAGGATTTATTGTGAGGCTGAAGCGTTGTTGTGGAGCTGGAAAGTTAATCTATCCCCAGTCCATTGCTTAATCATGTTGGCCATTTCGAAAACCATGTTTTGAAGCCGTTGTTGATCGTTGATCGTTCTGCTTGTTTTGCTGTTGTTGTTCCTGTTGCTGCTGCTGTAGCCACGAAAAGAATTGCTGCTGCTGCTGTTGCTGGAGTTGTTGTTGCCATTGCATAAATTGTTGGTGCTGTTGTTCCAGTATTGACTGGGCGTCAAACGTATTTTGTTGTTGTTCAATATTTTTCCTAATTTTCGGTAATTGTAATTGGGTTGGAACATCATTTAGACGGCTTTGGGCAGATCCATTTCCGTTCCTTGCTATTGAGGCGTAAGATATGCCACCAATATTGGCTGCAGAAGTATTAGGCGTTCGCTGAGTTTGTTCCTGTCGACTTGGTTGTTGCTGCAGAGGTTTAAGCTGCGGTTGTTGCCGCGTTGTTTGCTTTTTCGAAGAGCTCATTGATCGTCGAAGGTAATCTTGATACCACTGGCAACCCTTGTAGCTTGCCATATGATTCCCTCCACAGTGTATACAGGTGGGCTGTTGATCTTGGGGGCGTACGCATTGCTTTGTCGGATGGTTTTCACCACACCGAGCACAGTTAGGATGACGACGGCAGTACTTAGCTGTATGTCCATATTCTTGGCAACGTGTGCATTGAGCGATTTCTGATGTTTTTTTGACGGCAAAGTGTTGTGATATCATATATATCGTTGATTTTTGTGCATGGCTTAATATTAATGAAGAATATGTTGAGCTTTTCATCTCGGTTAGTCCTAGACCTTGGGTTATGTACCTGCAGAACATCAAAGCCAAATTTTTTGAAATTGGCAGTAATTTCATTGTTTAGTGTGCTATGATGAAGCCCTCTTACTACTATTCTGTGAGGCTTCTCTGCCTTGATTTGGTATGTGTGAAATTCAATTTCCATTTTATCAAAGTGGTCAACTATAGCTCTATAAGTTACAGAGTCTTTGGGAAAAATTCTAGCTGTTTCTCCTTGGTTAACTTTAACTGCAACGTTATCTAGACTAGTGACCTCCGAAATCAGTTCAAATAGGTCGTTCAAGTTTGTTATACTTATAACTATTTGCGGTGGCTTTGAAGTATCATTTAACCGATTGTCAGTCTCGACAACATTCTCTTGTGGACTATTGGCTAAATTATCGTTAGGAATATTCAGTCGAGTAGCTGCATAGGAGGTAGTAGGGCCTTCATTTGTATCTCTTGGACTTTCATCAACATGCCTGTCATTGCTTAAGTCCATGTCTATGTCGAGAATGGCAAACCTGTTACTTGAGCTTGCCTTGCTGGTTGACGCTGAGGGTGTTTCAGGCATCAGTTCTCTGTTCACCCTTTTGTTGCTAGTAGTGGGTGATAATGAATTCTTCCTCCTTTTTGTCAGGTGACTCTGGCCATCCTTCAATCTTGCAGCAGCATCGCTTAGTGGAACTGGCAAAATTTTGGCATTTCCACTGATTACTGGGGAGGCAATTGGAGCAATACCACTAGATGTTGGAGAAGTAAAGTCAGATGACCATTGCGCTAAATAAACGTTATGGCTGTCCATGCTCTCGCTAGGGCGTACACTGGTAATTGATGTAGTTGTAGCAGTTGCCTTGGAAAATGTAGTGTTAGTAGAAGCACAAGTAAATGTTAGTGTTGTAGTTACGACACTGATGCTATGCGTTTCAGAGCACAGAGTACGCCGGGAATCAATGACCTCTGATCTGATCTGCGAAGGTGTCTTTCGAGCCACACGGTGCATTTTTCATAATCTATCTGCTTATTGGTAAGCAGAGAGCTAGAAAAAAGTGTATTATCCATTTCCAAATGAAGTTGGAGACAACCTCTCGCTCGCGTAGGTGCGCAGGGCGAGGGGCAAAACACAATACAGCTTAAAACTCGCTTATTGTTTCGAGATTGGCGTAAATAAGCTGTCACCGCTTAGCAGTGACTGAAGGCAGACTTCTTGTGCAATAGAAGCCCACGAGACGTGAAGATTTTATGATAAACACGAAATAAAAATTAGAAGCTCCGCGTGGTTTGCTACCAATCTGTTTGCCATTCACAACGAAACTCAGATTTTTGAGTGTCCATATTGCTTGTATGAAATGACCAGTCTATATGTTGTATGGTTAGTGTTTACTGGTTATAGTTGCAAATGCACATGTATAATAAATATAACAACAAGTATATTTCTAAGTTAAGTATTATAATTATGTATATGTATGCTGATGTTATAATTATGTAGGTATATCGATATGTTAAAAATGCAACTTTGAAAACAAACTCGGAGGAAAAGAATGAAGGGAGAGCCAGTCGTCGTTTTGCAAGCATAGAGTGTGGACACAAGAAATAAAAACATATTGAAAACTAAATATATATCCAACGTGTACATTTAATACAACATAACTCGGACCCCTATAAATTCAGAAGTGGACGTAACCAAAATGAATAACAGTTCGGAGCTAAATTCAGTGTCGGTAGTTCAGCTAAAGAGATGGTTAGAAGTGCTAAATATGCCGACCACGGGCAAACGATGACGAAGAAAAGGAGAACCAGCAACAGGGCTGCCAGTTTAGCTATTTAGTTGCTAGATCTAGCAACTTTTAAAAAAATTTGCAACTTTTTTTTTCGATTTGCTATTAGCAACAAATCTAGCAACTTTTCATTTTTTTTTAGCAAATTTAGCAACCTTTTACAAAACTTAAAATTTTTGTATTTTTATACCCGTTACTCGTAGAGTAAAAGGGTATATTGTATTCGTGCAAAAGTATGTAACAGCTAGAAGGAAGCGTTTCCGACCCCATAAAGTATATATATTCTTGTTCAGGATCACTAGCCGAGTCGATCTAGCCATGTCCGTCTGTCCGTCTGTCTGTCCGTATGAACGCTGAGATCTCGGAAACTATAAAAGCTAGAAGATTGGCATTTTGCATGCAGATTCTAGGAGTTCCTACGCAGCGCAAGTTTGTTTCAAAAAGGTGCCACGCCCCCTTTAACGCCCACAATCGCTTATATACGATTTTAAAAATTTAAATATTTCGGAAAAGTAAAAATGCAGTTTTATTGTGTTTATCAATACCTATCGAAATGTAGAAGAAATTTTTCAAATCGGACCATTCGTTAAAAAGTTATGCGTGATCAAAGTTTCTATCTCCATCTCCCTCGCACTCCTTTTACCTGAGTAACGGGTATCTGATAGTCGGGGCACCCGACTACAGCGTTCTCTCTTGTTCTTAATCATTTTGAACTTTTTCATACCTATTCCAATTTACTGAACCAATTACGATCGAAAATGGTTCACAAAGATATTGGAACTAATTTTTAACTCAGTGGTTCAATCATATGAACACTTTTGATCACTTTTGTGCTGTGTTGTGTCGGTAAAGATGCCAAAAATTTACAAACAACATTGTTGTTGATGCCTGGCTGCGCGACGACGAGTTTAAGGAGTGGATTCGCAAGGACTGCACGGACACTAACAGGGCCTATTCTGCATATTGCAAATCCACAATAGGCGCGAAACTTTTCGAGATCCGACACCATGCCGCATCAAAAAAACACGTGGCTGCGATGGGCGCTGTTACTCAAAACAAGAAAAGAAAGCTAACCTCGGGCGGAGCCGAAGTTGATATACCCTTGCAGAATATTCTGTAAATAATATTCTCCAAAATTATTCATATGATGCATTCTTAATACTAATAAAAATCCCAACTTCCTAACTTTAAAAACACCAAAGTTATGGCAATTTCAATCGTCGTATGGCAGCTATAGGATATAGTCGGCTGATCCCTATAAAATTTGGTAGGTCGGATTGATTGGCCAAATATAAAACCCATAGACAATCCCAACTTCCTAACTCTAAAAACACCAAAGTTATGCTATTTCCTATCGTTATATGGGAGCTATAGGATATAGTCGGCCGATCCTTATGAAATTTGGTAGGTCGAATTGATTGGCCAAATAAAGAAGCCATAGAAAATCCCAACTTCCTAACTTTACAAACAGTAGAGTTATGGCATTTCCTATCGTTCAGTTATATGGCAGCTATAGGATATAGTCGGCCGATCCCGGCCGTTCCGACTTATATACTGTGTGCAAAGGAAAGAAGGGTGTGTGCAAAGTTTCAATTCGATAGCTTTAAAACTGAGAGACTAGTTTGCGTAGAAACAGACAGACGGACAGACGGACATGGCTATATCAACTCAGGAGGTGATCCTGATCAAGAATATATATACTTTATAGGGTCGGAGATGTCTCCTTCACTGCGTTGCACACTTTTGACCAAAATTATAATACCCTCTGCAAGGGTATAAAAATAAGTTGCCCTTCCTTGAAAAGTCCACGAAAACGGAGGAACAAGAAGCGGCACTATGCCTATACATTGCAAAACACACGGCGATGGCGACAAGCGATCATTTGTCGCAATTGTGTGTGGAGCAGTTTTCTGCTTGCAAAGCTGCTGCAAATATAAAATTAGGAAGAACCAAGTGCACCTACATTATTAAAAATGTACTTGCAGTGCATTTTATGGACGACTTACGCTCTGACATCCGAAACGCCGCTTATAGCCTTCTGTTGGACGAGTCCACTGACATTGGTGTGACAAAAATTCTTGGTAAGCTTTGTCTCAGTATATATACATATATAATAATATAGATACATATATGACAACTGTATTTTTAAATGTTTTTAGATCTTCAGGAGTCGCTATAAATTACTTTAGTAAGACTAAATGGGAGTTGGTGTCTACATTTTTAAGTCTAGTAGAACTCGAAGCTGGAGATGCTATTTCTATAGCAGATGCTGTTAAAAAGTTATTATTAAAACATAATATCAAAATAGAAAATATGATCGGAATTGGTGCCGATAACGCTAGTGTTATGACTGGCTCGAAAAAAAGTGTCTTCACAGAGCTAAAAAAGTCAGTTCCCTCCCTGAAACTCTTAAAATGTGTTTGCCATTCAGTACAGCTAGCCGTTACAAAGTCTTGCAAAAGAGTATTACCGGAAAGCTTAGAGTTTCTTGTGCATGAGACTTACTCATGGTTTTCAAAAAGTTCGAGTCGTCAAATACATTATAAAAAATTATACCAATCTATAAATGGTGATGAGGTATACATACAAACATATGTATTAACAAAAATTAATCCATATTGTGATTGTCCATTACTAATATATTAACAGTTGACAGATATGGTAGAGCTTAGAGTTGTTGTGGGTATTTACTATTTATTTTAAATTTTTAAATTTTCGAAGATTATACTAATCGATTTTTCTTCATCACGTTAGAATCCTTTGAAAATACCGAGAGTATCTGACACGAGGTGGTTGTCAATAGAGAGTGCAGTTTCCCGAATAGTAGATCAGTGAACAGAGTTAAAGCTCCATTTCGAGTTAGCAGCTACTGTGGAAAAATGCCACAAGGCTCACATTCTCAACAGTCTATATAAGGATGAAATAAATTATCTGTATCTGGTGTTTTTAAAACACATTCTAAAAGACATGCAAAGCCTTAACAAAAACTTTCAAAGCCGAAGTGGAAACCCAACCCAATTACTTTCGGATGTAATAGTTGCGATTAATACACTAAAATCCAAAATAATACCACCTGATTGTGAAATAAACATTTTAAAAGATGATTTGGAAAACGCAGCAGTCCCAAATTTGTATTTGGGCTATGCTTTTGAAACAAAGCTCAAAGAGACCCAATTCCGATCGCAAGAGACGGAAGTTAGGCTAATTTGCATGAATTTCATAAAAGAGTTAATAATCCAACTTCGCGAAAGGTATTATGGTTATTTTTTATCGTGTTACATATGTACACATCTATATAACTCCCTGTTTTTAGATTGCCAAAAAATATTGAAATAATGAAACGTGTAAATTTGTTTTCCGTTCAATATATACTAAGGCCTTCAATGAGAAAGGACATTGTCGAAGTTTTGGAATATTTCGAATGTAAAAACATTGATGAAATCAATTACCAAATTGATAAAATTCAATTTATTAAATGGGAATTTATAGAGGACACCAGCAAATTTTGGGCGGAAGTGCTAAAATACAAGGACGCTGCAAACAAAAACACCTTTAAGGATTTAGCGGAATTTGCACTAAAAATACTTTCGTTGCCATGGTCGAATGCAGAAGTAGAGCGTATATTCTCACAAATGAATTTAGTGAACAGCAAATTACGCAACGCCCTGAGACTAACAACATTAAATGCGATATTATATATAAGGTTAGTTATACATTCCAATAATTTAAATAAAAATTGAAAATAATAAACTTCAATTATTTTAACAGGTATGGATAACAGAGGCAAGAAAAATGTTGCCATAATTATGTTCTTCCGAACAAATACCTGGCGCAAATCACTGGCAGTGAAAAGTATTTGGATTCAAGTGAAGCTGACGAATTGGATAACATTATAAGCATTCCTTAATTAAGTCATATATATATTTGATACTATTTTGAAATCATGTTCCTTTTAATTTTATTTTGTATTTTTAGTTTCATATTTATACCCGTTACTCGTAGAGTAAAAGGGTATATTGTATTCGTGCAAAAGTATGTAACAGGTAGAAGGAAGCGTTTCCGACCCTATAAAGTATATATATTCTTGTTCAGGATCACTAGCCGAGTCGATCTAGCCATGTCCGTCTGTCCGTCCGTATGAACGCGGAGATCTCGGAAACTATAAAAGCTAGAAGATTGGCATTTTGCATGCAGATTTTAGGAGTTCCTACGCAGCGCAAGTTTGTTTCAAAAAGGTGCCACGCCCCCTTTAACGCCCACAATCGCTTATATACGATTTTATTTAAATATAAATTTAAATATTTCGAAAAAGTAAAAATGCAGTTTTATTGTGTTTATCAATACCTATCGAAATGTAGAAGAAGAAGCGAGCAGTGCAGCAATAAGAATTCACCATGGGCATGGATTCAAGCTCGATTCGAACAAATGAAAAACTCTCTTTTTTTCCGTTTTTCCCCTACGTGGCATCACCGGCAAAGTCACTCGAGAGCGCGGGCAGAGCAAATGAAACCTCTATATAGTTTCTTACTCTATGACGCTTTGATGCCCATGGTGAATTCTTATTGCTGCACTGCTCGCTCTTATTCCTAAGGGTAGGTGCTAGAACTCCCCATACTATTGCTTGTCCTTCGCACATGTTAGAAGTGGTGAGAAACCGAAGTTAGAAGTAGTTAGCTTCGAACATGGCTCTCAGCAGAGCTTTGGCAGAGGCCCGGGCAGAGCAAATGAAACCTCTATATAGTTTCTTACTCTATGACCTGCGTGGAAATTTTCCAAAAAGAAATTGTCAATTTCCCGCGACCGATTGCACTTCCACACGCAAAAAACTTCTTGACGTACACAATAAATGTTGCACTTTAGTCTGAACCAGTTTTTACACACTGAATCCGCTTATTGTGCGTTTTTCACTCGCGGAGCACACGAAAATACAGGGGTTTAGATGTGAGGACAAAATAACATTAATACTATCAGGGGTGCCTCTTGTCAGAGAAAAATGTTTCATAGGTCAAAAATTTACAAAAAAAAAACACAATAAAAGTGCAGCTATGAACATTAAATTAGCAAATAATTATCAGTAAATTAAAAAAATTAAAACTGTTAAATTTAAATTGTATTGTTTTTTAATTTCGTTGTACAGCGGATGACTTGTCTTGCCTAGGTAGTTGATAATATCTTCTAAAGGCTCTTTCCCGCAAATTCGATAGTTGAACTTTAACTGCTTGCCAACAGCTAGGTTTGTTGGCAAGCAATTAAAGTTCAACCATCGAATTTGCGGGAAAGAGCCTTTAAAAGATATTATCAAGATTATCAGTACGACCATAGCACGCTTAAATCTGATGAACTCTCAAAGAAAACTTTCAATTTGGTCAGAGTCGTATCAAGAAAATTTGCCGCGAGTTGTGTTTTTATGTGACAATTTTCTTTTTAATTAGGCAAAGAGTGGGCTTTCCCTAATTAATAGGAAAATTTCTTTGCATAACCGTTTATTTTGGTGTATAACCGTATGTGAGCAATAATATTATTATTTTAGTTTGCCTATCTCGGAATTTTTCTATTGAATGTGCAAATTTGTTGATATCTGTGATGTTAACTTAAAAATTTGGTGAGTTATGCCAGTTAGTTTCCTTTTTTTTACATTCTTAATTAGCAAAGTCATAAATGATTTACATTTAAATTAATATTTGGTTATTCTCAATAATTAAAGCTACTTTATTTTACTCAATATAGATGCAGATATGAATATTGAGCTGTTAAACATAGGTGGTGCATTGGTGCCCCACTCAGTAAAGCATATAACAGGAGATAGGAAATCACATTAAAAAAAACGCGCCGTATCCTCTACCTCCGGGTGGTGTGGAAGTGATGGTTAATTAAAGTTTCATTCATTATTAAGTAGTTATAGATTATTTGAACTTTGCCAAGACTTTCGTCAAATTTGGTCATAATGCTATTTTAGCCAAGCTCCTACAAGCGTGGTTGTCATTCTTCACTATCAGTATTGCGAAAGATAAGGTTTTTTCGGTACGTAAGGTAAGGTACAAGGTATAAAAGATAAATAGGTATGGGAAAAAGTAAGAATAATGTAAAAAAATTGTTTTGTTACATTAATTTTATATTTTACTTGCAGGGTGCCCGCAGCTTCGCTTGCGGTGGATAACCCAAATATCCTACTTGTCTTATGTAATAGGTTTGCAGTAGAACTATGTCATTTTGCATTTTAGAACATCTAAATTAATTACATGTTACTTTAAACATATTTTTAGTTTTGGCTGAAACTTTAGTTAACCCTCATTAATAATATTATTGCTCACATACACCAAAATACTCAGTCTGGCAAAGAAATTTTCCTTCGGCAAAGCCTACTCTTTGCCCAATTAATAGGAAAATGATCACATAAAAACACAACTCGCGGCAAATTTTCTTGATACGACTCTGATCAAATTCAAAGTTTTCCCCGTTAACTTCTGCTTTTGCGCACTTGCTACACTCTTTCCTGTCTCTCTATCCACTGCGATCTCCCGCTCTTATGTTTCCTAACAGCGCGTGGCAAAACACTGTAAAAAACAATTTGAATGGTATATTTTTACTACACTGTCAAAAACCAGGCCAAATAGATTTTCGCGAAAAAAAAGTCTTTTGCGTATTCTGGCAGCAATAACTGTAAAGAGAACTTAATTTCAATAATAGATCGACTTTGAGTTTACTTTCTTTGTTTAGAAGATAGCTAGAGCTTTAGTGAAACCATCAAATGAATCGTTAAAGCTTAAGGAAAAACTTTACCGAAGGAATTTTTGATATTCAGTTTAGAAGTGCCATTTTTCGACGTTTTCGATTTTTCCCTAAATTGTTATTTTAGAACGGGTGTTAAAAATAGTAAAAAGCCTTAAATCTAAGCGGTCAAATTTTTCGAACATTTATAATGTCTTAAACTATTTTTGGCGAAAACACGGATTCGATTGGCTTAACGGTTTAGCGTCCAGTATTTTTGAAAAGAAAATTGACCTTTTTTCCAATGGAAGCCATTCCCAGTTTTCTTACTGATAGCTTTATATATAGAGATGAATGAATTCCCTTGGTTGATCGAATACGTGTGTGTATTTCTGTGTGGGATTTGCATATGTATATTTCATTCTTTTGAGTGTATTTGTTTTTGAACATATTCAAGAAATTATTATTTGGTATTGGGTTTTCGGAAACATAGTTATACAAACTTTATTTATTATACCCTTGCAGAGGGAATTATAATTTTGGTCAAAAGTGTGCAACGCAGTGAAGGAGACATCTCCGACCCTATAAGGTATATACATATATTCTTGATCAGGATCACCTCCTGAGTTGATATTAGCATGTCCGTCTGTCTGTTTCTACGCGAACTTGTCTCTCAGTTTTAAAGATATCGAATTGAAACTTTGCACATACCCTTCTTTCCTTTGCACGCAGTATATAAGTCGGAACGGCCGGGATCGGCCGACTATATCTTATAGCTGTCATATAACTGATTGATCGGAATTGCCATGACTTTAGTGTTTGTAAAGTTAGGAAGTTGGGATTTTTTATGGGTTGTATTGTTGGCCAATTAATCCGACCTACCAAACTTCATATGAATCGGCCTACTATATCCTATAGCTGCCATATAACTGATTGATCGGAAATGCCGTAACTTTGGTGTTCGTTAAGCTAGGAAGTTGGGATTTTCTATGGGTTTTATATTTGGCCAGTCATCCGACCTACCAAATCGTGTTCGATGACATCATAAGTCAACATTAATTTTGATTTAATTATTATTATTGTTATGAATAACTTCGTTCAAGCTGATTAATAATTTGAATTCTTTGCCAACTTGTTATATTTAATTACCCCACACTGTAATCATATGCTTATGTTTTGAATTCGCCTTACGCTCTTTTATACATGCAGCTCACACATGTACATACATACATATCTCTCTTTGTAATCTCGAAATCGAACATTAAAAATCAGTGCATATTAGAGACCGAAACAAGTCGAACGTTTTATTCTATTCTAATAACTCTGCATTCGGCAGAGTCCGCACATTTTGGCGACCGTGACAGGACTCTGCATTCGGCAAGTCCCACCATAAACCACTGCGAATCATTCCCTCTGCATTCGGCGGAGAAATAGATTCCATCAACGCCAGAATAATTGGTGTATTTCGGCACGCAGTGCAGCTCATTGGAGTATTGGGAGTGCGCTTGGCATCACCGTTGGATCTCCGGAAGCATCGTTGGATCACCGGAATCATCGCCACTGGATCGTCGTGGATACCTGCATACAGGGTATGCGCATCATAACCGTCGCAAGATACAGCTGGTCTGCAAATAAATAAGCCAAAAATTGAGTTATTCTCCCAAGCATCGGAGTGTTTTGTTTTCTCTCTCTGAACCAAAGGGCATTGCCAACATATTTGGAATTGCTTCACTCAATAATTACTCCACAATTAGTTTTCGCTAAATAACTCGTTGCAAAAATGACTGATACTCAACTCGTGTCTTTAAGACAACAAAGGAATACAATTCAGCGAAATATAGTTAATCTTAAAGTTCGCATCGAACTGCAGAACGACCTTGCTGTCCTTGAATGCCAGTCACAAATTTTGGAATCGAACGGCTGGATGCGGCTGACGACGGCCGGCAAGAATTAGAGGACGTATTCATAGAAACCAAGGCAATTATCATCACTCGTATTGGGGCGTCAAAGAAGGACCGGCCAGAAGATGCAAGTTTCTTTAATTCATCAACAAATTGCGCAACTGGGCACCATAATCGTTTGTGAAAAATTAGAGAATTTTCTAATTATAAATTTCCGAAAAAACTTGGCGGTGGCTAAAATTATTAACTGCGAGAAACGAAAACGAAAAGAAAAGGTGTCGACGGCTCAAATCAATTTCAACGAATGCTTATATATATTTTTCGACAAAGTACTTAGAGCCTAGCTTAACGAAGGTTGGCGAAGACGGGGCGACTTCGCCGAGAGCGAGAGAACTTTATTGTGCTCCCGCCTTCGCCCTAAACTAACTTACACTAAACTTCAAGTTTTTATTTTTTCAATAATTTCAAATTTCAATTTTGAGCGAACACCGGCCCCGTTGAACACCCATCGGGCTTCAACACAATGGAAGCGGCGCCAACTTATGAATGGCCCGCCGAAAAAGGCCTCCTCCACTAGTTCGCACGTCGACGACCCTGACCATGCCGTCCTCCCCTGCGTGCCTGGCGACTATTCTGCCGAGGAGCTATTGTTGGGGCGGCAGGTTGTCCTCGGCCACGAGGACGAGATCTCCCTCGCTGATGTTGGGCTGCTGCTGGTGCCACTTGCCCCGTATTTGGAGGCCCAGGACATATTCCCGGGACCATCGCCGCCAGAACATTTGCCTGACTGACGAGACAAGCCGCCATCGCCGCAAGCAGTTGAGACCTTCCTGGTCCGGGGTCCGGAGTGCTGGTGTGGCGAGTAGCGGCCCGCCCGTCAGTAGGTGCCCGGGTGTCAGCGCCTCTCCGTCGCTTGGGTCGCTGCTGATTGCTCCGAGCGGCCGGGAGTTCATCACCGCCTCGATTCCCACGAGGACTGTCCCCAGCTCTTCTGCGCTTAGGAGCGCGCTGCCCACCGCCCGTAGGAGTAGGTTCTTGGCAGTTTTGACACCTTCCTCCCATAGTCCGCCCATGTGCGGAGCCCGCGGTGGTGTGAAGACAAATTCGCATCCGCTTTTTGATGCCTACCACGAATTTTCAATGTCGTATAGACAGGGCCACAAAAATCGACGCCACATATAGCAAATGGGCGGAGAGCACGGAGACGATCTGCGGGTAAATTTCCCATAATTTGTGTCATTAGTCGAGGCTTACACTTAAAGCAGCGTATGCATGATCGAACTATCTGACTGCAGACCTCCTGAGCGTTTACGATCCAAATACGCTGTCGAAGGAGACTCACAAGGACTCGTGGACCAACATGAAAATTGGAATGGTGAAGATGCCGAACATAGCTCTGCACAAATTGGGAGCGTTTTGTCAACAACAATGGAAACTTGGCATCGTATGATATAGGAGCATTAGCTAGTCGCCCCCCAACTCGCAACAAAGAAAAGTGACACCAAGTCCCCTTGTCTTCATGGATGAATGGATTCAATCGCTGAAGACTTGGGCTAACTCTGGATCCTTTACGAACTTTTTCTCTTTCTTCATGATACTCGTGCTTCTGTAATATCTCGACAATTTTTAGAAAAGCTTCATTATATTCAGTCGGCAACAAAGTTTTTTCAAATACCATACTTTTGTCTTTGCATTTTCTTATGAAGCGGAACATATAAACGAATACCCGAAGCAGTTTAAGGTGTGACGAAAATCCCTCAATGACATCTACCAAATCCAAATTTCTTACAGCAGCGGTCAGTCCGACCGCAGTCTTCCCTCGATTCTTGTAGTAGGACTTCTTGATCTAGTTCAAAGTGTGCATTCTGGGGCCAGTTTGCATCTTCCTCTTTTAAAAACGCAGGTCCAGTAAACCATATTGACTGTATAATTTCGTCGACGTCACAACCTCTTGATACAATATCTGCTGGGTTTTGTTTCGTTGGAACATGCCGCCACGTAGCTTCACCTGACCACTCTTGAATCTCCGCTACTCTATTCGATACGAATGTGGATAATGAAGATGGATGAGACCGGATCCAATGAAGCGTAACTTCAGAATCCGACCAATAAACAATCCGTTCGATAGGTACCTTTAATAGGGGCTTGATTCTATGGCAGAGATCTGCGAGAAGGTGAGCGGCACATAACTCAAGCCTTGGGAGTGTTTATACCCGTTACTCGTAGAGTAAAAGAGTATATTGTATTCGTGCAAAAGTATGTAACAGGTAGAAGGAAGCGTTTCCGACCCTATAAAGTATATATATTCTTGTTCAGGATCACTAGCCGAGTCGATCTAGCCATGTCCGTCTGTCCGTCTGTCCGTCCGTATGAACGCTGAGATCTCGGAAACTATAAAAGCTAGAAGATTGGCATTTTGCATGCAGATTTTAGGAGTTCCTACGCAGCGCAAGTTTGTTTCAAAAAGGTGCCACGCCCCACGATTTTATTTAAATATAAATTTAAATATTTCGGAAAAGTAAAAATGCAGTTTTATTGTGTTTATCAATACCTATCGAAATGTAGAAGAAATTTTTCAAATCGGACAATTCGTTAAAAAGTTATGCGTGATCAAAGTTTCTATCTCCATCTCCCTCGCACTCCTTTTACCTGAGTAACGGGTATCTGATAGTCGGGGCACCCGACTATAGCGTTCTCTCTTGTTTAGTCTTGAGCGGCGCTACTTTAGACTTTGAAGTCAACAGCGATATTTTATAACCTTCTGCAGTTTTGCTACGAATGTAGACGCAAGCTCCATAAGCTCTTAAGGATGCGTCAGCAAAGGCATGTAATTGGACCAGTGACATCGGATCGGTATGCACAAACCGGGGAATAGATATTTCCTCTAATTTAGACAATGTAATTTTTATCATATTCCAAGCTGTTTCCAAATGAATAGGAATCGACTCATCCCAATCTAACTTATTAAGCCAAAGTTCCTGCAATAGGATCTTTCCTCTAATTACAATAGGACTTAATAAGCCGAGGGGGTCAAACAGCTTCGATGTCACCGATAGTATGTTCCGTTTTGTCGCTCGGAGACCCATGACAGCAGTGTCAATTTGAAATTTGAAGGCATCTTCGTTAGGCAACCACGATATTCCTAACGCCTTAGTTGACTCTGAGTCCGAGATGGGTATGGATTTAACTGTGCTCTCAGATGCGGTAACGTCAGGTGAGTTTGAAAACCACTTTGTCAATTGAAAACCTGCAGTTTGAAGAACCTGAGATACTTCAGACTTAATAGTCTTTAACTCCTCTACGCATGCAGCACCAGTCAACATATCATTGACATAAAAGTCGGATCCAATAACCTTAGCAGCTCTAGGAAAAGAAACTTTGGCAGACTCACTTAACCTTTTTAAACACCGAATAGCCAAAAACGGGGCTGGTCCAGTACCATATGTTACGGTGTTGAGCTTGTATAATCTCAAGGACTCAGAGGGGTCTCTTCTCCACACTATAAGTTGAAACTGCCTATCTGCTTCATTCACCATCACTTGGCGATACATTTTCTTTACATCGGCGGTCAGGGCAAACCTATGCAGCCGGAAGCGCAGTAACGTTGAGTACAACTCATCTTGGATTGTCGGCCCAACCATCAAAATGTCATTTAGAGACTTCTGAGTTGACGATTTACAAGACGCATCGAAAACGACACGTAACTTGGTTGACGTACTTTAGGGTCTCAGAACACATTGATGTGGGATAACATAATGTGGAGCAGAAGGAAGTTTATCTGTAAGAGACATATGACCTAAGGAAAGGTACTCCTCCATAAATTCTAGGTACATTTCCTTCATCTCAGGGTCTCGAGTCAGCCTTCTTTCAAGCGACAAAAACCGCCGTTTTGCAACTTCAAAAGAGTTGCCTAACTCATTTGGATCCGATTTAAACGGCAGTCTTACTTCAAACCGACCTGATGGCAAAACCTGAGTAGTCTTCCGGTAGTGTTCTTCACATAACTTTTGCTCAGGTGACAGAATTTTCTTTAGAGATGGCATTTCTTCCAGTGACCAAAACTTCTGTAGTGTGCTGTCAATAGACACTAAAATCTCTTCACTACAACTGAAACTTTTCACAACTTCTGTAGGGGAAGATGCCTTATATCTACCCGATACAACCCAGCCGAAGAGGGTTTTCTGCAGAGTTGGAAAGTCAGGACCTTGTCTAATTTGTCCAACAGCTAATAATTCGAAAAATGATTCTGCTCCTATTAACATATCTATTCTTTGTGGCTTGTAGAAATAGGGGTCTGCTAGTGGTAGGTTCTTTGGAATTTTCCAGTCATTGATATTGACCGACTGGTCAGGATGATATCCTGATATTGATTTCAAAATCCAAAAATCGAAGGAGAACTCACTACCATTTATACGCGACTTCACCATTGTGTGTACCTTTTTCTTAACTTGAGAATTGGACTCGCCAATACCAAGTAAGTTTATACACGACTCCTCTTTACGGATCTGTAAGCGGTGAGCAAGGTCCTCTGTTATAAAATTCGTTTGGGACCCAGAGTCAAGAAGTGCTCGGGCCCAAATATATTCACCGTTTTTAGTTCTTACACTTACGATCGACGTGGCTAAAATCACTCTGTCCAATGATGTCGCATGCATAACATGTGACGTGGAAGGCTGATCTTGATTTAAAGAGGGAGAAAGAATCTCTTGGGGTGGTGGCAACGCTAAAATATTTTCCGACACTGTATACCTATGCAGTAAAACGTGATGCGAGCGGCCACAAACTCGACATTTATTAAATTTGCATTTTGAAACAGTGTGACCCTTTCGCATACAATTGATGCATAAGGAAGCAGATTTTACGAAGTCAAACCTTTGCATTACCGAAAGGCGACCAAACGGACCACAGTTCGCTAGGATATGGTCTCCTGCATTGCAATAGCTACAACTTTGCTGGGATTTACTGTTGGACGAAGAACAAGAAAATGAGCTACGATTATGTGGCTTGCTCGACATAACTTTATCTTGCTTTGGTTTCGTCGATTCTTCAGCGGATAAATGCTGGTATCGGCGGTTTAACATTTTTTCAAAATCGGACCAAAGCGGTAACCTTTCATAATCTAATTGTTCTTCCCATTTTTGTTTGGTCACTGGGTCTACTCTGTTCAAAACAAGATAGATCAACATTGCATTTGAAATCTTGGTGTCGTCTCCTATCGATAACAAAGAACCGTATATAGATGATACGGTGTCGATAATATTTCTTAAAGACGAAGCTGACTGTTGCGTTATTTTCGGAAGACTAAACAATGTTGAAATATTGTTCATAAAAATTAAACATTCGTTATCATACACTTTTTTCAGGCTGATCATAGCCTTTTCATAATTGCTCTCGGTGACTTGGTAGGCCTTAATAGTTCCCAACGCTTCACCAGAAAGACAAGAAATTAAGTGATTGATTTTTCTATAACGGGAATGCTGTCGTCTTGATGAACAAGAGTTTCGAAAAGGCTAATGAAATTCTTAAACTCCGAATATTTGCCGCTGAATTTCGGCAATGCCAAATTCGGAAGTCGAGCTCGAGTTGGGGCTACAGAAGCTGATCCAATTATTTTGGTTTCGCTTGCCGTCTTCAAGGCTGAGATAAGCGACATTATTTTTGCCTTGGTTATTATTGAAAGCTCTTCCAACTCTTCTCCGAACTCATCGCCATCATCTAAATCTTCGATCTGTTCTTGTATTTGAGTTGCCTTAATAATAGAAGCATTTAAAATCTCTAGCCGACAAGTTAGTTCTACTTCTTGGATCGGAATCTGGCCGGCTTCTATTCGATCATTTAATCGGCGGATGCTCATCACTGGTTTTTTGAGCTTATTTTTAAGATCCGCAAGAAGTTCAAGAGATAAATAAATTATTTATCCAAGAATAATAATTAATAAAATAAATAAGTTTTAAAAGAGGATAATTGTTCAATTAGAACGACGACAAATTGTTAAATAAATTTTCGAAACAAAATACTAAGAGTAAATAACAATTTAATTTAATTATTAAATTTGTTCGAAAAAATTATTTTAATAATTATCCACAAAGAAAACGACGAAAAAAAATATTAAATTGAATATCGAGCCACGAGGTATCAAAATTAACAGTGGTTGCAAATGACGGCAAAAATCAGTATACCCGTCCGAATGCAGGGTAGCGCGTCACTTTGATCTTCAGCGCGCCAAACCAAAAGTCTAACAACAATTACAACGATGCTAACGGCAGACAAGCGAAGCGAAAAGGGAAAACGAAAAAGTTAACCGCTGCAGCTGCTTGTATATGAGGACTTATGTATTGGTTATATATAGCGCTGGAATAATTTTACCAACTATTAATTTTCGAGTTTCAATAAATAAATTGGGGGCGACAGTGATTGCAATAATATAACACAATTATGTAAATGTTGCGTCCAACGGAGGTTCAAATAGGTTATAATGTGTATGTGTATATGTATGTGTATATAATAAATTTTAATATAATTTTTTATTTTTATTTATTATAAATAAATGCATGCACAACTAGCTCTACTATATCGATACGTCTGTGCCAAGAATTGAAAGCGAGGTGCAATTTTTCAGCACAAGACAATAAACAATTAAATTGCTTTTCTTATAAACTCAAGCTTTCAATTTTTTGCACAAATACCTCAGGTTCTGCTTTAAGGTCTTTCAATCCAGCTGCCACTTTCCTTTTACACATTGAGCAGTCGCAGGGCATCCCTCTGGCAGCAGTTCTTTTGTGGCGAACAGGGTATTTCGCGACCGGCACGATATTTTAAGCAGGAGCTGCTGTGTATTTTTTGTCCACACCGACACGCCGCGGGCAACAAAAACACTATGTATGTATGTAATTAAGTGCTTTGAACTCCACTTGCACTTGCACTTTATATTTTATGTGTTTATGTGTCACTGTCACTAGTTTCCAAATTAATAATTAAAAAATTAATAACTTTAACGTCCACCCGGGGGCGCCATGAAAAATTAGAGAATTTTCTAATTATAAATTTCCGAAAAAACTTGGCGGTGGCTAAAATTATTAACTGCGAGAAACGAAAACGAAAAGAAAAGGTGTCGACGGCTCAAATCAATTTCAACGAATGCTTATATATATTTTTCGACAAAGTACTTAGAGCCTAGCTTAACGAAGGTTGGCGAAGACGGGGCGACTTCGCCGAGAGCGAGAGAAAACTTTATTGTGCTCCCGCCTTCGCCCTAAACTAACTTACACTAAACTTCAAGTTTTTATTTTTTCAATATACACATTTCAATTTTCAATTTTGAGCGAACAGTTTGCCTTCGTTAAAGCTGCCTAAGTTCGACGGGAAGTATGGTGACTACATGAAGTTTATTATTGCCTTTACTAGCATGCTACATGATGACGCTTCTATATCAGCTGTTGACAAATTTAACTACTTGCTTAGCTGTTTGTCTGGCCCCGCGCTAAGTGTTGTGGCCCCTTTTCAAGTGTCCTTTTTAACGCCTTTGGATAATTGTCCAAAGATAAAAAGTTTTGATTTTCATAGAGCACATATCTAGCTTATTTGATATTCAAATTATGAAAAGATCTGATCCCGCAGCTCTTCGTTGTATCTTGGATACCGTCTCCGCGCTGCGTGAATCGTTATTGTCGTTAGGAACAGAAGCAGATGTTATAAACACCATACTAATTCATCTTGTTTTATCTAAAATTGATGCAGATTCGAAATTA
Organism: Drosophila fuyamai; assembly: GCA_018153365.1. Classification (NCBI taxonomy): domain Eukaryota; kingdom Metazoa; phylum Arthropoda; class Insecta; order Diptera; family Drosophilidae; genus Drosophila; species Drosophila fuyamai. The sequence continues at coordinate 60,179 of JAECXW010000395.1, read as the reverse complement.
TCGTACGATCGGGTTCAAGAATACGAGGTGTTGCCTACTTGGGAGGATTGTTATCGCAGTTTAAGCCGTCATTGTCAATTTTTGAAGAGCAACGTTAAACGAACATCTGATGAGAAGCCAAAGGAAAGGCCCACGCAGAATAGAAGAGCCTTTGTAACGGCACAGGGTGGTTGTAAAAAATGTTCTGTTACTGATCACTCTCTCAATCAGTGCCCTTCATTTGAATTACTAGACTAGCAGGATAAATTGAATTTCGTCAAGCAATCCGCTCTGTGGATAAATTGTTTGCGCACCGGCCATTTGGCGAGCAGATGTCCAAGTAGATTTCGTTGCCGCGTTTGTCAAGGCTTACATCATACTATTCTGCATAGAACTGCTCATCCAGAGCAACCAACACAAAATGTCTCCCACACATCTCAGCAGCAGCGGGAACCCACACATGCTGTTTCCATGCTTTCGCGTCATTCGAGGCGCGCTTTAATTCCTACGGCAATAGTATTGATTAGGGATAAGTTCGGAATATTTCAGCCAGCCAGAGCTTTGCTTGACTCAGGCTCTGAAATAAATTTCATCTCTGAAGAGTTGGCCTAGCTCCTTCAGCTCAGATTCGAGAGACAGAAGTATGACATTTCTGGAATAGGCGATGTCAGAACGCAGATGAGATTCTCGGTCTCAACAACTATTCGATCACGATTATCTGTAAATGAATGGCATTTACAATTCGCTGTAGCCAAGACAATATCGCTTAATCAGCCAGAGCGATTCGTTGACACTACACAATGGAACATACCCTCAGAGATTGACCTTGCAGATCCAGGCTTCTACATGCCTCACCGGATTGACCTACTCATCAGCACACAAGAGTTTTTTGATGGCAAAATTTCTTTGGGACCAGGCCTTCCTTGCCTGGTCAATACTGCACTTGGTTGGATCGTTGGCGGAAAGGTTTCTGATATTCCGCAATCCCAAGTCGTAACATGCAACATGGCACGTTCTACGGAGCTGCAAGGTGCATTAGAAAGGTTTTGGCTAATCGAGGACTTTGATTCGCACAATCAAGGTTTCACCGCGGAAGAGCAGGAATGCTAACGACATTTTGTGGCAACCACAAGGTTTCTCACATCTGGACGAGTCCAAGTTTGCTTGCCATTTAAGGAGAATCCTCACATGTTAGGTAAATCTTTTGAAATTGCCAAATCCCGGTTTTTGCAAAATGAACGGAGGTTGAGCCGCAACCCGTTGTTAAAGGAGATGTACGTTCAATTCATGAGGGAATACCTAGATTTGAATCACATGCAATTGGCATCTGATTTCGACTCTCAAAAGACCCATTATGTAATCCCGCATCATGGAGTCCTGAGATCAGAAAGCACGACTACCAAGCTGCGTGTTGTGTTTGGTGCATCGTGCAAAACGACGTCGAACCTTTCTCTGAATGAGTTGTTGATGATTGGCCCAAGCATCCAGCAGAATCTTATCCTAACACTTCTTGCCTTTCGCTTACATCGTCATGCACTTGTAGCTGATATCTGCAAGATGTATCGCCAGTTTGAAGTATCACCAGACGATCGTATGTATCAACTTGTTCTCGGAGAGAATCCTCAGCTGCGCCTTTAGAATTGTTTCAGCTCAACACTGTCACGTACGGCATGTCCTGCGCACCATTTCTAGCAATCAGGAGCTTGAAATATATTGCAGATAAGTTCTCAAATCACTTTCCCATCGGAGCAGCCGTACTTAAAGAAGATATTGTAGGGGTCCGAGTTATGTTGTATTCCAAGTACACGTTGGATATATTTTCAGTTTTCAATATGTTTTTATTTCTTGTGTCCACACTCTATGGTTGCCAAACCACGACTGGCTCTCCCTTCATTCTTTTCCTCCGCGTATCGATATACCTACATAATTATAACATCTGCATACATATACATAATTATCACAGTGGTCGTTGGCCTTATTCTTAACTTAGAAATATACTTGTTGTTATATTTATTATACATGTGCATTTGCAACTATAACCAGTAACGTAATAGGCGATCCTGCTACAATTCGGCCTTCCTGACAACTAAGATCTCCCGATCTTTACGAATTACAATCATCTTCTTACACACTATTTACAATAATTTTAACTTTTCGTATTTTTATTAATCCAAGGTTTTATGTTATGGCTACTCCACATACCCTTGTACAGGTTACGTGTCAATTGGAATCCCTCCACATCTTTAATTAAAAATCTATCATATCTCAAGATCTTGTCTATCATATATGGCCCCTTATGTTTTGGGATTAGCTTTCTTGATTGTCCTGGAGTGCAGTCAAAATTTTTAACCATTATATAGTCACCTATTTTGTACCCAGCAGCTACTTTCCTTTTTTCATTATAATGTTTTTCGTTGTTCATCTGAGCTTCTTTTTGCTTTTGAGCTGCTTCTCTTCGAATTTTATTTAAATCTCTATTTTCCTCTACATTATCCATTTCCTCAAGTTTTTGTTTTAGTTCATCTACAACTTTTCCCTTTTGTTCAATGCCAAACAACATCCTACTTGGAATTTGACTGATACTTTTTGAATTGTATTGTTGAGTGAATATTCTACGTTTTCAATCACTGTGTCCCAGTGCATACCTTTTCTCAGAATCCGTTAACTTGGCTATCATTGGACCCAAACTCCGATTGACCCTTTCTACTTTGCCATTGGCTTGCGGAGATCCCGTTGCAATTTTAACTTGCTTTATACATAATTTATTTAAAAATTCCGCTAATTCTTCTGAAGTGAAACAGCTACCCCTGTCTGACACAATGCATACTGGTCTACTATAAGCACGAAAATAATCTGATAAAGCTACTATAACTTCCTTGGTCTTTGTTGTCTTAGTCGGATACAGCCTTATACATTTAGTAAGCCCATCTATAACAACAAATAAATGCTTTTGAGATCTTCCTGCATCAATTGGTCCATAATGATCTAACATATGTGTACAAGTTCAAATGGTTTATTTCCTTTCGGAATACTGTGTAACAATCCCTCACTTTTTCCGGACTTTGGCGAATATGCAATACATCTTAAACAATTTTCTATATGCCTTACCACCTTTTCCTTCATTTTTGGGAACCAATATGTCTTTACTATTGTATTTATAACTTTGTCCCTTCCTACATGCCCAAATTCATTGTGATATTTAAACAGAACCATTTCTAACATTTCCTCCGGAACATAAAATAGTAATCTACCATCATTTACTTTTCTATACACAACTCCATTTCGCATCTCAGTTTGTCTTCTGATTTCTCTAATTTTTGTATTGATTCTTTTATTTTACTATCTCTGTGTTGACAAATAATTAAATTATCCTCAAAGCTATTAGTTTCGATTACGCATATATTTGAACATCTGTTTAACGCATCTACATGCTGCATTCTCTTTCCTGGCCTGTGCTCTAAAACAAAATCATATTCTAATAGTTCTAACGCCCATCTAGCTATCCTTGGGTTCAATACTTGCGATTTTTCCTTTTCCATATAAGATAATCGTCTTGGCGAACAACTAAACGTTTTGTAATTTTCTAAAGTCAATTTAATTTCACATTTTACTTCGGGATTTTCTGGTCTTGGTTTACTTATATACTCATCCTCCAATATTTTAATAAACTGACATCGAACCTTGTAATCTACTTTTTCATTTATTCTATACTCATGTTCATTATCATTATACCCGTTACTCGTAGAGTAAAAGGGTATATTGTATTCGTGCAAAAGTATGTAACAGCTAGAAGGAAGCGTTTCCGACCCTATAAAGTATATATATTCTTGTTCAGGATCACTAGCCGAGTCGATCTAGCCATGTCCGTCTGTCCGTCTGTCTGTCCGTATGAACGCTGAGATCTCGGAAACTATAAAAGCTAGAAGATTGGCATTTTGCGTGCAGATTCTAGGAGTTCCTACGCAGCGGAAGTTTGTTTCAAAAAGGTGCCACGCTCCCTTTAACGCCAACAATCGCTTATATACGATTTTAAAAATTTAAATATTTCGGAAAAGTAAAAATGCAGTTTTATTGTGTTTATCAATACCTATGGAAAAGTTTTATTTTAAGCATTTGTTTAATTATAAGTGAAAAACAAGAAAGGAAAGCTAACTTCGGGCGGTGCCGAAGTTGATATACCCTTGCAGAATACATACTTTGTAAATTATATTCTCCAAAATTATTCATATGATGCATTCTTAATACTCATAAAACTCCCAACTTCCTAACTTTACAAACACCAACGTTATGGACTTTCCGATCAATCAGTTTTATAGCAGCTATAGAATATAGTCGGCCGATCCTTATGAAATTTGGTAGGTTGATTGGCCAAATATTAATCCCATATCAAATCCCACTTCCTAAAACACCAAAGGTATGGCCTTTCCGATCGTTCAGTTATATGGCAGCTATAGGATGTAGTCGGCCGATCTAGCACGTTCCGACTTACATATATACTACCTGCAATAGAAAGACAACTTTTGGGAAAGTTTCAAGCAGATAGCTTTAAAACTGAGGGACTAGTTTGCGTAGAAACGGACAGACGGATGTACAGACGGACATGGCTAGATCGACTCTCCTGGTGATGCTAATCAAGAATATATAATATATACTTTATAGGGTCGAAAATGTCTCCTTCACTGCGTTGCAAATATTTGACTGAAATAATAATAACCTCTGCAATGGTATAACAAGTCAAGAGTAGCTTAATCTCTTTACAAGAATGAAAAACAATATTTTTGTTGATCAAAAATAATTATAAATTTTATTATCCGTGTAAAGTTTTGTTAGATTAATAAAATAAAATAATTTTCATTAGGGTAAATAGAACCAATAAATGCATAGCTTGTACAAAGACAATGCAAATTATTTCTGCCTATGTCAATTTAAGTAGGTGATTTTGTATTTAAAAAATGAAAAATATTAGTTTTTACGTATCTGCTCACCATTTACGGGCATAAGTTTGTTTACAAACTATTTACAGATTGGTTTTGTGGGTTTAACCTCCCCTCACTCGATGAATTATACAAAATGTTGTGTTTTCGATATGTAATACAATATATCTTTTTCTGAAAACCTTCCCCACCCAACAAATCCTAAGTCCAACATTTTTAAAATATATTATTTTTTTTAAATTGAATGTAGTTTGAATCGGATTACCTGCAAATGTATTTAATTGTTTTTAAAGCCTTTGTACCTTTTGTTGGTGCATGCGTTATATTTTTGAAACTTTAATAGAAATCTGAAACTATATGTGGGGGATACGTTACAATATTGACACAGTAACTACGTCTGTCTAAATATAAAAATGTTATTTTTTTTAATTATTAGAGTAAAAGGGTATATTGTATTCGTGCAAAAGTATGTAACAGGTAGAAGAAGGCGTTTCCGACCCTATAAAGTATATATATATTCTTGTTCAGGATCACTAGCCGAGTCGATCTAGCCATGTCCGTCTGTCCGTCTGTCCGTCCGTATGAACGCTGAGATCTCGGAAACTATAAAAGCTAGAAGATTGGCATTTTGCATGCAGATTTTAGGAGTTCCTACGCAGCGCAAGTTTGTTTCAAAAAGGTGCCACGCCCCCTTTAACGCCCACAATCGCTTATATACGATTTTATTTAAATATAAATTTAAATATTTCGGAAAAGTGAAAATGCAGTTTTATTGTGTTTATCAATACCTATCGAAATGTAGAAGAAATTTTTCAAATCGGACCATTCGTTTAAAAGTTATGCGTGATCAAAGTTTCTATCTCCATCTCCCTCGCACTCCTTTTACCTGAGTAACGGGTATCTGATAGTCGGGGCACCCGACTATAGCGTTCTCTCTTGTTTTTAAATTACCTAAGTCCAAATTTATGTTGCACGCCTCCATGAAATCTCTTCCCAAAATAGCATCATGACTCATAGATTCTTCGTTCACAATTATTAAATGAAAATATATGTACTTTATTAGAGTTTTTGATAATGTAACATAATATTTTTCCTTTAGTTTGCAAATAACTTTTATTTAAACCAAAATACCGCTTGTCTTCCGGCAATACTTCAATATTCCTGGGTACCATACAAGTTTTAATTAAAGAAATCGGACTACCCGAATCTATGAGGCATTCTACAATTATTGGGTTATTAGAAAAATGTACAAAATGTATTTTAACATGTCTTACGTAATTGTTGTCATCTCTCTTGTTGCTTTTGTTCTGTGCACATTGTCCTACGTAGTGTCCCATTTCTCCGCAAGCAAAACATGATCCGGGCTGTCTCTTCGGCTTCAGACAATTTCTAGAGAAGTGGCCTCTAGCATTACAGTTGTGGCACCGAATTTCGTTGCCAGCAGCTCGTTCCACCGACGCAGTCTCTTTTTCGGGTACGTTCGTTCGCTTTATCGGTAAGTACACCTCTGCAAACGCTCGTCTCATACGTGCCACATCCCGAAAACATTGAATTCGCGCTTGGTTGCGCAAATTTCCGTTTGGTATGCCCTCAATAATTCGATCTAGTAGTTCTTCTTGATCCAAACTGACATTCTGGGCTAGCATCAGCTTTTCATCCAGGTACTTTCCAAACTTCTCATCAGATTGCGAGATACGAGACTCGAATTTCCGGCGCTTTTCTAATTTCGACTGCGTTTCACCAAACATCGAAATCATCTGGTCGCATAGGTCATCCATTGGTTGCAAGGCCCGACTTGGATTCTCGTATAAGCAGGTGTTAACTTTGCCTTTGACCTTGCTTACGAAAAGCATGCGCATTTGAGTTCCAGTAATTCCATAAATATTGGAAATATTTATACCCGTTACTCGTAGAGTAAAAGAGTATATGGTATTCGTGCAAAAGTATGTAACAGGTAGAAGGAAGCGTTTCCGACCCTATATTCTTGTTCAGGATCACTAGCCGAGTCGATCTAGCCATGTCCGTCTGTCCGTCTGTCTGTCCGTATGAACGCTGAGATCTCGGAAACTATAAAAGCTAGAAGATTGTTATTATGCATGTAGATGTTAGGAGTTCCTACGCAGCGCAAGTTTGTTTCAAAATGGTGCCACGCCCCCTCCGACGCCCACAAGCCACAAGCTGTGGCCACAGTTTTGATGCTATTATGAAAATTTTTTTTGATATGTATTTGTTTCGTCAATACCTATCGATTGGCCAAATAAAAGTTTGCCCCACCCACTCTAACGCCCAAAAACCCATTAAACGCTTAAGCCTGGCTAGGAACTAACAAGGGAATACACAATGAACCTAAGGAAGTTAATGAGATTCACAGAGTATTCGGAAGAATCGAAGTTGGACCGTATATACAGGAATTGCAGAAGCAAAATAAAACTCTATACTAGACGCTCAGGTTTCAAAACATTAACGGAATTCTTGAAGTTAGCCGAAGAAGTAGAATAAATAGAGGCAATGGAAGGAACCAACCGGCCGGTGGTAACAGGGAACCAGAACGGAACAACAGATATCTGCATGAGATGCGGGGGAACAGGACATACCATAAGATCCTGCACCAACCCGCCGAGATTGTTCTGTTGGGTATGCGGCAGAAACGGAACAAGAACAACGGAGTGTTGCAAAGCCATAACGGGAAACACCGGAGGTCCGAGCAGATAACGCTGGTAGCTCAGGACCAGAATCAAACATCAGATGCATGGGACCAATTAAGGTGTGACGGATTCCAGATATTGGCCATGATAAAGATCGGAGCGGTAAAAGCGAAAGCAATAGTAGATACGGGAGCATCACGGAGCGTGATCAGCAAGAGAAGATACAGCGAATTAAGAAGACATGGAAGATGGAGGAAAGTGAGGACAGAGATAACGCTGGCAAACGGATCAAGACAAAAATCAGATGGAGACTTCACAGCCAGAGTGCAATTCGCCGGAGAAGAATTCGAATTGGATTTTCTGATTTTAAACCAGGTTACAGGAGGGATACTACTGGGAATGGACTTTCTGGCGAAGACACAGACAAGGATTCAATGCGGCAATCTGGAATTGGACATCACAGAAGCAAAGGAATGTCCAGAAGAGAAGGAAACCAGGCAGACCACAATCGATATGGAACCAACAGAGGAGGAGATCGACAAATTTCTGGAAAAACAAAGGCAAGTATTCGAAGGAATGAAGGGAAATAGTAATATTACAACCCATAAGATTTACATGAATGATGATAGGCTAGTAAAACAAAGATACTACCCACGTAACCCAAAGCAGCAAGCGATAATCAACGAACAAGTGGATGAATTAAAAGCATTGGGATTAATAGAACCATTGTGAGGAGTCATAAAGTCCCCACAAATCTCGATGCAGGAGATCGGCCTAGCAACAGCGAAGGAGGCGAGAAAACCGGAGAAATGAAGGGCATCCAGGTCAAACGGGAAACATTCGGACCTTGGACCCTCATATGGCAAGGGCAACGGGGTCATACGGTTAATTGGCGGACTTCGGACCCGCACAAAGAGGACACACCGTGAATTAACGGTACCTCGATGGACCTTGGACCCGCGCCCGGCAAGGGCAACGGGGTCATACGGTTAATTGGCGGACTTCGGACCCGCACAAAGAGGACACACCGTGAATTAACGGTACCTCAGTGGACCTTGGACCCGAGGGAAATAACGGCACCTACAGCGCCTACCGCTCGGGACAGTACGAGTGCGAGAATCAGAGCGAGTGCGTGAACGCGGAACAAGTAAACATCGAAACCGAAGTGCCCAAGGATCAAGATCGCAAAGTCGAGACGCCGAACGACGACAAGTCTACAAGGCTGAAGCTACAACGCTGAGATCCAACGGTGCTAGGTCGTGGTAAAGTCAAGCTTAGGGAGTCCTTGCGCGGTGTCAGGCGATAAAGGTGGCTAGGCGATACACCTTGCCGACAAAGTCCAGGCTGAACTCCGGAAGCCAGGCGATAAAGGTGGCTAGGCGTTAATGCGTAACTTCGGTTCACCTGCTAGGCGATACACCTTGCCGGCCCCGGTAGGGAAGCTCGCATGACATCCAGGGTTTTGGTGGAGTCGTTCCGATCTCAGTCACCCGGAGCAGCAAGCCGAAGCAACACAGCAGTAAGCCAGGAGCGAGCCAGGAGCAACGCCAGGAGCCAGGAGACAGCGACAACGGGCAGCAGGATAATAGCAATAAGGCTATATTTAGTGAGTCAATAAACCAGCACCAACCTAATCATTTCTGGCGTTATCCTTTGGTCACGGGCGGTCACTCAATATAAATTTGGTGGAACGAACTCACAACCTCTCTGAGCTAGCCGCATGTTTACGTAGCGAGCAGAAATAAAGAAACAGGTCGTTACATCTGGCGCCCAAGAGTGATTGTCCTGACCAAGGAAACAAAAGTTCCGAGATGGGGAAGTCCTGGATTTATAATCTCAGGAAGGAGGACTTCGACGAGGTGAGTCAAGTTCTGGGAATAGAACTGGATGGCTCAGTCGATTCGATGAGGAAGACTCTGGGAGACTTCGTCGACCAGACAGCAGAGGAGCCAGACATCGCCGATTTGGTAATGGGCCTGGAAAAGAAATTCCGGACAATGCCCACGCCAAAATTCAAAATCACAACCGCAAGTGCCAAGGGCCTGATAGCGAGCTTGGATGTGTCGAGCATCGCAAGCCACGCAAGCCGGCAGCGGGAAAATAGCCGGGAAAGAAAGGAGAGTTCCAGGACGCACACGCAGGACTACGCGAAGGTGGCCAAGCAAGTCCGGGAGTGGAATTTCCGATACTACGGAAGCGACAAGCCGCTGGAATTTTTGGAGCAAGTGACCACTCTAGTTGTCGTGACTTACAGTCTCGACATAAACCAGATCCCACGAGCAATGCCGGAGCTACTCCAAGGCAGAGCCTTGAAGTGGTTCATCGCCAACAATCGGCACTGGGAGACCTGGGGAGACTTCATCTACAGCTTCCAAAACTACTTTCTGCCCCGAGGATACATGGCGAAGCTGGCGGACCAGGTCAGACAGAGGAAGCAAGCCTACGGGGAGAGCTTCAAAGATTTTATGGTGGATATGCAGACCCTGATGCGGCCACTGAATATGTCAACCAAAGAAATACTGGAGAGGATAAAAGAAAACAGCACGGCGGCACTCAGAATGTTCGTTCGCCCATATGAATGTCGAAATTTGGATACATTGATGGCGCTGGCAGACGAATTTGAGGAGCTCGACCAGCAGAGGGAGAAATTCGAGCTGGAAAACAATCCCCGCAAGCAGCAAGGGCAGTGCCATCCAGTACCAAGGCCAAGATCAGACCAGGGTGCGGTGTGCAGGCGATGCCAGGAGGACCCGGACGCACAACCACGAAGTACGCCGCGCGGCCACGAACCAGCAAACAATCGCGGCGGATACGTAGCAAATCCTACCCAGGCCTGCCGCAGATGCGGGGGCCCAGACCAGTGGGCGAAGGAATGCCGAAACCAACGGCTTACATTCTGCTGGCGATGCGGAAAAATAGGAGTTCGGACGGTTCAGTGCTGTTCCGGGTCGGGAAACGCCCAGCGACCCCAGCCTCCGAAAGGCGGCCAGGGATCGCAAGGTGCTCTCTCGAAATTATGTGGAGCTCCTCTCGAAATTAATGGGCGACCTGCAGGCGGAAGAAACTGTCCGCCACGGTGCTCATAGGTGAAAGTAAGATTAAGGCCACGGTGGATACCGGCGCCACGGCGAGTTTCATCAGCGAAGAGCTGGCGGACAGGCTGCAGGCGGCAGGAAGGGTCGGACCCACGAGAAGGCAAGTACGGATGGCAGAAGGTCGCTGCGGGGAAATAAGATCACAGCTCGAGACCAAAATTGGACTGGGAACGAAAACAATTTCAATGGAGCTGCTGATTTTACCAGGACTGATTGACACCCTGGTGTTGGGATGGAATTTCCTCACCAGAATCGGGGCCGAAGTTGAGTGCGCAGGACACAGCGCGTCGATACCGGCAAAGAATAGACGAGGAGGATGGCTGGAGGAAAAACTGTCAGTGGCAATAGTTGAAACACCGAAGAGATTTGCGGAAAAGGATGTGGAGGGATTTTTAAAAGCCGAGTTGGACGAACTGGAAGGAATAAATGGTACATCCAACGTGGCCGTACATAGGATTACCATGAAGGACGACCAACCAGTCAAACAACGGTATTACCCTAAAAATCCAAAAATGCAGGGTGAGATAAATGCCAAGGTAGACGAGCTGCTGGAAAAAGGATGTATCGAGCCGTCCAGGAGTCCCTACAGCTCACCAATAGTCATGGAGAGAAAGAAGACTGGAAAGTGGAGGCTGTGCGTGGATTTCCGGCAAATAAATGCAAGGTCCATAAAGGACGCATACCCGATGCCGATGATAAATTACATCCTGGACCAGCTGCGAGAGGAGAAGTACATCAGCAGTCTCGATCTAAAGGACGGTTACTGGCAGATCCCCTTGGAGGCAGACAGCAGGCAGTATACGGCGTTTACTGTACCAGGGAAGGGCCTGTTCCAATGGAAGGTGATGCCGTTTGGCCTACACTCCGCGTCGGCAACATTCCAGCGGGCATTGGATCAAGTCATTGGACCAGAAATGATGCCGCATGCCTTCGCGTATCAGGACGACATTATCGTCATCGGACGAACGCTCGAAGAGCATATGGAAAACCTGAAGGAAGTGTTTAGGAGACTACGGGCTGCCAACCTGAAAGTAAATGCGGAAAAATGCAAATTTTTTAGAAAGGAACTGCAATACTTGGGGCACCGCATAACAGACCAAGGCATCGGAACAGACCCAGAAAAGGTGTCGGCAATTGCCTTAATAAAACCACCGGCCAACGTTAAGGAGTTACGACAATATTTGGGAGTGGCGTCGTGGTACAGGCGTTTTGTGCCAGATTTTGCAACGTTGGTGCATCCGTTGAATAGCCTGCTCCGGAAAAGCACAAAATGGGAATGGACAGATGACCATCAACAGGCGTTTGAAGCTGTCAAGGCCAGGCTAATCGCAGACCCGATCCTAGCATGCCCAGATTTCACAAAGACATTTGTGCTGCAGACCGACGCCAGCGATTACGGGCTCGGTGCTATTCTCACACAGAATTCCGACCAAGGCGAGAGGGTGATCTCGTATTCCAGTAGGTCCCTAAATGGTTCGGAAAGAAATTTCTCAGCGACTGAGAAGGAATGCCTGGCAATTGTGTGTTGGCCAATCGCAAGTTAAGGCCATACTTGGAGGGCTACCACTTCAAAGTGATCACGGATCATATGGCACTGAAGTGGTTGAATAGCATCGAGAGCCCAACCGGAAGAATCGCACGATGGGCGCTGGAACTGCAGCAATATGACTTTGAGATCGCGTACAGAAAGGGCCAGCTGAATGTAGTAGCAGACGCACTATCACGACAGCCACTGCCAGAAACGTGTCGACGGGTAAAAACACAGGAACAGCACAAGGAAACCGGCGAGTGTAACTGGATAAGGGATATGCGGAGCAAAATTTCCCAAAATCCCCAAAAATATCCAGACTACATGACAGAAGCCGACCAGCTATATCGCCACATACCACACAGAGCAGGCAACGAGGATTTCACATCATGGAAGCTGTGCGTGCCAACAGGATCCAGGCGGCGGGTAATGTCGGAGAACCACAACTCACCGACAGCTGGCCACATGGGCAGTCGGAAAACAATTGCCAGAGTCGCAGCAAGATAGCATTGGCCGGGAATGCACCGCGACATAAGGAAATACGTGCAAAACTGCGAGAGCTGCCTACGATATAAGCCAAGCCAACTACAGGCGGCCGGAAAAATGCTGACCCAAGTACCGGAAGAGCCGTGGGCCACTGTGTGCGCAGATTTCGTCGGACCACTGCCCCGCTCCAAACACGGGAATTCTATGCTACTAGTGCTGGTAGATAGGTTCTCCAAGTGGACCGAAATGGTGCCAATGCGCAGGGCAACGACGGAAACTCTGGAAAAGGCGATCCGCGAGCGGATCCTCGCAAGATACGGCGTGCCCAAGGTACTGATTACAGACAACGGCGTTCAGTTCACCAGCAGGGCGTTTAAAAAATTCCTGGGTGAATTAGGCGTCCGACACCAGTTCACGGCCCCATACACGCCCCAGGAAAACCCGACGGAGAGAGCCAACAGGACGGTGAAAACTATGATCGCCCAGTTCACCGGGGCAGACCAGAGGACTTGGGACGAAAAGTGGCCGGAACTGCAGTTGGCCGTGAATACGAGCGTGGCTGAATCCACGGGATATTCGCCTGCTTTTATTACGCAAGGGAGAGAGCCTAGGTTACCCAGCGCACTGTACGACGAAGGAACAATCGGCACAGGAAGGGAAACGCAAACTCCGGCCGAGAACGCACGGAAGCTGAAAGAAATCTTCGAGCTTGTGAGGCGAAATATGGAAAAGGCAGCGCAGGATCAGGCACGCCACTACAATCTGCGTAGACGCCCATGGACACCGAACATCGGTGACACGGTCTGGGCTAAAGAACATCATCTGTCCAAGGCCGCAGAAGGATTCGCTGCAAAATTGGCACCAAAATATGACGGGCCTTTTAAAATAATAAATTTTAATTCGCCTGTTATATGCAATTTGCGGCACGAAAAGACTGGCAAAGAAAAAACCGCCCACGTTAGCCAATTAAAAAAACAATTTATTGATGGCCAAAACAAAGGATCGAAGTCGGACCTAGGCGCACTGTGAGTCCGAAGAGAGGGAGAGGACGATACACAGTATCGAACTCACACAGATACAAATAGGAGCGCGAGTGCGGGAGAGGGAGGGTCATAGGATGCGGATACCGTTACCGGGTAACGCACACCAGAGAGAGGACCCGTCGAAGCCCCGTAGCAAAGGAGAGTCCAAAGGCCGCCGCGGACAACGGAACCGGGAACCATCGAAAACCGAGGTTTCGTCAGCGCGCGAGCGCCACAAGACGGGTCTATTAAAATCAGGTCGCCGAGATGAAGACACGCAGCAGCAGCAACAGGAAGATCGTGGTGGGAGAGGGGCGGGGAGGCAGCACCGGGCAACAGCCAGCGGCGAGATGGAGGCGGGACTCAGGTTCCGCACTCCAGCTGCTGGCGTCCCCCCTGGTGTCGCGGGCTGCAACACCGCCACCGCCACCACCGTCGCCGCGCCGGGCTGCAACACCGCCACCGCCGTCCCCGCCGCAGGCACCACGGCCATTCCAGGCACCACGGCACGGAGCGGAGACACCGCCGCCTCCACCGCCGCCGTGGGTGCTAACGCCATCGCCGTTGCCAGCCAAACGGCTCGGTGGGGACCCGGAGGGTCTGGAGAAGGGACCCTGGGTGTGGCCGTCCGCAGAAGGGCCAGCCGCACGGCCGCCCAAAGTCGCCAGGATGACATCGTGCCCGGAGCCGCGGTCGCCACCAGCAAGGCCGTCGATGAGCCGACAAACTTCGGCGGACAGCAGCCGCTGGGAAGAGATTGCCGAGGGAGGGTGGCCGCCGAGGGTGGCATCCGAGGCCAGCAGGCAGGTGAGAAGGGCTCGGAGCAGCCGCTGGGCCAAGCTGATAGTGGTGGATGGCGTCCGCTACCGCATCCGGGTGGCAAGCGGAGTCGTAAGGGTCTTGAGGGCCCAATAAAAGGCCTTTTATGGCTGTAACACGCAAATTGATTTGTTTATTTACATTTTTGGGAAACGAGTTGCCGGACATAGGTAATAGGGACGGGGGCGCCGAGATAGGCGGTCCGATGCAGGAGATCGGCCTAGCAACAGCGAAGGAGGCGAGAAATCCGGAGAAATGAAGGGCATCCAGGTCAAACGGGAAACATTCGGACCTTGGACCCTCATATGGCAAGGGCAACGAGGTCATACGGTGAATTGGCGGACTTCGGACCCGCCTAAAGAGGACACACCGTGAATTAGCGGTACCTCGATGGACCTTGGACCCGCGCCGGCAAGGGCAACGGGGTCATACGGTAAATTGGCGGACTTCGGACCCGCACAAAGAGGACACACCGTGAATTAACGGTACCTCAGTGGACCTTGGACCCGAGGGAAATAACGGCACCTACAGCGCCTATAAAAAGGACGGCGCAAGCGCAGCTCGGGACAGTACGAGTGCGAGAATCAGAGCGAGTGCGTAAACGCGGAATAAGTAAACATCGAAACCGAAGTGCCCAAGGATCAAGATCGCAAAGTCGAGACGCCGAACGACGAAAAGTCTACAAGGCTGAGGCTACAACGCTGAGATCCAACGGTGCTTGGTCGTGGTAAAGTCAAGCTTAGGGAGTCCTTGCGCGGTGTCAGGCGATAAAGGTGGCTAGGCGATAAGGGAGAACTTTGTTCTACCTGCTAGGCGATACACCTTGCCGACAAAGTCCAGGCTGAACTCCGGAAGCCAGGCGATAAAGGTGACTAGGCGATAAGGCGTAACTTCGGTTCACCTGCTAGGCGATACACCTTGCCGGCCCCGGTAGGGAAGCTCGCATAACATCCAGGGTTTTGGTGGAGTCGTTCCGATCTCAGTCACCCGGAGCAGCAAGCCGAAGCAATACAGCGGTAAGCCAGGAGCGACGCAGCAGCACGCCAGGAGCAGAGCAGCAGCGAGCCAGGAGCAACGCAGCAGGAGACAGCGACAACGGGCAGCAGAATCATAGCAATAAGGCTATATTTTAGAGAGTCAATAAACCAGCACCAACCTAATCATTTCTGGCGTTATCCTTTGGTCACGGGCGGTCACTCAATATAAATTTGGTGGAACGAACTCACAACCTCTCTGAGCTAGCCGCACGTTTACGTAGCGAGCAGAAATAAAGAATCAGGTCGTTACAGTTTATTACTACAAATGGAGACGATACTGAACTACAAGAAGTAATTTAGTATCAACGCCACAAGCATAGTGCTTCTTGCCTAAGAGAGTTACGCGGACAGGAGTTCTGCCGATTCAATATGCCATATCGTCCTATGCCCGAAACGCTTATTTTGCATCCAATGAAGAAAACAAAGTCAATATTGAAGATCATAAGACTTTGCTTAAAAAACTAGTTCCAGCTTAAAAAAGCCACAAATTTTTCTTTCTGACCGACTGCTCAATGCTTATAATAGAGCTATTCTAGGCTTACATAGAGCTAATATGGATATTCAATTTATCCTCGATGCTTATGCCTGTGGTAGTTATATCATTAACTATAAAACAAATCAAGCAGAGGCGTATCGCAGATGCTCCGTGAAGCCATGGTACTATTTTTGTAAACACTTGCCATCCAGACACAAACGAGTTCGATTGGCTCGCTCAAATGAAGAATTAGAGCGACATCCAAACAACTCGGTGGATATTTTTGAGCGTAATATTCTTGACCGATATGAGCAAAGGCATGAGCAGTTGGAAGGAATTTGTTTAGCAGATTTCGCAGCTTGGTACAGATTTGTCAAGCGGATTGCACGATCTGCCGCTAATCATAGGGAAGACTATGATGAAGCAAATGATGTGGAGGTAGATGACGAAGATGAAGTTGCTGAGCAAAGTTATACACTGATGGATGGGTCCGGAAACGGATTGCACGATCTGCCGCTAATCATAGGGAAGACTATGATGAAGCAAATGATGTGGAGGTAGATGACGAAGATGAAGTTGCTGAGCAAAGTTATACACTGATGGATGGGTCCGGAAACGTAGGCATCCATTGATTCTATGGTGGGTTCGCTTTAGCATAAACTATTCTATCCTGAATGAAGAAGCTGAACTTCTTTCCAACGACATTGAAAACACATTCCGAGTAAACCATTAAGCCATTAAGATAATGAAAAGGAACTATGATGATAATATGGAGTTAGAAAGAGTTCTGGAAAATTTACAAGAGGATAGGGGAGATAATGCTCCTGATGCGGAAGAACCTGCCTCTCAATTTTTAGACGAAGAGTTTAGAGCTTTGGCTGTACCAAATATAGAGCGGAACGTAAATATTCTTCAGAAGGACAATGCGATAAACAACCCTGAAGAAGACGGCGAACTTCATTTAATTTGACTCCCCCCGTTAGTTTCCAGTGATGACCTTTGCTCGCTAACTCGGTCCCTCAATTACAAACAAAGACTATATTATGCACATGTGATGCTTAATGTTGTTTGTAAAAATATTTTTTACGAATATGTTGGTGGAAGCAGACTTATTTCTACCATCTATCAGTCTGTGACTTGGCGTGCAAATAAGCTTCCTGGTGCTACGGTTTCAGCAAAGGTTTTATTATGTGCTCCGACTGGATAAGCTGCTTTTGGAATTAGAGGACTGACTCTACATTCAGTGTTTTCTCTTCCAATAAATTAGGATTCAGGACCCTTAAGACCTTTAAGCAATGATAGTTTAAATACAATTCATTGCAAGTTGATTGATCTCCAACTGTTCTAAAATGCTTTCATTTTTGGAGCAACGGCTTCGTCAAATATTCCGAAGCCCTGACTTAAGTTTTGGTGGAAAATCAATTATAGTTTTCAGAGATCTAAAACAGCTTTCCCCAGTTGGAGACAGTTGGATATTTTCGGAGAGGACAATTAATCATTATAGCGTTTTAGCAGGAAATAGCTTATGGAACAACTTTAAGTATTTTGAGCTCACAGAAATAATGCGCCAAAGAGGCGACCATGCATTTGCTCAAGCCCTAAATCATTTATCTGAGGCTTGCATGACAATAGCAGATATAGAGCTCCTTAAACAAAGAGTTGTTTCACCCAGCGAGGTTCCTGATGATGCCATTCATTTATTTTCTTCAAACGAAGAAGTTAACAATTATAATTCCCTAAAACTAGCGCAAATTGGGACGGAAAAATTGGTTTCCACTGCTGTTGATACAGTGAAAACTGCGAACATATCTACACGAAACAGAGTAAAGATGTTGAGATATGCTCAAAATATGAAAACCTCTGAAACACAGGGTTTACCATATCTTCTTCATCTCAAAACAACTGCTAAATATATGGTGACCGTCAATATAGACACAAGTGATGGACTTGTAAATGGAGCAACTGGTCAGCTGATGCTAATTGACCATTGCTTAGTGAATGACTCAAATTTAGTAACGCGACTTTGGATTAAATTTTTTAAACCCACGGTTAGCGCAATAGCCAGATCAAAAGTTCAGAACAGTCTCGATCCCGAATGGACTCCAATAGTAAAAGCCTCTCGAGTTTTTCAATGTGGAAGATCGGAGCATGCTTCTGTTGACCGAAAAAAATTTCCAATTGTTTCTGCTGAGGCTATTACCATCCATAAAAGCCAAGGAGCAACATATAGCAAATTCGCCGTGCATCTTAAAAGAGGCATCAAGCGAGCTTCATTATATGTTGGATACAGCAGAGCCACTAGCGCATCTGTACTTCTTCTTCTAGGCGACTTTGTTCCTCCAACAAGATTTGGAGCTCCAAATGTCCAAGACGAACTTCAAAAGTTAAGAGAGGAAAAGAGGAAACGAGCAAGGTTTCGACATATTAAGAAAAATTGATAGCAATTGATTGAATGGTATTGGCAAAAATGGAATTATGATTTATGCCAAGCAAAACATTGCCGAAAATGTAGTTTTCTTGTTTGAGACTAATAAGTCTTTGAGCTCAAGAACTATATACCAATCAATTGCCTTCAAATATCTTAATACATCCTTCATTGTTGTTTATAGGAATCCAACGTTTCCTTTAGCACATTTCGTAATGAAGTTATGTCGGACGTAGAAAGGATACGCAGCTTAGAAAATAATAGCAAATTGGTTATATTAGGAGATTTTAATATTTGCAGATCCACAACCACTGATCGACTTGAGAAAGCTTTAAATGAATTTAATCTAATTCCTATCAATAATTCTGCAACTACGAAACATTTGACGCAAATTGATTGGATATTTACTGAAAATGAGCTGAGGAATGCTATTTCTCTTACATACATACATACTAACGATTTAGCGTCGCTTGTGAACAGTTGTGTTTACCTTTGTGCTCTGAGTTTTTGTTTTTTTTCAGTGATTTTGTGCGAGTGTTTTGTGTTAATTTATTTACAAAGCTTAACTTAATACATATCTGTGTTAGAAATTTTAAATAGATCTCCCAGTAAACGGGTATGTGTTTAGAATTGTTTTAACATTTCTATTAGATTTGTTTAATCTCGTAGCTTTGTTAGTGTAATTTACGCTCTCTATACTTGCTAGAACTCTTTTACTCCCTCTCAATCTCTCCCGCTCTATTTTATAACTGTAATTTACTCTCTATGAACTTCTGGTAGACTTGTTCGTTTATTTCTCTAACTCTCTCTCTCTCTCTCTCTTGCATGCTTTACATTGCATTTGTTTATTGATTAAAGTTGTTGTGTTGCACAAGCCACGCTCAGTCGATATAAGATTTATTCTCTCGTGCTCTCTTTATTCGACTTAATTTCGTGATCTCGCGCTCTTACTTTTTTCGTGTTTTGTGGTTTTTGACAATTTGATTTGATCCCAGTGCCAAATTTACTTTGAGGTATTTTTCATATTCTTATTTTTTTATTTTGCTTTAAACTTACAATGGCTCTTGTCTGTCAGAGTCAAAGATTTCATTGATCTTAATTCTGGTCTCATGTGGTAATGTGGGTCCTGCAAGGAAATGGTTGTTGAGATGAGTGGCTTTATGAGGCAGACTCGAGACAGCTTATTGAATATCTCAGGAGCTTTTAAACAACTCAATGAGGGGTTCAACTCCGTCTGTGCCCAGTTTAATAATAAAAAATTATTAACCGAGTCGCCTAAACGTAACAAAGCCAGTTTAACCGCCGGTAATATGATTGTGGAATCCACCCCAAATCCGAACTTGGTAGCAGCAGTTTCTGTTGACACAGGGGTAAATGAACCAACTGTGCCTATGGATACAGCTAGTTCGGGTGGTACCTCTGTTTCCAGAATAAAAGCTACAGTACTGGCTAAGTCAAAGAATTCGTTGCCGACCGTACCTACAGGTACAGTAGACACCGTTCCTGGTCCTCAGCCCAGTGTAGTTCAGACTGCTGGTGGGGGCCGTAAGAAACTTTCAGTTGTTCCACAAAGGAAGCAATTATTTGTTTCTAGATTAACCCCAGATACCACATCTGAGGATGTTTTGGAATTTATACGTGAAAAATTCCCATCCGAGGATATTGCAGTTGAACAATTTCGATTTTCTTACGCTCGTAGGATATCGTCTTTTAAAATATTTGCTCCGCCTGATGTGTTTAATGTGTTACTTTCTGAAAGTTTTTGGCTTAATGATGATTTAGTAATTAAAGAATTTGTTCCAAATAAACCGAGAACAAATAACAGGCCTTCCACTGTGCCAAAAAACTAAATAGTTTATTCTTGGCGTATCAAAATGTTAGGGGACTAAATATGAAGCTACACAAGCTTTATGCCGACTCCTCTGCATTCACCGAAGATATTTTGGCTTTTACGGAAACTTGGCTAAAACCTGAGATATCTGACTCTGAAGTTCTGTCAAATAACTTTAATACTTATAGGACCGATCGCTCCTCACGTAGGGGGGGCGGTGTACTGATTGCTGTTACCTCTAGCCTAACATCCGAAAGAATTCTCACTCATATCCCAAACGGAATTGAATTTGTAAGTGTGAAAGTTTCTTTGCAATCTTTATCTATTTTTGTTACATGTTCCTATATTCCTATTCCACCTGGCTCTGATCTAGTAATTTATGAGCACCATCTGTCCGCAATAAAATCCGTTCTATCCCTGCTCTCTAACAGATACCTTTTGATTGTTTTGGGTGACTTTAATCTACCAGATATTTCTTGGTCTCCTCCCACTGACTCACTTGTCGCTATACCTTTATCCGCCCATGATTTTGTAGATGGCCTTTTAGAATTATCGTTACAGCAAGTAAGCTTTATACGAAATTCTTTAAATAGACAATTAGATCTTGTGTTTGTTTCAGACCCGTCCGAGGTCACGGTATGTAGAATTGACGCTCTTGTTGTACCTGAAGACCGATATCATCCAACAATGGAATTGACAATTTGCCTTCCCTGCTCTGATACCCTCTCTCCTTTAGTGTCCCCAACTAAAACGAGATGTTTTCGTAAATGTGACTATAATAAACTTAACGATATGATTTGTCATTATAATTGGACAGACTTGTACAATTGTACAGACATTGAAAGTGCCACTGAACTATTCTATATAGCGTTAAATACTTTTTTAATGAATGTGTTCCTGATAGGTTTCCTTTAAACCTAAACAGGCCTCCTTGGTTTACCAATGCGCTTCAAAGACTTAAAAACCTTAAATCAATTACTTATAAAAAGTATAAAAAATCGGGTAAGCCATCAGATTTTTCGAAATATGTAGTGGCTCGATCGGATTTTAATGTTCTCAACAGTCATTGCTATTCTATGTATCTAAATCGATGTAAATTTGAATTTTCAAATGATCCGAAACAGTTTTTCAGCTTTGTTAATGCCAAGCGTAAGTCATCGGCATTGCCTTCATCGGTACGTCTAAACTCAATGGAGGCATCGACGGATTCTGACATTGCTGATTTATTTGCTGAGTTTTTCCAAACCACTTATAGTTCGACAGCTTGGTCAAATTCTAACTACCCTAATCCCTTAAATAGGGCAAATTGTATTTTTTCCCCTTTAATTACTGAAAACTCTCTCTTAATAGATTTAGAAACAACAACGCCGACTTATTCTCCCGGTCCAGATGGACTTCCTGGATGTGTGCTCAAGTTTTGTGCGTCAACCATTTGTAAACCGATTCATAAACTTTTTAATTTGGCTGTTTCATCATCAGTTTTTCCTACTATCTGGAAGGACTCTTTTATTATTCCACTTCATAAAAAGGGTGCGAAGGCTGATGCCAAAAATTATAGAGGTATTTCCAAATTGTCGGCAATTCCTAAAGCATTTGAACGTATTATCACTTCTCATTTGCAACATTTATGTTCCTCGCTTATATCACCGTGTCAGCATGGTTTTGTTAAGCGAAGATCGACCACCTCCAACCTTCTTGAATTGTCATCTATTGTAATAAATGGATTTCAGAAAAAAATGCAGACTGACGTTATATATACAGATTTTAGTAAGGCCTTTGACTCCGTCAACCACTCTCTTCTCTTATTCAAATTAGATCTGCTTGGGTTTCCTGGTAATCTATTAACTTGGATTTCAAGTTACTTGAATGGTAGGACTCAGAGGGTTATATTCAGGAATTCTGTTTCAAAATTGATCTACGTGACATCTGGAGTCCCTCAGGGAAGTCATCTGGGCCCTTTGCTGTTTACTTTGTTTATCAACGATCTTCCCTCTATCATAACACATTCTCGTGTTCTAATGTATGCTGATGATGTTAAGCTTTATTTATCATATAATGATATAGCGTCGGGATTTAACTTACAGTCAGATATTGATTGTTTTCATGAATGGTGTGAGTACAACCTTTTAAAGTTGAACTACCTTAAATGCAACGTCATGACTTTTTATAGGGGTACTCCTACGTTTATTAGTTATTTTCTTGAAAATACGTCACTCGACCGTATATATTCAGTTAACGATTTAGGTGTTCTTCTTGACCCTAAACTTAAATTTGACTGCCACATAATTTCCACTGTTAATAAAGCCATGAGTGTTCTTGGCTTTATAAAGCGTTGGTCAAAAGAATTTGATGACCCTTATACGACCAAATTATTATTTACCTCCCTTGTCCGTCCTATTTTGGAATATTGTTCGTCGGTTTGGAGTCCACAATATCAAGTGCACATTGACCGTATTGAGTCGGTACAAAAAAATTTCTTCTTTTTGCCCTTCGTAGTTTGAACTGGGATCAAAACGTAAGGCTACCTTCCTACCAGAGTAGATTACTGTTGCTTAATTTACCTACACTCGTAAATCGTAGAAAAATGCTTGGTACTATTTTTATGCATAATCTTATAAGAGGTGATATAGATTCTGCAGAACTTGTAAACCGCCTAACTTTCAATGTTCCTGTTAGACTAACACGAAATTATATCCCTCTAAATTTGCCACGATGTTCATCAAATTTTTGTCTACACGAGCCGTTTCGCATTCTATGTAATACTTATAACAACCCTTATCATCTAATTTGCATTTCCACTTCTATCCCGTTATTAAAAACTAATATTTTAACTCATTTGCGTTTCTCTTAATTGTGCCTTTTATTTTCACTTGTGTCTTGTCTCTATTTAATTTATGTATTTTCCTCGCGAACTCGCATTTTTTGCCCAAATTGATAATAGGGCCCGCGCGTAACAAGCACGTGCTTGGTGTCGTTGGGCCACTTGTTTGTACAGCTCGTAGTGCATCAACGTCCATCAGATAATTGCACCGATTCGGAAAAACGGCTATTTTTGCAAATTTATATGCACAGCCCGAAGGCATACAATAATTTAAGATTCAATTTGGGCTTCAATATGCCATCAGAGGCATCTTTGAGAAGATGGTTGCCCTTAAAGGAATTTAAGCCTGGCTTTCGGAGATCATATTGTTATACTAAAAGAATTTGTTAACAATATGAATGAGTCCGATAGGAATTGTACAATTCTCTTCGACGAGATGTCGATCAAGTCAGGACTTGAATATATCCCAAAGTCTGATCAAGTGGTTGGATTTGCAGACTTGGGAGATGGTTATTCTGAAAATGTCCAATATTCATCTCCAGCAGAGGGTATGCTGGCCTTGATGATACGCGGCCAGGTTAAACCTTGGAAATATGTTTTGGGCGTATTTTTTGTAAATAGTTTCATTCGAGGCGACCACTATACAAAAATCCTTAAAAGAGCCGTTGTGTATCAATTGGCCTTAAGGTAACAGCTATAGTTGGCGATCAAGGCGCAATGAATTGTCTAGCTTTTTAAAAATTCTGAACTGGAGTCTCGATATGCATTAGGGGAATTTATTCTGAAATTTATAAGTCTGGTCGAAGACTCAAGTCGTCTCAAAACCTCCTCGTGGTGTTCTCTGGTAATGTTAGTCAGCGTGGTATACTGACTAACAATAAAATGTTAATCAACGTGCTTTACTGTCTAACAGCTAATTTGAGTGGCGAAAAATTTCCGAAGGTTGGTTACCCGGCGGAATATATATATTGGATAAAAACTAGCATAAATGAAAATGAGCCTCGGATAATTATTGATTCTTCGTTGACGACCCTGACCCCTGCGGAAAGCATCCCAGGGAACCAATATATACCAACGGCATCGGCTACTCTCTCGAGAGTACCATGCAGTATATGTGACCGGTCCTTTGCAAGCGAAAGAGGACTCGGTGTACATATGAGATGTCGGCACCCAGACGAACTTGATGCAATTCGTCGACGTGTCGTCATCAAAGCAAGGTGGAGTGAGGAAGAGAAAATGATGATGGCGAGAAAGGAGGTTGAGCTCACGGCAAATGATATTAAACACATTAACAAGCAACTAGCGGTAGCATTCACGAACCGAAAAACAGACAGGGCGATTATAAGGAGAAAATCGAGCTGATAAGGGGGCAATCAGCTCTCGTCCCAGAAGTTGGTAGTCTAACCATACGGCGACGCCCTGGTAATAGTGAGCAAAACCAAGGAGTATCAACATCTGAATCATCTCCAATCACTCCACAAGAATAGTCGAACAGTGAAATCTTGCGGACGCTACGCGGGTATAGCCCCGTAGTTTGCTCTTCCGAATGGAGAGGGAATTTTTCCGGTACAGGGTGCACGACGCATGCTGACGAGGCCGACACGGCGGCCTCGGAATAGGAGAGAAAGCAGAAGGCAGCAGTACGCTCAAACTACAAGTCAACTTGAGTCATGCCAGCAGGAACCCTGGGGAGATAAGCCAGCCCAACTCTCTATCCGACTATCCAGAACCATTTTCTATCCCGAAGATGGCGACGGCAAAACGACCGCAAGACTTTCGTCCAATATCGGTGCCTTCAGTCTTGGTAAGACAGTTAAATGCGATATAGACAGTTAAATGCGATTTACAACCCGATTGGCCTCATCAGTCAATTGGGACCCGAGTCAGCGGGGCTTCTTACCAACAGACGGATGTGCCGATAATGCGACGATAGTTGACTTAGTTCTGAGGAGTAGCCATAAAAGCCCTAGCTCTTGCTACATTGCCAATCTGGATGTAAGCAAGGCATTTGACCTTTGTCCATGAGCATTTAACACCCTAAATAGACCGAAGGGCTTGTGACAGTACAACATCGACGAGGTTGGGGACCAGTCTCTGCGGAGAAGGTTGGGTCAGAGGAATTCGTCCCCAGAGGAGAAGCAGGGGACCCTCTGTCGCCTATTCTATTTAATCTGGTTATCGACAGGTTACTTAGAGCCTTTCCCAAAGAAATTGGTGCCAAGGTCGGAACTGCTATGACAAACGCGGCCGCGTTTGCTGACGATTTAGTCCTTTTTGCGGAAACTCGTTTAGGATTACAAACTTTGTTGGATAAGACAGTTGACTTTCTAGCCACTGTCGGTCTCCGACTTAATGCTGACAAGTGTTTCACTGTTGGTATTAAGGGTCAGCCGAAGCAGAAGTGTACTGTGTTAGACCCACAGAGCTTCCGTGTAGGCTTGAACGGATGTCCAGCATTGAAACGTATAGACGAGTGGAAGTATTTAGGTATTAAATTTAATGCAGGCGGGAGAGTGAAATGCAATCCGGCGGAGGACATTGGTCCAAAGCTACAAAGATTGAAGCTCCCCTAAAACCTCAACAGAAGTTATTTGCCCTCCGAACCGTCCTCATCCCACAACTCTATCACAAGCTTACCCTTGGGAGTGTGACGACAGGCGCGTTACGGAAATTTGACAAATTAATACGTTTCTATGTCCGTAAATGGTTAGGTTTACCACCGGATGTGCTGAAAGCATTCGTTCATGCCCCTCCAAAATGTGGGGGACTCGGGATTCCATCATTGCGATGGATGGCACCGATGCTTCGCCTACGACGTTTGAGCAATATAAAATGGCCTCACTTCGACCAATCCGAGGTAGCCAGCTCTTTCATCGAAACCGAAATGCAGAAGGCCCGAGTTAGGTTGCTAGCTGAACAAAATGAATTGTTATCGCGTCCGGCAATAGAAAAGTTTTGGGCAGATAGATTGTACATGTCTGTTGATGGTAACGGTCTCCGTGAAGCGGGTCATTATGGCCCGCAACACGGATGGGTAAGTCAACCCACGCGTTTGCTAACAGGAAAGGAATACGTTGACGGTATTAAACTGCGGATAAATGCCCTACCCACAAAGTCTCGTACTACGAGGGGAAGGCACGAATTGGATCGACAGTGTCGTGCAGGATGTGATGCTCCCGAAACAACAAACCACATCAGACACAATTGCGTAGTAAATCAAATCAAGCGGGGACTTGAGGAGAGAGGCTGCGTGGTCATTGTTGAACCAAGTCTGCAGGGAGAATCCGGCATTCGTAAGCCAGACCTGGTAGTAGTCCGACCAAATCACATTGATGTGATTGACGTGCAGGTAACGACAGACGGACACCCTTTGGACGATGCGCATCAACGCAAAATCCAAAAATACGATACACCGGACATACGAACGGAATTGCGGCGTAAGTTCGTAGGCACATATGACATTGAATTCCATTCTGCCACCATTAATTGGAGGGGGATCTGGAGTGGTCGATCGGTCAAACGGTTGATTGCGAAGGGTCTCCTTAGCAAATATGA
This sequence comes from Drosophila fuyamai, assembly GCA_018153365.1. Taxonomy (NCBI): domain Eukaryota; kingdom Metazoa; phylum Arthropoda; class Insecta; order Diptera; family Drosophilidae; genus Drosophila; species Drosophila fuyamai. Next base: position 33,527 of record JAECXW010000395.1, on the reverse strand, counting down.
TAGCCATATCATAAGCATCCAAGTGATGCGAGGCAGTCTTAGCTGCTTTAGACAATTCATGTATCTAAGTGGATACTCAAGAGATTACGTAGCCTGAAAGTCGTTGGTACATATAAAAATAATGCCTGCTGCCTTGGCATAACATCAAAATAGGCACAAACATCGCGAATATTGGTAATCATACAATATAAGGATGGTTTTAGTACGTAGGCACTGCAGAACCATCAACGTGAAGAAGGTTCTAATAAAGCAGTGAATCGTGCATGCTAGACATTACCCGACCACACAAGGTGATGGCGGACCTAGTATCTTTCGAAGATTTCCATACCTTAGCGATCAAAAAAAAAAAAAAAAAATAGCCAAATGCCTCGTCATCTAATTAGTGACGCGCATGAATGGATTAACGACGGACGTGCTGAACGTGTGCTCCGTGTATAAAAATTCAAAAGTGCTAGTTGTGAGCTATATTAAATAGCAAAAACCTGTGAAACAGGTTCGTGAGTGTGTGTGGACAAAGCGGACATAGTTTTCCCGGTGAAAACAACGCGTTTTAGGGTGGAAAAGACATTTTCCCATTGGGAATTTTCCACTCGCGTGGTACCGCGTGTTCGTTTGGTGAGAGCGCCTCTCTCTCGGCGAGCGTAAGCAACAGCTGTTGCTTAGGTGCGTGAACTTGGTAGCGTTGCCATTTTAGCGAGCGTTGCCATTTTTGCGGTTGGTTCGTGTCCCGGATAGCGGTTCGGTTTTCGGATAGCGGTTCGAGCGTTGCCATTTTAGCGAGCGTTGCCACTTCTGCGGTTGGTTCGTGTCCCGGATAGCGGTTCGGTTTCGGTTGTCGTGCGGGCCGGTAGATGGCGTCGTCCATCCCGACAGAGGGCGGCATGGAGCTCTCCGAGAGCGACTGCTCGCTGGCTAGTAGCGTAGCTAGTGATGCCACCCGCGGAACCGGTAGAGGTCGCGCGCGCGGTAAGCGCTCGAAGGCGCCGCCGAGAGACGCGTCGCGGGCGAAGGTGGCTGTTGGCTGCAGTGGCGGTGGAATGCCGCAGCCTGACTTCACGGTGGAGGAGCTGTCGTCGCTCGAGGAGCCGCAGCCGTCAACCTCGAAGGCCGCTGCCTTCGTCGCCGCGAATGCCGAGAGTGCTGTGAGTGCCGCGCAAGCTGCTTCGAGTGCCGCTGCGGCTGCTGCTGCTGCCACAGTAGCTAGGCTGGCTTCGGTGAATGTCGCCGTTGCCAAGGAGACAGGAACCGGTGCCAAGTTCCTCGTCCCCCCTCCCGTTGCCCCCGTTGCCAAAACAACTGATGCCGCCGGGATGAAGATCGCCAGTGAGCTCTCCCTGATTAGGGAGGAGTTCATGGTGGATGTCGTTTCGGCGGGATTGACCCCGGTGCAGGCTCGCTTGATGATGAGGAGCCTCAATAAGTACGAGGAGCTGGTGTTCACATTGGGGACACGGAATGCCGTACTTGAGGAGAGGAGCAAGCGGCAGCTGAATGCCCAGAGTGCCCTCAGTACCGTCGTCGCGCCAGCTGTGGTCCCCTTGCCGCCTGTTGGGTATGCCGCTGCATATCCCAGCCTGCCAACGCCACAGGCCGGCCCAGTGCCAGCGCCGAGGAAGCCCAGGGAGACGTGGTCTGCTGTTGTTGTCAGCAAGGACCCGAACGTCACTGGCAACCAGGTGGCGGAAAAGGTGCGCAAGGAGATCGCCCCTTCGCTCGGGGTCCGCCTGCACGAGGTGAGAGGGCTTGCGCGTGGTGGTGCCATCATCCGCACCCCCTCGTCAGGTGAGATAAAGAAGGTTGTTGCAAGTAAGAGGTTCGGAGAAGTTGGCCTGGAGGTGCAACAGAACCCTGCGCAGCGACCCAAGGTTGTAGTGAGCAACGTTGACACTGCCACGACGCCTGCTGACTTCATGAAGGAGTTGTATAAAAACAACTTCGCGGACGTCATGGATGAGGCTTCATTCAATAAGGCGGTACATTTGGAGAAGCCATGGTCTGCAGCCGACGGCGCCACTGTAAATGTGACGCTTGAGGTGAATGCCGTGGCCCTTGAGGTGCTGGATGGCGGAAAGGCGTACATCGGCTGGTTTGCGTACAACTGCCGAGCGCTGATCCGGACGTATGCGTGCCACAGGTGTGTCGGTTTTGACCACAAGGTCGCCCAGTACCGGTACAAGGAGAATGTGTGCCGTCAGTGCGGACAGGCCGGCCATAGTGCGCGAGGCTGCACCAACCCGACGGACTGTCGGAATTGCCGCTTCAAGGGCTACCCGTCGGGACACCATATGTTGTCCCCCGGCTGTCCTGTGTATGCGGCGGTGCTGGCGAGGGTGAATGCTAGACATTAATGTTTAGCTTCATCCAAGCAAACTGTGGCCGTGGCCGAGCTGCTACCATCGAGCTCGGCGTCAGATTACGCGAATCTCGATCCCTGTTCGCACTGTTGCAGGAGCCTTATGTGAGCAACGGGAGGATGGATGAGCTGCCTGATGGAGTACGGATTTTCGCGGATCGACGTGGGAAGGCAGCCATCCTAGTGGATCATCAGGATGTCATCTGCATGCCAGTGGAGCCCCTCACCACCGACTTTGGCGTATGCGTGAGATTAGAAGGGAGTTTTGGCTCAATCTTCCTTTGCTCAGTATACTGCCAGTTCGACACCGAGCTAGAGCCGTACCTCAGATATATGGATGAGGTCCTGCTGCAGGCCAGCAGGTACCCAGCAATCCTTGGACTGGATGCGAACGCAGTGTCCCCCATGTGGTTTAGCAAGCTCTCTCGGCACTCCGAGAGGCAAGCTAACAACACCCGGGGTGAGCTGCTGTCTGAGTGGATACTGGAGAAAGGAGCCGCCGCCCTGAACCAGCCTAGCGAGGTGTTCACGTTCGATAATTACCGAGCGCGGAGCGATATCGACGTGACGATCGCCAACCATGCAGCATCTATGCTGGCCACATATGAGTGGAGAGTGGATGAGTGGGAGTCAAGTGACCATAACCGCATTAGTGTTGTGGCTACTTTGGCAACCGCGCGCACAGTTGAGAGCATAGCTCCTGTGCCATCCTGGAACTTCTCCAATGCACGTTGGCGGTTGTTCGAAGAGGAGATTGTGAGGAGGGCAACCGGACTTCCGGAAGACTTCTCAGAAGCGCCGTTGGACCACCAAGTCGCATGCCTTCGGCAGACCGTGCACGACGTGTGCGATCTGGCCCTGGGCCGTAGGACGCCGGGACTTCGTAGCAGGAGAGTAGGTTGGTGGACTGCCGACCTGAGCTCCAAGCGCCGCGTGGTCAGGAGACTGCGACGCCGAGTCCAGGATGCTCGCCGCCAGGGCGATGTGGCTGCGACTGAGCAACTTGTCGTTCAGCTGAGGCATGCCTCAGCGGAATACAAGAAGCTCATCCTGACGACCAAGGAGGAGGACTGGAGACGCTTCGTGGGAGAAAATTCACACGATCCCTGGGGGCGCGTGTACAAGATTTGCCGAGGTCGCAGACGGACGGAGATTGGGTGCCTACGCGTGAATGGCGAGCTGGTTACCGATTGGGGTGACTGTGCGCGAGTGCTCCTCCGTAACTTTTTTCCAGTTGCGGAGTCCGATGCACCGATTGCCATAGCGCAGGCGGTCCCACCGCCCCTGGAAGCTGCCGAGGTTGACGCTTGTGTCGCCAGGTTGAAGAGCAGACGCTCGCCTGGCATGGACGGCATCAACGGCACAATCTGCAAGGCAGTCTGGCGCGCTATTCCTCAGCACCTGACGGAGCTCCTATCCCGTTGCATACGGCTGGGATATTTTCCCAGAGAGTGGAAGTGTCCACGTGTAGTGGCCCTACTCAAGGGACCCGACAAGGACAGGTGCGAGCCGTCCTCATACCGGGGGATTTGCTTGTTGCCTGTCTTTGGGAAGGTGCTCGAGGCCATCATGGTTGATCGTGTGAGAGAAGTTCTTCCGGAAGGCAGCAGATGGCAGTTCGGATTTCGCCAAGGACGATGTGTGGAGGATGCTTGGAGTCACGTGAAGAGCAGTGTTGACGCCAGCCCGGCGAAATACGTGCTCGGAGCGTTCGTCGACTTCAAAGGAGCGTTCGACAACGTCGAGTGGAGCGCTGCACTGCGCCGATTAGCTGACTTGGGATGCCGGGAAATGAGCTTGTGGCAGAGCTTTTTCTCGGCCGGAGTGCTAAGATCAGAAGTGGTTATGGGACAGTTGAAGTCTCTGTAACCAGAGGTTGCCCGCAAGGATCAATTAGTGGCCCATTTATTTGGGATCTACTAATGGATGTACTGCTACAGCGCCTTGAGCCGTACTGCATTTTTAGTGCGTACGCGGATGACTTAGTGCTTCTCATCGAGGGAAATTCCCGAGCCATGCTAGAGGAAAAAGGAGCGCAGCTGATGTCCATCGTTGAAACGTGGGGAGCGGAAGTTGGTGTTGCCGTTTCCACCAGTAAGACGGTTATAATGCTGCTGAAGGGTATCCTTAGGCGTGCCCCCTCGGTACGGTTTGCAGGAGCAAACCTACCGTACGTCAGCAGCTGCCGGTACCTTGGCATCACAGTCAGTGAGCGCATGAATTTCCTCATGCACGTCACATCGCTTCGACAGCGGATGACTGGAGTCGTTGGAGCATTGGCGCGTGTGCTTCGAGCCGACTGGGGATTCAGTCCTCGAGCCAGGCGGACCATATATGCCGGACTCATGGCGCCTTGTGTGCTATTTGGTGCTTCGGTATGGTATGTCATTACGACGAGGCAAGTGGTCGCACGCTCGCGGCTAACTGCCTGCCAGAGGCTGATCCTTTTAGGAAGCCTTCCGGTATGCCGAACAGTGTCCACTGCGGCACTGCAGGTGCTTGCTGGAGCTCCCCCGCTTGTCTTGGCTGCTATGGGAATAGCAGTCAAATACAAGCTGAAGCGTAGAAACCCGTTGGAGGAATACGACCTGCTCTACGGCGAAGACCTCTCGGGTCTGAGCCAGAAGCAACGGATTGTGCGGCTGGACGAGTGCTTGCTACAGCAGTAGCAAGACAGATGGGACGACGTTGGTGCACCAGGACGGGTAACCAACAGGTTCATTCCTGATGTGAGGCTCGTTTACAGGAACCCGGAATTTGGATTTCCGATGCGCACGGGATTCTTGCTTACAGGGCACGGATCGTTTAACGCATTTCTGCATAGGAGGGCCCTCAGCGATATTGCCGCATGCTCATGTGGCGATCCGCAGGAGGACTGGGAGCACATCCTTTGTGCTTGTCCGTTGAATGCAGACTTGCGGGACCTCGATGGACTTGGTGTGCAGCCTGTTGGCGAAAACTGGACGTTTGATGCGATCCTGGAGGACGAGGACAGGACACGGAGGCTAGTTGAGTTTGCTGATGCAGTTTTTCAGAGGAGAACAGGGCTTTAGCCCCAGTTGCCTTGCCGTGTGGCTAGCGGCGGAGAATTCTGCCACAGTTTTGTCATTGCTTGTCGTAGGAGGCGACTAATATGACCTTGCGGTTGCCTCATCCGTGCTGGTCGGAGCAAAAGGGGTCAGGCCTACCGAGCCTGTAACTTCGGGACCACGGGTTGGGCAGCAGTCCAAGGCTGCCCATTGAGGTAGGCCTCCTTGTGGGAGTATCGTGGTGGTTGTGGTCGACCTATATCGCGGGTAGAACCTTCGTGTTCGACGTGGAGTTGCGTTAATCAACCGGTTGCCGTGATCCATAGATCGGCAGAGATTTTAGATGGTCTCGCTCCTGAACAAGGGGGAGTGTATTGCCCGGCAAGCAAGCGCTTGAATTGTGACCGGGATACATAGTTATAGTCTCCGGAACGGGGCGTTGGTCTGGCGCTTAACCTAGACACGTGCACTATATGCTCACTTGTGGGTATATTCGAGTGTCGCGGTTGTAATCCCTTCAGTGTGGAACACGCCACGTTAAATAAGTTCGGAGGGATCCGTGACAGTTACTGTCCCTATCTACTCACAGTCGTTCGTGGAAAGTTGCGCTGAGTAGACGTGTTTTTGTGTGCTCCGCGACTGCATTTTTCTAAAACGGACAAAAAGCGGAATCAAAGTGTAAAAACTGACTCAGACTGAAGTGCAGCATCTATTGTGTACGTAGAGAGGTTTTACGCGTGTGGAAGTGCAACGGGTCGCGGGAAATTAACAATTTGTTTTTGGAAAATTTCCACGCACGTGCGCCCACGGCCGCTCTCTGAGAGCGAAAACAGCTGAGCGACAGCTGTAGTGCTTCGGTTGGTGTACCCGTTCTATTCAGAGTTGTACCTAGTTTATTGGTGAGTGTGTTGGATAGTTGTTAATGCAGACAGCGGTTCGGGTACGGGAAATATCCGATAGGCGGCGTCTTCCCCCAAGGGAGGGCGCTTTGGATATTTCGGAGAGTGAACAGTCCGCTGGAAGCAGGGCAAGCAGTGCAAGCAGGATGCCCGTAAGGGGTCGCCCTAGGAGCAAACGCGCCACTGCGCCGCCGAGGAGCGCCTCGCAGGCGAAGGTGCCGGCTCGCAATAGCGAGTCAGGAGTTCCTGGGAGGATGATCGAGGAGCAGTTCTCCTCGCTGGAGGAGCTGGCCAGGAGGAAAGGAGCGACGCTGCGGCCGATGGCACTGCCAGCGTTACAGCACCGACTGCGGCTAGTGGCACTGGTGCCGCTGGATTGTTCGAGGTGATAGACGATGCAGATAATTGCCCCAAATGCACAAAATCTTTGGCTTGCCTTGATGATATGAAATCAAAAACTGAACAGTTTATCAAGGCAAAAAATTACTGTTCCCATGAACTATATTTAAAAAATCCTTCTGATGCAATGTTATTTCAAACATGTTTATATATTTGATACGGAATTTAAGGAACGTCCAAACCGACGAAATATTTCCGAATTTTTAGAACAGAAATGCATAGAAGAAACCAATAAAATACATCCTTATTGGTTTGCTCCTACTTACCCATGCGCTCAGCACAGGAAAAGTATTTTAAAGCATTTGCTGAAAGTCTTATTATAAAAGCACAGTAAGTGGTGCCATGCAAAATGGGATATAAAATTAATAAACAGAATAAACCTATTTGGCTTTTCTTTTCCCCTTACATACATATGTGCAGGTAAATTTGTCACAATAAAATTTCAAGACATGTGACTGAATTAAACATCGAGTTTTAAATAATTTAGCTGCCAAGCTGGCCAAGCTATGTTCAACCTGATCAACTAAAGACTCACAGCAACGCAGCGTAAGGGAAATCATTTGGATGCGAACTAAAACTATATTTTGGACGAATAACCAACGAAAAGAGCATGCTACCACAAATATTTTAAATGAATAATTTTGTTATATTTATATAACCTAACCTTAACCATTTAAGTTACAGCCACTCAGCTGCACGCCTGCAGGCACACGTGGATTTAAAAGGTAACAAGTTAAAGACAAAACAATAATAAATAAAATGTAATAAGCGCATATATATATATAAAAGAAATTATAAAAAATTAATGGTAGACAAGTAAAAATCAATTTCTATAGATTTATCGTCTTGTACAATGTAAGATTATATAAACATATTAATTATTTAAACATTATTTAACCCTTCAATATGTTAAGAATATACATTAGGATAAGCCTTCTCTAAAAATAAAATAAAGCATTATTTAATAACTAAAAAAAAAGATAAGATATTGAAGTGAACTTGATTATTTTTATATATGTACATATTTATTGCTATTAAGACCAAGATTTGTATATGAATGTTAACATGGATAAACTGAACTAACTAATATAATGGGGTACTAAAAGAAAAACAAACACACATCAAATCACTTATGGGCTAACACACTAAATTCTTGCATTGCAAAGTGTTAAAAAGGTTGGGCTTGTAATATAAAGCTCATTTGAAAAAATAAACGCCTAAACATAACTAAAAATTAACACTTGGCTAGGTTAGCACATAAATTCTCTTGTAATTTCGTTAGCTAGTTTTGATAAAAGATCCCCCGAATCCGACGAAGTCCTAGCCGAAAACCTCTCAGTGATAACCGCTCTCAAATAAAAATCTAGTTAAAAGGCAACTCCTGTTACCACGGCAATCACCACATATTCCTTTAAATTAAAATAAATATACAAAACAAGGAAAATAAAAGGTTTAACAGCACATTAAATTTAGAAATGGTTCCACTGATTGGTTAAAAATTATGCCATCATTGAATATTATAAACACCATCAAAAACTTGAGGCAATACAACAAGTCTATGCGGCCTCTAACCCACAAAATATATGCACTGCATTAATGACCAATTGAATTCCCCCATACCAAAGGAAAAAACCATCTAAATCGCCAAATCCCTCAAGTTTTCCCTATAGCATAGACAATAACTAGGTCAACCACAACAACATAACATAACTACATAAATTTTAATGGAAATTAGAAAGTTCGACACCAAGAACTACAACCCGATAAAAGCAACAAAAATCGCAGCTAAAATACCAGAAACATTTCTATTCGCCAATATTATATAAAACTATAAAGTAAATGAAACCTCTATATAGTTTTTTACTCTATGTCCAAAGTTTCTTCCTCTATGCTTTGTCTGAAGGAGCACAAGTGACCGAACTGATGAACTTGCTCTACTTATATAGGCGCCGGCTAGTGTGACCAGCTCGAGCTAAGGGATTTCGCTTAGTTTCGATGACCTGCTATCGAAATCTCAGGATTGCGCTGATGTGGGATTAGTGTGGCCAGCTGACCTTTGCGTTAGGCGCGCGTTTAAATTAAAGTGATGCATGGCCTGCTTAAAGAGCGCCTTGTGAGCTCCACCGAAGATGCTTCGATCTCGTAGCGGATGATGTGACAAGGCGTCCTGAAGGAACATAGTCTCTTGGTACTAGCACAATTATGTTTGCCGCTGAAAATTTAAACATACAATTGGAGGATGTGCTGTTTGTCCCAACGTTAATAATCATTTTTTGTCAGTAACCCGACCAAATCACTAGACGACAAATTACCATTCCATATGTGAAACCATAAAAACCTTAAGAGAAACATCTCAAAATGTTCGACTTACGTATTTTTGCCCTGGACAAGACGTTACGAAGAAAGCTTTCAAAGAGAAAGAGTACTCTTTCGTGGGAAACTGTCAAAAGCTGAACAAGATGTCAAATTAGTTGAAGGTGAGTTTTTAAGAAAATTAATAACTTTAAAAAATCAAACTGTCATTATCAATCATTTGCCTTGAATATAATCTTCTGATATCATCCAGATCAACGATCTGGAAAGTACGGTAGAGAAAAATCGAATTTGGGCATAAACGAATTTAAGCAATGCCGAAATTTACGGATTTAAGCTTCTAATCGTAGCCAAAGTTTGCGGACAACATTTTGGCATACATTTTTGGCAAACATACTTCCCTGTTATTCAGTATGAAACGATAAGAATGCTTTTCGCAGTAGCTGTGGAAACATGCATCAGGTTGATAACAAATTCCCACCTGAACTCTGATTTTCATCTCCGACGGAATCCAAACGGAGCTCCAGGAGCCTGCCTGGTCATGGGCAATCACCCAATATAAATTGGGTGGAACGAATTCACAACCCCCTGAGCTAGCCGCACATTTACAACAAATAATAAAAAGCAGTTCATTACATCTGGCGCCCATAAGTAAGTGAACAACGAATTTAAGATGGGAAAGTATCGGGAAGAAGGAAGTAAGCACAATGTTTCTTAGGTCAACAATGGACGGAAAAACACAACAAAAACTCATCATCTGCAAGAACTTATGGCAGCTATGAACTCTAAATTACCAAATAAATATCAGCAATTAAAAAATATTAAATTTAAAGTATATTGTTTTCTTATTTCATTGTATAGCGGCATTCATGTCTTTCCAAAGTAGTTAAGAATATCCTTTAAAGGGTCTTTCCCGCAAATAAGGTATTTTAATTTTAACTGCTTGTTAACAAGCTCAGCTGATTGACAGTTCGACCGTAGCACGCTCAATACTGTGGTGACCCGTCAAATATTAAAAACTTTAAAACATATAGAAATATGTTTTTTTTTATAATCTTACATATAATGACTTGTTTGGTTCATTTTAGAAAATATCTCATGTTAATGTTTAAAATTCCTTATTTAATTATCCTTATTTGAAATTAAAGATTACAGTTTTGTTTATGTTACATTTTTGTTTTAGTGAATCAAGTTGAAAATTACGGGTATCAGAAAAAATAGTCTGTTTACTGTATTCACACAAATCTAAATAATAATTTTATATACAATAACGCGCTAACTTGATTTGATTTGCATAGTTCTTGGGATATTTTTCGGTATTGACAAATGAAAACCATCGCAATTTCCTTTAATAGAAATCCTTATCGAGAACTAACGTTGACTCTGTTGAGTCTCTCTTTTACTCAACGAGTAACGGGTATAAAAACTACAAAAATTGAATTTGAACTAAAGTCCTTCACAGAGCGTGTGCAAAAATTCCGTGTATATAGGCCTATGGACATAGAGTAAGAAACTATAGTTTCTTACTCTATGCTATGGATGGGATGGCCTAGGGATGTTTGAGTGATGTTTCTGAAAAATGTGGTACAAATGAAAATCGCAATAGAGTTTGCGTAATTTAAAGGGATATACAAGTGCCACCCATTCCATTCTTTTGCTTAAACCAATCGTTAGCCATGGCATGAACCAACTTATTTTCTGTCGTTTAAAATACCAATCGACGCTAACTTTTGAAAAATTCCTACGCCCCTCACAGAGCTTATGCCAAGTCAGAAGATATTTTTAAAAATTTCAAAGAAATCTTACTAACTTTGCTATTAAGGCATGTAATCAAAAATTTTTAAATTCAAAAATATTAAACACAGAAAATTCTAAATATATTTGTAAGAGTTAATTAAATTGGAGGTCCGCAAGTATTAAAAAAATGCATTTTAAAAATCGACTCCCCATACTTTGGAGAAATTGCTAAAAAGTACTTAAAAGTACTAAAAGTACTTATTTTTAGGAAAGTTTCAATCAATTTCTTTCTTATGATCACGTCACACTTGAGCCGTTCCAGACAACAACCATCACAAAATTATCCCGTCCATGACAGCAACCATCAAAAAATACCAATTCGACGCTAATTTTTGAAAAATTCCTACGCCTCTCATAGAGCCGTGTTCCAACTCAAGAGATATTTTAAAAAACTGAAATGCAATCAAACTAACTTTTAGAAAAATATCAATCAATTCGTTTTCACAGTTTCTTTGGAATTAAAATTTGTTAAGTGTATGGCCAGACGGTAGTCTTTCCAAGACACTTACCACTGTGAATCATCGATAGTTATTTGATATTTAGACAATTGGCACAATGTTCCCAGCCCTTGTTTGACTTTGCGGGACTTGCAACACAACTTTTGTTGTCATCTTCTAACATGTGCGAAGCACAAGCAATAGTATGGGGAGTTTTCGGACCTATCCTTAGGAATAAGAGCGAACAGTGCAATAATAAGAATTCACCATGGGCATGGATTCAAGCTCGATTCGAACAAATGAAAAACTCTCTTTTTTTCCGTTTTTCCCCTACGTGGCATCACTGGCAAAGTCACTCGAGAGCGCGGGCAGAGCAAATGAAACCTCTATATAGTTTCTTACTCTATGGGAGGAGAACAAGTGACCAAACTGATGAACTTGCTGCTCTGCTTACATATATAGGCGCCGGCTAGTGACCAGCTCGAGCTGGTATGCAAACATATATAAAGTCTTATTTTTATTCTACATAAATGTTGATAGTCCTTTTAGATTTCAAACACTTTGTGGTCCGTTACTGATACACTGAATACAATAAAAAAATACTATATTTCTAAAGCATACAAGTATTTTATGTTTAAGCTCAATTTCTAAATTTGGTCACACTTCACAAACCGACGCCGACAGATGATGAATAGAGACGTATGTAAATACAAATTTTAGTTACTTTAAATTTTATTAATTTACTTCTTTTTATACAGATGAATTCCTATTACGGATTTAATTATGGGCCTCAATTGCCCCCCCAATATCCTTCCCCACACCCTGTGCCATATCCTTTCCCATACCCTGCCCCATATCCTGCCCCATATCCCGCCCCATACCCTCCTCATTACCCACCGCCAGCATATACGGTGCCAGGTCTATATTATCCCGCCCCTACCCAACAAGGGAGGGGTGGAAAGCGCAGATCTAAGAGGCGTTCATATAGAAGGCGTAATGATGCGGCACCATCAGCGGCGGTAGCGGCACCTTCAGCGGCGGTAGCGGTACCTTCAGTGGCGGTAGCGGCACCTTCAGCGGCGGTAGCGGCAGCGGCTGAGGCAATAACTGCCGCACTAGCAAAGATGCCACCGCCCCCCTTCTGAGGAGCCAGCCCAATAATATAATACGAGGTGTGTTCAAAAAGTAAGGTGACTTTGTATTTTCAAGAAAAACTATTAATTTATTTATCAATATTTATGTTGTCCCCTTCAAAGTAATCCCCCTCAGATACAATACACTTATGCCAACGGTTTTTCCAATCCTCAAAGCACTTCCCATAAGCACTTTTCGGTATAGCCTTGAGCTCTTGCAGCGATGCAGTCTTTATCTCTTCAATCGTTGCAAATCTCCGTCCTTTCATAGGTCTCTTCAGTTTTGGGAACAAGAAAAAGTCACATGGGGCCAAATCCGGTGAATATGGTGGCTGAGGCATTATTGTGGTGTTGTTTTTGGCCAAAAAATCTCTCACAAGCAAAGATGAGTGAGCAGGGGCATTATCGTGATGCAAAAGCCATGAATTGTTTTTCCACAATTCTGGACGTTTCTTTCGTATTGCTTCTCGCAAACGGCGCATAACTTCCAGATAATACTGTTTATTGACCGTACGACCATATGGTAAGAACTCCTGATGCACCACGCCATGGTAATCGAAGAAAACAGTGATCAAAACTTTGACATTTGATCGAACTTGGCGTGCTTTTTTCGGTCTTGGCTCGCCTGGGCTCTTCCATTGGGACGATTGGGCTTTGGTTTCGATATCATAACCATATACCCATGATTCGTCACCAGTTATGACCCTTTTGAGTAAATCTGGGTCGTCGTTGACGTCATTCAACAGCTCTTGAGCGATGCTCATGCGACGGTTCTTTTGGTCAAAATTCAGCAATTTCGGAACAAACTTCGCTGACACACGACTCATACCCAAAACGTTTGAAAAAATTTCATGGCACGAGCCAAGCGATATACCGACATCTTCAGCAACTTCTCTGATAGTGATTCGACGATTTTCCAAAACAATTTTCGTCACTGCTTGAACGTTTTCATCAGTTGTTGACGTGCTTGGGCGTCCAGAGCGAGGCTGGTCATTGGCATCTTCCCGGCCATCTTGGAAGAGTTTGTACCACTTGTACACATTTTTTTACTCAGAACAGTTTCACCGTATGCCACTGTCAACATTTCAAGTGTTTCAGAGCACTTAATTTTATTTTTTACACAAAATTTGATGCAAATCCTTTGATTCATATTTTTCGATAGCAAAAAATCGCCGAGCTCGCAAAATAACTTGTAACTTTACGCCTCTCACAACCAAACAAAAGAGGATGTTCCATTGAAACTTGGTACAGATGTTAGGGAAGAGTGTACCAATATAACAAAACAAAAAAATCGATAATCGAAAATATGTTGCCCGCGAAATTTGAAAAGTCACCTTACTTTTTGAACACACCTCGTATATTATATATTATCACATACCTAATCAAACACAAAGCTGAAAATACTTTTATATGTTATATTTTTTTTTGTTCATGTTCTTCCTACGAAAATATTGTTGAATAGAAATGTTTTTTGTATTTTAGCTGCGATTTTTGTTGCTTTTATCGGGTTGTAGTTCTTGGTGTCGTACTTTCTAATTTCCATTAAAAATTAAGTAGTTATGTTATGTTGTCGTCGTTGACCTAGTTGTTGTCTTTGCTATAGGGAAAACTTGAGGGATTTGGCGAATTAGATGGTTTTTTCCTTTGGTGTGGGGGAATTCAATTGGTCATTAATGCAGTGCATATATTTTGTGGGTTAGAGGCCGCATAGACTTGTTGTATTGCCTCAAGTTTTTGATGGTGTTTATAATATTCAATGATGGTATAATTTTTAACTAATCAGTGGAACCATTTCTAAATTTAGTATGCTGCTAAACCATTTATTTTCCTTGTATTGTATAATATTTATTTTAATTTAAAGGTATATGTGCAATGGTTATCATGGCAACAATAGTTGCCTTTTAACTAGATTTTGATTTGAGAGCGGTTATCACTGGGAGGTTTTCGGCTAGGACTTCGTCGGATTGGGGGGATCTTTTATCAAAACTAGCTAACGAAATTACAAGAGAATTTATGTGCTAACCTAGCCAGGTGTTACATTTTTAGTTATGTTTATGCGTTTATTTTTTTTAATTGAGCTTTATATTACAAGCCCAACCTTTTTAACACTTTGCAATGCAAGGAATTTGGTGTGTTAGCCCATAAGTGATTTGATGTTTGTTTGTTTTTTTTTTAGTACCCCATTATATTAATTAGTTCAGTTTCTCCATGTTAACATTCATATACAAATCTTAGTCTTAATAGCAATAAATATGTACATATATAAAAATAATCAAGTTCATTTCAATATCTTATCTTTTTTTAGTTATTAACAAATGTTTCATTTTCTTTTTAGAGAAGGCTTATATTAATATATTATATATATTCTTAACATATTGAAGGGTTAAATAATGTTTAAATAATTAATTTGATTATATAATTTTACATTGTACAAGACGATAAATCTATAGATCAGGATCACCTCCTGAGTTGATATAAGCATGTCCGTCTGTCCGTCTGTCTGTTTCTACGCAAACTAGTCTCTCAGTTTTAAAGATATCGAATTGAAACTTTGCACACGCCCTTCTTTCCTTTTCACGCAGTATATAAGTCGGAACGGCCAGGATCGGCCAGGATCGGCCGACTATATCCTATAGCTGTCATATAACTGAACGATAGGAAATGCCATAACTCTGGTGTTTGTAAAGTTAGGAAGTTGGGATATTCTATGGGTTTTATATTTGGCCAATCAATCCGACCTACCAAATTTTATAGGGATCGGCCGACTATATCCTATAGCTGCCATATAACTGAACGTTTAAAAATGCCATAACTTTGGTGTTTTTAAAGTTAGGAAGTTGTAATTTTTATGAGTATTAAGAATGCATCATATGAATAATTTTGGAGAATATTATTTACAGAATATTCTGCAAGGGTATATCAACTTCGGCTCCGCCCGAAGTTAGCTTTCCTTTCTTGTTTTTGTTTTGTTTTTAACTTGTTACCTTTTAAATCCACGTGTGCCTGCAGGCCTGCAGGTTAGGTTATATAAATATAACAAAAATTATTCATTTAAAATATCTGTGGTAGCATGCTCTTTTTGTTGTTTATTCGTCCAGTATAAAGTTTAGTTCGCATCCAAATTATGTCCTTTACGCTGCGCTGCTGTGAGTTTTCAGTTGATCAGGTTGAACATAGCTTGGCCAGCTTGGCAGCTAAATTATTTTTGATGTGCTTCGTTAGAAACTGCAGTTTCATTAAGTGATGTATCTGGAAATCGAACCGCAAATCCTGAAACAAATCTGACAAATTTACCTGTACATATGTAAGGAGAAAAGAAAAGGATCACTAGCCGAGTCGATCTAGCCATGTATTTCTGTCCGTCTGTCCGTCCGTCCGTATGAACGCTGAGATCTCGGAAACTATAAAAGCTAGAAGATTGGCATTTTGCATGTAGATTTTAGGAGTTCCTACGCAGCGCAAGTTTGTTTCAAAATGGTGCCACGCCCCCTCTGACGCCCACAAGCCACAAGCTGTGGCCACAGTTTTGATGCTATTATAAAAATTTTAATTGATATGTATTTGTTTCGTCAATACCTATCGATTGGCCAAATAAAAGTTTGCCACGCCCACTCTAACGCCCAAAAACCCATTAAACGCTTAAGCCTGGCTAGCGCCTACATTTCCGCCTTTCATGGCGCCATCTAACGGATGACTTCGCAACAGCTGGCCAAGGTGCTTAACAGAGTCAACATTAATTCTCGATAAAAATTTCTATTAAACGAAATTGCGATGGCTTTCATTTGTCAATACCGAACTACATATGTATATCCCAAGAACTAGGCAAATCAAATCAAGTTAGCCAAATTGTCAAACAATGGCGTATGTGTGTATGTATGTAAGCATTGCACTCAAAAACGTGAACATAAACACAGCTGTTGGTGCAGGACGAATTCAAATTGATAATCTGAACTTTTTGTCCTTTTTTCCTGTGGTCACTCCAATTCACATTATATTAATGCAAAATCTAAATCATTTGAAATGGTGCGCGCATTTTGTCTCTTTTTGCTCCTATTCGTTTCTCACAAGTGCATTCACCTGCGCTAGAGAGAGCCGGAAGATGTGCTAGGCAGAATGGAAAGTTCTAGAAGCAACAAGAGAGAACGCTATAGTCGGGTGCCCCGACTATCAGATACCCGTTACTCAGGTAAAAGGAGTGCGAGGGAGATGGAGATAGAAACTTTGATCACGCATAACTTTTAAACGAATGGTCCGATTTGAAAAATGTCTTCTACATTTCGATAGGTATTGATAAACACAATAAAACTGCATTTTTACTTTTCCGAAATATTTAAATTTATATTTAAATAAAATCGTATATAAGCGATTGTGGGCGTTAAAGGGGGCGTGGCACCTTTTTGAAACAAACTTGCGCTGCGTAGGAACTCCTAAAATCTGCATGCAAAATGCCAATCTTCTAGCTTTTATAGTTTCCGAGATCTCAGCGTTCATACGGACGGACAGACGGACAGACGGACATGGCTAGATCGACTCGGCTAGTGATCCTGAACAAGAATATATATACTTTATAGGGTCGGAAACGCTTCCTTCTACCTGTTACATACTTTTGCACGAATACAATATACCCCTTTACTCTACGAGTAACGGGTATAAAAAGGGCGGGAATCCGTGCAAGTAAATTGGCGGTTATGAACTTTGCAGAGCTGCAAACTATTCTGCTCTCGCTTTAGTCTACGACTAACCATCGTATGTGATCTCTCTTCTCGTCTGCGATTGCGATTTTTGGAAGTTTTGCCCATCTTAAAACAAATCTCCCTTAACGTAAACTATCTAGAATCCATTTTTACTTGGAATTTTGTAAACTCAATAAACTCATTTTTCTGTGCTTAAAACTAACGTAAATTTTGTAAACAAATTGTTACGCGGTCGCGAGTTGTTGCTGCCTCTGCCGATTTGCTGCCGACGTCGCTGCCGTTGTTTGTTGCTGGACTGGTTGCTGCGCTCGCTGCTAAGTACCCCCTTTAACTTTAATATAAGATTAAGTCTTTTTCAAGACTTACTCTTTAATTATTATTATTCATTTTTGCAAATTTTTAACTTAATTAATTTTTTGCCGCTCTGCCCCTTTTAACGTAGATTTGTTGATAATAGTATAAGAGTAGGTCTTTTTCAAGACTTGCTCTTAGATTATTATTATTCATATATTTAACTTTTGCAACTTATTAACGTAATTCTTTTTTAATCGCTTTGCCCCTTTACCCGTATATAAATAAAAGAATTCAGCCTTTTTTAAGGCTTATTCTTATATTTCTATAAATTTACTTATTTTAAGACTTACACTTATAATTATATTATTTATATAATTTATATTAACTATATTATATTATAAGATTTATATTATATAAATATACGAATTTAGCTTTTTTTAAAGCCTTATTCTTATATTTCTATTAATATACCTAATCAGCGTATATAAACGTAGTAGTCATATAAATTTAAGATTTTCAAAATGCCTCGTTTGAATAGACCCACTGCATCTCAGCGGGCTAGGAACCAATTGTTGAGAAATAGGGCCAATAGGGAAAATCCAGAGTATGGAGAGGGTAGAAAATTGTGAATCTCAGCGTAGGAGAAGGGAAAATGCAGTAGCTAGGAATTCAGAGCAGGGTGTAAATACAGCGTCTCGTAGGTCAAGACGCTTGAATCCGCACACTCGTGCGGGTGAGCAGGGAGCAAATACTGCAAGACGTAGGGAAATTCGCTCGAACCCCGTTCTTCGGGCGGGTGAGCAAGAAGCAGATACTGCAAGACGTAGGGAAATTCGCTTGGATCCCGTTCTTCGTGCCGGAGAGCAAGCAGCCGACACTCGGCGTCGCTTTATAGGGCGAAGAAACACTGATGAAAGAGCTACAGAGCAGGTTGTTAATACCGCTGACCATCGGTTAAGTCGCTTGCATCCCACTTTCCGTGCGAGTCAGCAGGCAGCTGATACTCGGCGTCGCGCTATAAGGCGACAAGTTAGAGAAGTCCGAGCTACCGAGCAAGTTACTAATACTGCATACCATCGGTTAAGTCGCTTGGATCCCGTTTACCGTGCGAGTCAGCAAGCAGCCGATACTCGGCGTCGCGCTATAAAGCGACAAGTTAGAGAAGTCCGAGCTACCGAGCAAGTTAGTAATACGGTATACCATCGGTTAGGGCGCTTGGATCCCGTTCTGCGTGCGAGTCAGCAAGCAGCCGATACTCGGCGTCGCGCTTTAAGGCGACAAATTAGGCAAGTCCGAACTACAGAGCAGGTCCGAAATACTGCTGACCGTTCGGAAAGGCGCTTGGATCCTGATTTCCGTGCGGGTGAACAAGCAGCCGATGCTCGGCGGCGTTCTCTGAGGCGGTTGGATCCTACTTATCGTGCGGGTGAGCAAGAAGCAAATACCCTGCAACGAGCGCAGGCAAGATCAACTCAGGATCGCTTATTGCAAAGAGCGCAGGATATATTTTGGAGAGCTACGGCTAGGAGTTTTAGGGAACGTAGGGCCCTCGAGCAGGCGAGAAATACACTGGCTCGACGAAGTGCTCGTATAGCTGCTCGACAAGCAACTATCGATGCCATTCGAAATATTAGTCAGAGAGTTAGTCAGTACAGAAGCCTCAGTGGCAATAGGGATGCAGAAAACCTTCGGAACGCAAACCGAAGTCAGGAGATTCGACTTGATTTATCCCAGGGAAATAGGACTCCTAGAAATATACCTATTGGATTGGATGCTCACATAGCCAAATTCAATAGGTTAGTAATACTTGGCCCCGATCAGATTTGCTTCTGCTGCAAGGGATTGTGGTTCCCCAAGCAAATACGTAAGCTTTCTAGAGCCTATTTGGAAGAAAATTGCGAGTTTAAGGAAGAGATTTACCAGAATGCAAGCCAGCTTGCTTTCACTGGGGAATCCTTTAAGTTCTGTGGCACATGCCACGGCAATATAAAAGCCGGGAGAAAACCCAAAGGTGCCATTTCCAACGGCCTAGACTTCCCAGAAATTCCTCATTCCTTGAGGGGGCTTACTCCCTTGGAGGAGCGACTGATTTCACCTCGCCTTCCATTTATGATAATTAAGTCGATAGGTCATGAGCGTCAGAGTGCAATAAAAGGAGCTGTTGTAAATGTCCCCATTCCGGGTAGCAACATCGTGACGAGGCAGAGGTTGTACAGCTCCACCTCAAGCGAAGAATGGAGTATGGACATGATTTCATGGCAGAGACCATTAGGCCTTCCAAAATTGCTGACGCCATCAGGTACTTAGTTAGTGCAGAGCTTTACAGAAAGCACAATGTGTCAGTGAACGAGCAGAGGATCTCTGATTTCACATCCGAAACTGTTCCATTCGTAGCTTCTCAAGCGGACTTAGCCTTTGTAGAGGGACAACTAGCCATCCAGCAGGAGGATGTAAACTTGGATGCGGGAAATTCCGAAGAGAATGAAGAAGCCGAAGAGCTAAATCCTGGAGGACAGGAAACTCTGCTTGAGAATAACCAGGCACACAATGTAGGAATTCCGAGAATCACAATGGCTCTAGGTGAGGGCCAAAAGCCTCTCGACGTGATTCTCGATGTCCACTCCGAAGAATTGGCGTTCCCAAGCATTTATGCTGGCGTCAAGAGACCATCTTCGGAAAGTTATACAACCATAGTTAGATCAGAGCTTAGGAACGTAGATAGAAGAGGTTGTAGAACAGACAAGTTGTTCTTCAATTATAAGAAGTTGGAATTGTTGAAAATTCGAAACAATATTTCAACTTGCCTACGTAAGCGGAGCGCTTCTAGCGCGATAACTGCCGCCATCGTACTCGATGAAGCTTTCATGGGAAACTTAATTTCCCATGATGACGGATATCGAATTCTTAAGGACATTCGCACGTCTCCTGCTCACTGGGAAGATGAGAAGAAGAAAGTCATGGCTATGATTCGCCAATTTGGTTTGCCAACTTTCTTCATAACTCTGTTGGCCGCAGAAACTAGGTGGCCAGAGCTGCTAGTACTGCTCAAGCGCAATGTAGATAGGATTGACATTAGTGAGGAGGAAGCTTTGAACTTACAGTTTAGAGAAAAGGCGCGGCTGATCAGAATTGACCCAGTGACGTGTGTTAGGTATTTCGATTATAGGAATAGGGAAGTTCTAAAGCTCATGAAGAAGCCGGGGGGAGTCCTTGGAAGTAACTTTGTTACTACCTATTATTGGCGAGTTGAGTTTCAACAGAGGGGTTCCCCTCACATTCACGGCATGTTTTGGCTAAATGACGCCCCGGAAGTGGATTTCAACAGTGAAGAATCTATTGCTAGTGTAGTAGCCTTCATTGATCATAAGCACGGGCATTCGTGCCTTAAAAATGTGCGCGAATCCGTTTGTCGATTCGGTATTCCATACCCCCAATGCCCCGCACGGAAATATTGAAGCCACTTCCCGAAGAAACTCCTAATTTGTCTCTTCATCACGAAAACTATCAGAAAATTCGCAGTCTTTTACTTCGCGATCAATCCGAGGATTTGATTAGCCATCTTAGCATATTCGAAAATTTTCTTTCTCACGATGAGGTGAGCCTCAGTTACGAGGACTATATATATGCTATTAGGTCTAGTTTGAAAAAAACACAGATTTTTCTGAAGAGAACATTTGCAGAAATTCAAGTTAACGCCTATAATAAACACATTCTTTCAATGCAAAGGGCAAATATGGATATCCAGTTAATTTTGGACCCTTTTGCGTGCTAAATCAGGCTGGGTCTGCATTTAGGAGTTTAAGCCCTGATCTGTTAAATACCCTGTGTTCAAGATTTATTGATCTTAAAGTTCTTATAATAGACGAAATTTCTATGGTCGGCGCAACCATGTTTTCCCATCTGGACTCTCGCCTTAAGCAAATTTTCTCCAACGTTGATACTCCCTTCGGAGGCATTTCGGTCATCGTGTTCGGCGATCTTAGGCAATTGCGGCCAGTTTGTGATCGTTGGATTTTCCAGCCGCCGTCGCATGATCCATACAGCGCTATATTTGGATCCCACCTCTGGAGTCCTTTTAGGTTTTTCAAGCTCACAGAGATAATGCGACAGAGAGATGACCAGCCGTTTGCAATAGCACTCAACAACATGGCGTCCGGCCAAATGTCGTCTGAAGATATTGTCCTACTTAGAGGCCGCACTTCCGTAGAAAGTCAGATTCCAAATGACGCCATTCACCTTTTTTCAAGCAATCAGGACACAGACCGATACAATAGAGAGAAGCTCAACTCGATTCCCACTGATCAGTTCATTTCGGAAGCCATTGACTCTGTAAAATCTGCACATATTAGCTCAGAGCAGGGGAACAGATGTCTGGAACAAGCTAGGGCATTAAAAGCATCTGAGACACAAGGCTTGTGTACCTCGCTCATTTTAAAAACCACTGCTAAATACATGATGACGGTCAATGTAGACACATCAGATGGTCTCGTAAACAGAGCCACTGGTGTCCTTAGGGAGATAGGTTTCAACACGTCCAACTCTCCAAACATTCTTTGGATACAATTCTTAGATGACAGTATAGGAGTAGCTGCACGATCAAAGTGCAGTCATCGCCAAGAGGCTTCATGGACCCCAGTAGTTAAGATCATAAAAAGCTTTCAGATTAATTCTAACCAGGCCACAACCATTGACCGAAAGCAGTTTTCAGTGGTACCTGCAGAAGCAATAACTATTCACAAAAGTCAAGGCGCTACGTACAGCAAAGTGGTGGTTCACACTAGTCCTAGCATGCAGAGAGCTGCGCTGTACGTAGCCTGTAGCAGAGCCACAAGTGTAGCAGGTCTCTATATTATTGGATCTTTCGTCCCCCCAAGATCCGCCCAGGAATCCCCTTCAGAGGAAAAGCTCCGAGAACTGCGTTCCGCTAAGTTACTGAGTACCCATTTCGATTGTTTACTCAATAGTCCGAACCTTCATGTCTTTTTCCATAATACGGAAAGCTTGCACTGCCACATTAGCGATGTGTGTTCCGATCAGCTAATGCTTATGTCTTCCATTCTGTGCTTCGTTGAGGCTTCCACATACTCAAATGAAGCATACGACATTCCTGGCTTCGCCACAGCAGTGCGACTAGATTGCCAGTCAGTAGCTAACGGAACTCGACCAAAAAGAGGCATTCTTGTATTCGTTCGAAACGAACTCTTTGAGAATGTCAGTTTTTGTTCAAGTGGTCGCTTTCTGGCTAATTCCTCAAATTTAGTGTTCGAGTTTGCCATCTTTAGGTACCGGTCTTTAGGGATTGTAGTTATTTATAAAAGTCCGACCTATCCGTTGTTAAAGTTTGAAACAGAGTTTAAGGAGTTATTTCAGCGGCACACATTTTTAAATAGTAATAGTTTAGTGTTAGGAGATTTCAATTTATGCCTTCACTCCATCTCTGGCTGCTGTAGGAGAGTTTTCGATTTTCTAGCAAATGTAAAAGGGTTTAGTTCGTTGCTAGATTTGGACTCGTCGACAACCAATTGCAATACGCATATTGATTGGGCGTTTTCAAATATTTTCGATAATAGGGCCACTGCGCGCACATTTGAGACTACAGATAGCTACCACAGTGGTATATTAGTTAACGTTAGGGAAGCTGAATAGGTAGGGAAAATTGTATATATTATATTTAAAAATGTATATATTTTAATTAAACAAAAAACCCAAAAAAATTAGATAGTTGCATGCACAATTTTTTTATAGTATGTATATATTTAAATTAAACAAAAAATCAAAAAACAAAAAAAGTAAACAGTTGCATGCTAAATTTGTGCATTTGGGGCAATTATTTGCATTTAATTTTATTAAAGTAACGTAGCCCAAGAAATTTCTTACAGCATTACGTTCTCCTAACTTTCCGTTAGGGCAAGCACTTTCTCTTGGTTCTATAGCCAATTGAACCGCTGGATTAACTACTTGAACTACTGCTTCTTCTGCACAGCTTTCCATTTTGCTTTTTTTAATTTTCTGCATCATTCCGGGTTCATATGACCAATCTAAGGAAATGTCAGAATCTGGAATACAATTTGTATTCTTTAGTGTGTGCTCATTTATTTTTTTGTAGCCCACAAATTTTTCAAAGCATATAATAATTGCTGTACTGTTGGATTGGTAAAATTTCCAAACTTGGATCTTAGCAACCCAAATAAATTTTCTAATGGATTTTGGCTAAACCGATTTAAACGTATATATTGTATGCTTTCACTTCTCAAAAGCTTATTACTGTAAATAGTTTAAATATTATGTAAATAGTGTCAATATTATATTATATTAGACATAAGATGATGCAACATGTAAATATCGATAGCAGAGGCCCGGGCATAGAGTAAGAAACTATATAGAGGTCATAGAGTAAGAAACTATATAGAGGTTTCATTTGCTCTGCCCGCGCTCTCGAGTGCTTTTGCCAGTGATGCCACGTAGGGGAAAAACGGAAAAAAAGAGAGTTTTTCATTTGTTCGAATCGAGCTTGAATCCATGCCCATGGTGAATTCTTATTGCTGCACTGCTCGCTCTTATTCCTAAGGATAGGTGCGAAAACTCCCCATACTATTGCTTGTGCTTCGCACATGTTAGAAGTGGTGAGAAACCGAAGTTAGAAGAAGTTAGCTTCGAACATGGCTCTCAGCAGAGCTTTGGCAGAGGCCCGGGCAGCGCAAATGAAACCTCTATATAGTTTCTTACTCTATGCTCTATGCTTATATAGGCGCCGGCTAGTGTGACCAGCTCGAGCTACGGGATTTCGCTAAGTCGATAACCTGCTATCGAAATCTCAGGATTGCGCTGATGTGGGATTAGTGTGACCAGTTGTCCTTTGCGTAAGCCGCGCGTTTAAATTGTCTTAGTGTGGCAGGGCAGTCACAGAGTAATGGCTGATGTTGGACCTAACAATCATTTAAGTGCTAAAATTGTGTTTGGAGATAGGCAAATAAGAAGGTTAGCTAAATTAGAAAGGATAATTTCTTAAGACGCAATTCGTTGTTGCGATGACATAGTTTATTAATCCGCGCGATGGGCTAGATAGAACAATGTTGATGATGTCCTGAAAATTATTTAAAAGCTAAAATAAAAAATAATTCTAAAATAGTTTATAATTATCTTATCTATGAGTATTATCGTATATGGTTAAAAACAATTTTTTCTCAAAAGATTGCAAGACAGTTAGAGAAACATCTCCGACTCTGCAAAACGGGATCACCACGGTATAGAAAAGAACGTCGCAAGCGTAGATCAGCCATGATTAATAGTGCGAGAATCCAGGCGCATGCGTGTACGCGAAACTGATAAGCCAGTTAAGTCATGTGCCAAGTGCCCAAAGATTAAGATCGCAAAGTCGCCGTTCGGACCTTAAAGAGGCCGTGCGTTAATACCTGCTGCAGAAAAATATGCCATATGGTTAATATGTTAAGGCCACCAATTAAGCATACCAGCAAAAACTTCTAGAATGCAGTCAGACATTCAACAAATATTGTTCAACTTGTTAAGTAGTAAAACAGTATCAGGTTACTTTTCTTTTATACAGTTCCAGTCAAGCTTAAGTTTTAAAATAAAAAGCTTCAAAAGAAAAAAGAGATAAGAACGTAAAAATCCAAGAGTCGCAAAATTCAAACCAGCAGAGACGAAAACTAACCCGGAAGTCCAGTTAATGGATTCTAATGCCAAACTTTGCGCAATTGCGCCCTAAGGAGATGGGCTTGCCACCAAACTTGTTAAGCAATCAGCATAACCTTAACGAGTTAAGTAAGAAACAGACTTCCTTAGTCGATTCTACGACTAACATTTTAAAGAAAACGACTGATGAAGTTAACTCAAATTTTAAAGGAATGAACGAAAGAATCAAGAACATGACGGCGGTATATCAAGAATCTTATTATGTGTACAAAGAGTCTATCAATTTTTTTATGATAACCAAACAGCTAAGTAACATTATAGATGAATGCGACAAAATTCAATATGGTATCATAAGCCTATTAATAGACATAAATCATGGCCGACTTAATACAAACATATTAAGACCGAATCAGCTAAAGGGAGAAATTTCCAAAATAAAAGACAGTTTGTCTGAAAATCTAGTCTTGCCAGGGAAAAGAACAGGCACAGAATTAAAGGAGGTTTACACCTTATTGACGGCTAGAGGTTTATTTATGGATAAAAAATTAATAATTAATGCCAAAATACCTTTGTTTGGTAGACACGCTTCAGTACTTTATAAGGTTATCCCAGTTCCGGTTAAATTGGACGACCGCATGATTACAGTGCATGTAGAATCTCAGTATTTAATTTATAATTTCGAGATCGATGCACATCACCTTGTGGCAGTCGAATAAAAGAGTTTGTGAGGGAAGTTGGCCTTGGAGTAGTGCTAACGACAATAGTTGTGAGATTAAACCTCTCTTTTTGTCCGCTATAGTGCACAGTGGTCCGTGGTCAGCCATAATGGCTTTCTGTTCATTAAAAAATTGTAAGAAAGTTATCTCGGCTGGACAGCAAAGTATTCCCTGCCATACATGTGATAACATTTATCACGCAAAGTGTCTTGGCTATTCTGGCCTGGTTCGTGATGCCATCGATAAGAGGAGTGACCTACGCTACTACTGCGATGAAAGCATTGTATATGAGAACCAGGCAATAACTATTAGGCGGCTCACGAAAAGCAGTGTTACGGAATTAATCCGGAACTGCCGTAAAAATACGGACCTGCTCGTGGCGCTTGAATCGCAGCTCACTAGTCGCATGCTAGCTGAGCCCGATTCCCCAAAGCGCAAAAAAGTCGCGGTCGGTGGGCATTCTATGGCAGGTGCCGTGCAACCTACTGCCCGCGATTCGATTCGAGCTCAGCTGCCAATCTTAGGCGCCACTCAAATGGTACTAAGATCGGGGGCAAAAAGTGATTCGGTATCCGAAGTCGCCGGAATCGATGTGGCTCCGCTATGTACTTCCGCTCTGTCCGATCAAAATACAGTAGTGGCCCCAACACCTCATGTAGACTTAACGTCCGGATTACCGGCCGATACTGGTAGTACAGGTACAAATTCAGTAGTACCAAAAACGGTTACTTGTGTTCGGGTGCCCCAGCTAAAAGATGTATTTGTTTCACGGCTCGCCCCAGACCTCTCATCACTGGATATTACGGCTTATATCCGTAACAAAGTCCAAGTTGATGATTTGAAGGTCGAACAATTTAAATTTTCTTATGCTAGGAAAGTATCATCATTTAAGATTGGTATTCCTTGTGCTCTTTTTGCATCTGTGTGTTCCACCAGTTTCTGGCCCGAGGGCATATTTGTAAATGAGTACGAAGCTAAGAGAAACAAGAAAGGAAAGCTAACTTCGGGCGGAGCCGAAGTTGATATACCCTTGCAGAATATTCTGTAAATAATATTCTCCAAAATTATTCATATGATGCATTCTTAATACTAATAAAAATCCCAACTTCCTAACTTTAAAAACACCAAAGTTATGGCAATTTCAATCGTTCAGTTATATGGCAGCTATAGGATATAGTCGGCCGATCCCTATAAAATTTGGTAGGTCGGATTGATTGGCCAAATATAAAACCCATAGAAAATCCCAACTTCCTAACTCTAAAAACACCAAAGTTATGCTATTTCCTATCGTTATATGGGAGCTATAGGATATAGTCGGCCGATCCTTATGAAATTTGGTAGGTCGAATTGATTGGCCAAATAAAGAAGCCATAGAAAATCCCAACTTCCTAACTTTACAAACAGCAGAGTTATGGCATTTCCTATCGTTCAGTTATATGGAAGCTATAGGATATAGTCGGCCGATCCCGGCCGTTCCGACTTATATACTGCGTGCAAAGGAAAGAAGGGTGTGTGCAAAGTTTCAATTCGATAGCTTTAAAACTGAGAGACTAGTTCGCGTAGAAACAGACAGACGGACAGACGGACATGGCTATATCAACTCAGGAGGTAATCCTGATCAAGAATATATATACTTTATAGGGTCGGAGATGTCTCCTTCACTGCGTTGCACATTTTTGACCAAAATTATAATACCCTCTGCAAGGGTATAAAAATAATTGAAAACAAAGAATTTAATGACATAATTCAAATAATAAACGAGCAATCCAAACATATAAACAGACTCGTAAGAGATAAAGAAGAGGAAGATACTTTGCACATTTTTAGATACTCCCTAAATATATTTCTAGAATACATTGAGGATTTACAAATGAGTTTACAATTAACAAGAGTAGGAATATTTAATCCTAAAATATTAAAACATGAAGAGTTAGAGAACATAAACGAAGAAAAATTACTATCAATCAAAACTTCAGCTTGGTTAAGCACTCAAACTAAAGACACTTTTATTCTAGCCCAAATACCCACATCATTTAAAGAAATAAATAAATAAATAAATAATAAAATATGACTATTAGATACCCGTTACTCAGTTCAAATTATCAATTTGAATTCGGCGGTCTCTTAGAGCTGGCAGCTTTACAGCACGAGCATCAGCACCATCGCTGCTTTAGCGCAGGCAGCTTTTGTCCTGCACCAACAGCTGTGTTTATATTTATGTTTTTGAGTGCAAGCTTACATACATACACACACACACCATTGTTTGACTCAGACCTCCAATTTGGCTAACTTGATTTGATTTGCATAGTTCTTGGGATATAGTTCGGTATTGACAAATGAAAACCATCGAAATTTCTTTTAATAGAAATCCTTATCGAGAATTAACGTTGACTCTGTTGAGCACCTTGGCCAGCTGTTCCAAAGTCATCTGTTAGATGGCGCTATTGGTACCACGGACCATGAAAGGCGGAAATGTACGCGCTAGCCAGGCTTAAGTGTTTGATGGGTTTTTGGGCGTTAGAGTGGGCGTGGCAAACTTTTATTAGGGCAATCGATGGGTATTGATGAAACAAATACATATCAATTAATATTTTCATAACAGCATCAAAACTGTGGCCACAGCTTGTGGCTTGTGGGCGTCAGAGGGGGCGTGGCACCATTTTGAAACAAACTTGCGCTGCGTAGGAACTCCAAAAATCTACATGCAAAATGCCAATCTTCTAGCTTTTATAGTTTCCGAGATCTCAGCGTTCATACGGACAGACAGACGGACAGACAGACAGACGGACAGACGGACATGGCTGGATCGACTCGGCTAGTGATCCTGAACAAGAATATATATACTTTATAGGTTCGGAAACGTATCCTTCTACCTGTTACATACTTTGGCACGAATATAATATACCCTTTTACTCTACGAGTAACGGGTATAAAAATGGAACCGGAACCGATTTGTAATATTTTTTTATCAACCGGAATCGTTTTGCGATTTTTCTTAGGAACCGAAATTGGAACCGGAACCGCTAACAGATTTTTATAGGAACCGAAACCGGAATCGGAACCTGTATTCCAATCGGTTTCAGTCCCTGGTCTGAACTGCTAGAAATTTCGTTATATTGCAGGCATAACTTAACGTCATCTGCGTACATAAGGACACGCGACTTTGTCAAGACTAGAGGGAGATCGTTTATAAATAAAGTAAAAAGAAGTGGGCCAAGGTGGCTTCCTTGTGGGACCCCTGAAGTAACTCGGATCAAATCCGAGATCGAGTTCTTAAAGAGGACTCGTTGAGTCCTACCAGTCAGATAAATTTAGATCAGTGTAAACTACGCAGGTCTGCATGTTCTTTCTAAAGCCATTTATTACAAAAGACGTTAGCTCCAAGAGGTTTGTCGTCGTAGATCTTCGCCTTATAAATCCATGTTGACATGGAGATATAATCGATCTACAAAGATGTTGCAAATGGGGTGTAATAGTATTTTCGAAAAGCTTTGGGATGGCGGATAATTTGGATATGCCTCTGTAATTACTTGTATTGCATTTATTTCCTTTCTTATGAAGGGGAATGACAAATGACTCCTTCCAAATTAGTGGCAAATGAGATGTTTTTAAAGACAAGGTAAACAATTTGTACAGAGGTCTACACAGAGTTTCAGCACAGTATTTAAGCACGCAGCCTGGAACTCCGTCCGGACCCGGTGAATAGACTGGCTTAACTTTATGGAGATCCAAAAGAAGGGAGCTTTCCCTTAACCTCGGACAAAAAATCAAGTTCGACTTGGGTATGGCATTTGAAAAAGACGAATTTGGACGGGATGGAACAGAATATGTTGTCTGGAAAAACTGGGCAAATAGATCGGCAATTGCCTTTGCCGTAGAAGTTTTCAAATGATAGCGATGAAGGGCAACAGGCTGATTTACGCTTAGTGTTAACAAAATTATAAAACTGTTTTGGATCTTGTGAAAGTTGGACCCTACAACGAGTCAAATGGCTTTTGTAACACCGGGCGTTAAGCACGATAAAATTTGACCGAGCCCTTAGGTACCGAGAAAAGGCAGATTGTGAACCGCACATTTTAAATTTATTGAAAAGTCTTGACTTAATATTTTTGAGGTGTGACAACTCTTTATTAAACCATGGAGGTTTACTTGAAATTGACGGATAGTATAACGGAACACACAGATAAAAGAAGGAATTCAATGCATTATAAAAGATATTAACGGACTTAGCCAGGTTAGTGCATGAATAAAATTCGGACCAGTCATAGCCGGATATAAAAGTATTTAAAAGATGAAAGTTTGCCTTACGAAAGCAGCGGATTCGTTTAACCGACTTTTCGGATTTT
Organism: Drosophila fuyamai; assembly: GCA_018153365.1. NCBI lineage: Eukaryota > Metazoa > Arthropoda > Insecta > Diptera > Drosophilidae > Drosophila > Drosophila fuyamai. The sequence goes on along the minus strand of JAECXW010000395.1, from coordinate 3,464 downwards.
TTATTCAGCTCTGTTCTTACGTCTACAGTCAGTTCTAGAGTTGGATGATAAGGATCTTCCGGTTGTGTAAGTGGTGATGTTCTTGATAGGCAAACGCCTCCTGAATTTGAAACAAAACACAAGTCCAGTAAACGTCCTTATTTGCGTAAATAGGGAACTCAGATGATGGTGGGATATATCAACAAGTAATATATACAAAACTACCGGGAAACGATTATTTTATACCTAGGAATTCGATGTCATAAAATTCGTCGAAAGTTAGTAATTCAGGCGAAAAGATGGAGTCGACAGCAACCAGGACTGCACCTCCCCGTCTGGACTGACGATCAAGCCTATAAATAGTGTACTTACCCGGGAGAATTTCGGAGCTAAGAATATACGTTCCGTCTCTGTACATACCATAATATTATATGAGAAAGAAAAACTATCCGAATACAATTTAGTCAGCTTACTAAGTAAGCCTCTTGTATTCTGATAGCAAAGAAGAAAAGAGGAGGCTAGTTTTTTGGGACTATGTAATTTTGCATTTTAGATGTTACCTTAAACATATTTTTAGTTTTAGCTGAAACTTTAGTTAACCCTCAAAAAAATTTTCCTATTTAACACAACTCGCGGCAAATTTTCTTGATACGACTCTGATCAAATTCAAAGTTTCCCCGTTAACTTCTGCTTTTGCGCACTTGCTACACTCTTTCCTCTCTCTCTATCCACTGCGATCTCCCGCTCTTATGTTTCCTAACAACGCGTGGCAAAACACTATAAAAAACCAATTTGAATGGTATATTTTTACTACACTATCAAAAACCAGGCCAAATATATTTTCGCCAAAAAAAAGTCTTTTGCGTATTCTGGCAGCAATAACTGTAAAGAGCACTTAAATTCAATAATATATCGACTTTGTGTTTACTTTCTTCTTTTAGAAGACAGCTAGAGCTTTGGTGAAACCATCAAATGAATCGTTAAAGCTTAAGGAATAACTTTACCGAAGAAATTTTTGATAATCAGTTTAGAAGTGCCATTTTTCGACGTTTGAAGACATTTTTAGCTAAATTGTTATTTTAGAATGTGTTTTAAAAATAGTAAAAAAAACCTTAAATCTAAGCGGCCACATTTTTTAAACATTTTTAATGTCTTAAACTATTTTTGGGCGAAAACAAGGATTCGATTGGTTAAACGGTTTAGCGTCCAGAATTTTTTCAAGGAAAATTGACCTTTTTACCAATTGGAAGCGATTGGAGCCACTTGGGGAGCCCCAATAAATCTTAGCAAATCAGTTTAAAGTTATTAGAAAGTAATAAAAATGCATATTAATATTGTTAATCAGTGGTTTTGGCTGTGCGTTGATTCCCAGTTTTCTTACTGATAGCTTTATATATAGAGATGAATGAATTCCCTTGGTTGATCGAATATGTGTGTGTATTTCTGTGTTGGCTTTTGCATATGTATATGTCGGCGCATACTAAGAGTGTGTGGATGTTGGTATGAGTGTATGGGTATATTTTCGGGAATTTCATCAGAAGGCCTATTTCATCACTATTGGTAATATTGCATTAAGCCTAGTATCCTGATCGACAAACGATTATGCTAGCGTAAAAACTTTAATCTTTCCAGTGTGACCAAAGTTTCGAGAGTACATCCGAACTGAGCTTACTACGGTCTTACTGTCAATCAGCTGGGTTTGTTGACAAACAAAAAATCAAACAAAGTTAAATGAAACGAAAATGTCGAGTTCAACCTTAAAGAATATTTATAACGGAAGTGCTGGAAGTGTACCTTGGCAAGACGAGTCTGCCGGTGTGCAAAGAAATTTAAAAAACTATAAAAGTTATTTTGCAATGTTAAATATTTTTTATTTTTATTGAATTGTTAACTGGCGTCTTTCTCCTCCCACAGAAGCCGGGTCATCTTCCTTTCGACTTCGGCAGCACGTTCCGGAGGAAGCGTGCTAAGAATCGACTCCTAGTAGGCATATACCGGCCTTGGAGGAGTGGGAAGGGGAGCCTTTTGTTGCTGCTCCAGAATGTTGCCCAGCATGTCGCACATTTTGGCTGCTGGTGTTTCCTCCACCATTCGCTTATTGGCGCTCCTTCTTCCTCCACCATTTGAAAGTATAGGAATATTTCATAAGAAATTATATTATTTAATAGAAATTGGGCAACTTACATAGGAATACAGTTCCTTTTGGGCCTCAGACAGCTCGACCTCCAGCTCCGCCTCCGCTTCCAAAAAGCCAGCTTCAACAGGGTCTTGAGTTTCCTCAATGGAGTAGTCCATTGCTTGTGCTCCGTCGCTCTCCGAAAACACAGAATGGGTTGTTCTGTTAAAAATAAATTATATTAGTATAATGTAAAAAAATGTTTGGCCAGAACCTACTGCCTCTGCGTGGATATGTCCGGCAAGAAGCCCATGTAGGGGCGAAATCCCACTTTGCAGTACATGTCGGCTTCTCCAGTGGGTCTCCTCCCGCACTTCCACTCTTTGGCTGCTTGCCCTTGTGGTACTTGTAGCTGTCCCTTAGAGACTTCCACGCCAGCTTGCAACTATTATCTAAACATAAATATTGTATATGTCCACGTTAACAAATATTTAATAAAGTACAATTATAACTTACCATCTTTGTCCATTTCCCAGGCTATTTCATCCCAGAATCTTTTAATAAATGTTGCATTAAAATGCTTTTTATTAGACAGATCCCACAATTCTGGGCGCGACTCCACGCATCGAATTAATGCTATTTTTTCCTCATTGCTGAACTCCAGCAACCGACTTTTCCGTTTTCTGAGTTTTTCTCTCCATTTTTTAAAAATTTCTATGAGAAGCGCACGCCGAAAGATTAAATTTTTTATTCTTTTTGCTAGGGTTCACCCAAAGTTCATTTCAGGTGGTTGGCAACGCGATGCAATTTTCTGGTATTTTTTCGTCGAACTGGAGACCTAAGTCAAAAAAAAGCTTCACGAAAAGTGAATGCCAGCTGTTTGCCTCTCGCTCTCTCTCATGACTGGCGTTCGGTTTTCGTCGATCAGGATACTAGGCTTTAGCCTCTAATTGTGCTGTGTTATGTTGTCGCTTTAAGAAATTGCGTTTTAGCGGGGCGACAGCGTAGTGTCGCTGTCGCCGAGTGTGGTTCGGTGGTATGCACAGAAGGAAGAAGGAACGATGCAGTTAGTTGCATTTGGGACTTGAGGTGTGCGAAACCGAAACTCGATGCGCTTCTACGATGTCGGACGAAAATAACCCTGCTGCAACATATATTTCATTCTTTTGAGTGTATTTGTTTTTGAATATATTCAAGAAATTATTATTTGGTATTGGGTTTGCGAAAATATAGTTATACCAACTTTATTTATTATACCCTTGCAGAGGGAATTATAATTTTGTTCAAAAGTGTGCAACGCAGTGAAGGACACATCTCCGACCCTATAAAGTATATATATTCTTGATCAGGATCACCTCCTGAGTTGATA